>JAVIWB010000784.1:0-172773 GCA_031893035.1 Dermolepida albohirtum
ACATAGAGAGATACTACTGACCGTTAACCGTGTTTCCATCAAAGAACAATGAGACGTAAACAGATGATCGGAATATCGCACAAAACATATTGATTTTAGGTAAATCTCGTACATGTTCAATGGCTGCATGTGGGTTTCTGTACACCCCAAATTCGAACATTGTGTTTGTTTACCAGACTATTAAGATGGAAAGTCGCTTCATCACTGAACACCATGCATTGTGCGAAGATGTTATCATTGTCAATACCATCATGAATCTTGTTACAAAATGGCACACTTTTCCGTTTGTTATCAGGACGCAGAGCTTGTAACAACTGTAACTAGTACGGCTTCATAACCAACCGACGTGTTGTAGGCAGTTGTAACTCTCGACTGGCACGACAAGTTGATTTTGAAGGATTACGTGGGAAAGCAGTTTCAATTCGTGCAATATTTTCTTCAGAAACATGAGGCCGGCCAGGACTCTTTCCTTTAGATACACATCCTGTATCTACAAACTGTCGATACCATCTGCGAATGTGTCACCCATTCGGAGGATCAATTTGGTAGTTCAACCTGAAACGTCTTTGCACTGTAATCATGGAATTGCACTTCACCAACTTGAGAACACAAAATGATTTCTGCCGCGGAGTAGCCATTTTAAACATATGACGGTTAGCAAGAAAAACAGAAGACAACTGACATTTAGTGGCTATTAAATAAACTAGACTGTGTATTCGTTTCTCCAATAACCGAACCGAGACGCAGCGATCGATAGTTTGGACAAAATAATACTTTATAATACGTATATTCTTTTTGAAACACGCTGTACTTTGCAATACAGTACTTTGATATGTACATTTTTTCCTACTGAATTTACTTTTTCTATTTTGAATAAAGCATAATTGATTTTATATAAAAACATTGTGTCATGGTTGTACATTTTAATATGAACCTATAATTATATTTTTTTAGTTCTCTTTAATAGTCGGTACATCATTTGTAAATTACGTCATTAATGTCATTTAGTGAAGATACGAATTATTTTCTATTATGTTTTGTGTATTCTAATTACATATATCACAGTTTCTGTTACTACTTCTTCTACATTATCATATATATTTTCTATTAATAATTTTTTATAATACATATTATTATGCTAATTTATAAACACAATACTGACATTAAATGTGATCACAAAAAAATGTCTAATCAAAAAGTAATTATCTTATTCAATTTGCTTAAGATTTGAAACTCTTAATTTCCTATGTATATTCAAGTTCAATCTTTGTATTGTGGAATCTAGTCAAACTACTTATTATTACATAATTATTCAATATATTTAAGCTATAGAATGAAATAAGTACCCAATTTGAAGAGAATTTTTCTTATTGTTAGTTCTGTTATTTTCTTTATTTTGAGATGAATAATTCGTGAAGGCAGATAACGATTGATAATGTAACACTTTATAATCCGGATTTTGACTTAACTGAAGAAGAAACGATAAAAATGTCAAGGCTTGTAGAAAAAAAAGTGTTTCGAGCATTGGTGTTAGTTTTCTATGTAAACAGGTTGATTAACAGCACGAGATATTTTTAGATATAACTTCAAGAAGAAATGAAATTTAATCCCCTAAGATTGATATTTAATTTTTTGTATTCTGTATACATATTTCGACAACTAAATTGTTGGAAACTATGACAGAAACAAATTACTTACACGATCTGTACAAAAGCCCAAACACACACTGGATTTTATTTATTTACCTTCAACAAAAGAAATGTTCTATTAATTGATTTCAATTGATTGTTGTGTAAGACAATTGATTGTGAAGTGAATATTGTTTTGAAATATAAGCTTACTTTTCTCAGCAAATCATTAATTCAGAACAATATCGTAATATACAATTTTTTAGCGAAATGCACCCTATTGTGTAGTGCAAAGTTTATTTCCAATAGATTTTATATTATTTACAACAATTTTGAAGAGAAGAAAATGATTAAAGACCTCAAACTATGTTCATCCTATAAAACCATTTCATTTTTTTTTGTATCATTTAAGTTGAGAGCTATCTTAACTGTTTTGAATAGTTGTACTGCTAAACATATTCAAAAGAATACTAGAAAATTCTTTTCTCTGAATACATTATTCAGCCACCAACAATCATCTTTGAATAGCAACAGGTACATTATATTATTCTATGGAATAACTTGCATGTAATAGTGGGTAATCGCTAATATTTTATTCGCCCGTGTTTGATCACATTAAATTCTCGAAAGTTTACCTATTTGCATCTATTATATTATATGATTTTGAAATTTTAACTCTTGATCTGCTATATTTACATCTTTTAGGTATTGTATACATTTTTTTGTGCCATTTGATATGAATATTATTCATTATGATAATGTACCTGGATTGAAATTGTTCCAAGTATGTATATGTAAACTGTTTTTCCATTGTGACCTCATGATATCATCTGGAATATGAGAGCTTAAACTTAGAGATGAACGAATAGGTGCTGCTTTTTCAGTTTAAAATTGTAACTATTCAGTTCATATTTAAAACGTAATTATTAGAATATATTTAGAATACAAAATCTATACTCTCTTAAAATTTTATCTGTATCTATATACGAGGTACGGCAATTAAATAACGAGACTACGCTTCTTCATTGATCTTGATACTTCCCAAGCAACAACCTGTAGTTTCGTCTCTCTGTCCGCTGTAGTTTGCTTTCGATGTTTAATTGTAGAGGACACTGTTACTTAGTAGTGCCGTGACAATGGTTGACATAAAAGTCGAGCAGCGAATTAACCTGAAATTCTTTGTCAAATAAAAAAAATCTCATAACAGAATGTTCACAAATATTAAAGGAGGTGTTTGGTGATAATGTTATGTCATGTGTGCGAGTTTTTGAATGGCACACACGGTTTTCTGAAGGTTGACAAGAGATTGAACACGTTGAATGTTTTAGTCGCCCTGTGATTGCAAGAAGTGCCTGAGCTTGGATGGTTGCTGATATGGTAAACATTAACGAAGATACAGCGAGACACATTTTGTATGAAGAATTAAACATGAAAAAGGTTTGCGCCAAAATGTTGTCGAAAAACTTTACTCAGGAACAACAAGACAATCGGATGAACATTTGCGCCGGCATTATGGAATCACTCACAGGAGAATCATACTTGCTCGCAAAAATCATCACATGTGATAAAACTTGGATCTTCCAGCATGACCCGGTAAAGCGCCAATCGACGCACTGGAAAACCGCCGGATCGCCAAGGCAGGAAAAAGCAGGGTGAGTAAGTTGAAATCGAAGGCAGTGCTGATCGCGTTTCGTTTTTTTTCGATATCAAGGGTATTATCATGACTGATTGGATACCTGAGGATCAAACGGTTAATCAGAAATACTACAAAAAAGTCCTAATCAAGCTGAGGGGAAAGGTAAGGAAGAAAATACCGAATTTGTAGAAGAACGACTAGTGGATTCTGCACCAGAACAACGCACAATTCACAATGTCCTATCTGTGAAGCAGTTTCTAACGGACCAGCGCATTGCTGTGCTTGATCATCCTCCATATTCGCCAGATCGCGCATCATATGACATCTACCTGTTCACAAAAGTGAAAAGTGCATTAAAAGGAACACATTTTCAGTTTGTTAAACGGCAGAGTTATTGAAGAGGCTGACAACTGATAAACTACAGCACTGTTTTAAACAATGGAAGACATGTATACAGTGGTGTATAGGTAGGGGATTAGAAGAAATGAAGGCGATGAAAGTTAAATATAAGTTTATTTGCAATAAATAACATTTCTCACATCAGTCTTGTTATTTAATTGCCACACCTCGTAATACTAGTATGATATTGATTTTAGACGTTTAAACTTGATTAATTGTTTGAAAAATATTGATAAATGAATACGTAGATAAAGATAAATAACTCTATTATACATACGTTATATGTATATGAGAATTTACCTGTTTAAATTACACAAAAAGCTTATAAACATCATAAGTCGAAGACAGAAAAAAATTCTTCAACCGAATAATCACAGTTATTTTGTAATACCTGTTTCAGTTTCCTGTTAAATTTACTAATGCACTGCACACTTTTTAATTTATTCGAAAATTGATCGAAGTGGTTTAAACTTATTGAAACCGAGAAATTTTTTATGTTTTATTTATTACATTGTAGGTTTTTTAAATAGTATTCAACGTCAATAACAACATATATTGAGCTTGTATCAGACAAGTGTATAACCGTGTTCTTTAGAAAATACGTTTGATTTGCAAAAATATAAAATGTACATATTAAATAAAGGTAAAATGTTACATTCTGTAAAATACTGCATACAAAATGTCTAGGTAACGGACTAGACATCTTTGTGTTGGACGGAAATCATATTTAGCTTGTCAAAGAATACGATTATATCATATTATGGACAAACCTGCCCAATGTACAAGATATTTAGTAAAGTAAATTATCGTTTAGCCTGTGCTTTGGTATTATTAGAAGAGAGCTAATTTTATTGAGGTCGTTAGCATTTTGTTATAAAATAAATACAAGGCTACGTGAGCAGAATATGCTTCTAGTGAGTGATGTATAGAAGAATTATTGCTAATGTTTGAGTTTGTTTATCTTTACCTGTGTATTTAAATGCTGACTAAATTGAGTAGTTATTATTCCACTACAAAATTCGTAGCATGAATCGCACAACTTTAACTTCATTTGTTCTCTCCTTTTCACTTCTTTTAGAATGTTCTGAAGTCATTCAGAATTAATGTTATTTTGGCTTGAAATTCGGTTGCGTTGAATACAAATACCCTTTATTGACAAGTATATTCAAAATAATAATATAAAAATAAATATTACAGTGCTGTCTGCTTCTGGGTTTCCGGGTTGGAACCGCGTCGCTAGTATATCTGCCGACGTTTAGTACCCATTTGTATGGGACATCTTCAGGGCTGAACTACTGCACTGAAACTGGTGTAAGTCGATGGGGAACGCGTTTATATATGGATAATGGGTCATGGGTCAATGGAGCGTTACGGTTGCAGTTGGGAAGATTAGAGATGCAGGATTGCCAAGAGTTATGTAGGGGGTAGCCATCATCGCGGTTAAGGTTATTGGGGTGTTTAAAGATCTCTATAGTTTCACGGATTTTGCGACCATAGAAATGGTTAGTGCGGGATAGGATCTTGGTCGAATTAAAGTGAATATGCTGCCCGGTTTCCAGCCTATGCTCGGCAAGTGCAGAACCGGCTATGCGCAGCAACTTAGTACAACACTCATGTTCAGAAACACGAGTGCCGACAGACCGCTTTGTTTTACCAATATATGCCCTGCCGCATGAACAAGAAATCCTGTACACACCAGGTGATTCTAAAGAAACATGGTCTTTTACGGAAAAAGGGTACGAAACTTCGGCAGATATACTAGTGACGCGGTTCCAGCCCGGAAACCCAGAAGCAGATAGCATGGACAAGACCGCGGAAGTCTACGTACCAAAATAAATATTACAGTTTAAAAAGAAAGCTTTTTTTATTAGCTAACAAAAAATACTGTTTATATTAATGCAAATTTAGTAAATCTTTTCGAATCTATAAAAAAAATTATTTATTAGAAACTGTTAGCCGATTTGGATAAATATAAAAAAATTGAAAATCATACAGCAACGCGCTAAATTAAATTTTCCGATTTCTAAAGGAATTTTGCAATGTCACATCTATTCCAGTTATTATAGTTTATTGTTTGGTAGTTATATTTATGCATCCATATCAATTATAAACAATTATAAATTCATGAATGGTTTTTTTATAACGTTTACGCTAAACTATTTACGTAATTAAATAATGTTTAATTACAAATTTAGATCAACAAGAGTAATACAATCCTGTAAGGCCACTTATAGGATATTAAATCTGTTAAGGAGTGAAAAATTGATACAAATATTTGTACTGCAAAATTATTACTTATTTTTAATCATTTCATCTTTATATTTGAGACGTAAATAGGGCTTGCGAATCTACAGGTGGCTCTTTCTCCCGCATTCCTGAACTTAAAGTAGTGAAATGTATGAATAGGTTTTGCCTTCAACTCAGTCAGTTTGAGGCGTGAATCGTACATTCGACGATACGTCTCTGAAATCCTCGTCTTCAAATATTATATTAACTCGCTGAGGATGGATCGACAGGAAAGCACGAGTTATTATAAAATGAATGGAATAAATACTTTCACCGCTTATACTTATTTGTGAATTAAGTTGTATTTATAAATGAAGTTACTAATTTTGCATAGTCTGACATTTTTAAATCTATACTAATGAATTATTGTTACTATAGATCAAAAATTTGTTAACAAGAAATAAAATCGTAGTCTTTATATTGACAAAAGAAGGTTGACTGATTCGCATCAATAATAAAACAAACGAAGATACGACTTAATTAATTCACACAATAACACACTTATCCGGAGGAATGTTTTCTCGGTGGACTTCTTTATAAACAAAAAGTTTTTGTTCGACTCGCATCTTAGTTTTTCTAAGCATATAAATAACATAACTGCATCATCTTCCAGAAGTCTTGGTTTCCTTATTCGGTTTTGCAGGGGTTTTAGTAGCCTGCACACTTTGAAGGTTCTTTACTGTTCTCTTGTCCGCTTCATAATGGAATACGCTTCAGTAGTGTGGTACACGCATGACCATTAAATATAAATTAAATATTTATCTTATAGGATTGATGGACATTATTCTGCTTTTGGTACGACATATAAGGGTCTACTTGCTAGATATAATTTCGAATCACTTTGTTTACGCAGGGAGAAAGCTAGTGGTGGTTTTCTTTATAAATTAATAAATAATTTTATTGATTCTACTGAGCTATTGTCTCAGCTGACTTCCTCGTACCTGGGTTTGATACTAGATCGTCGGGAACTTTCTGAATACCTAGGGCAAGAACTAATGTTCTTTACAAGGCTCCATTGGTACATACGAGGATAGTTTGACAAGTAGTGAGAATGACCACAGAGGTGGCGCTCTAATTGGTAAAACAAATGCACTGTAATTTAGGTTACCTATTTATATGTTTATATTCCGATATTTAGATAAATCGGTTGATTAGTTTATTTTTGATAGCTGAAAAAGAAGCAACACGTAGTTTTGTTAAAATAGAAAAAGCAGAGTATCGTGCGGTGATTAAATACTTCGTAATTTACAAATTTAATTGAAGTTTAGAAAAGATTGTAAACAGGAGACGTCTACAAAAAATATAAATATATTATATATTTATGCGCATACATATACACCTAATGTATATGCGTGGGTGTCAGTAATGTACTTATTTTAATATCGTAATTAAAATTTGAATTTAAAATTTTATTAGTCTCAAAATTGTCAAATAAAAATTCTTTGTTCCTGTACCATTTAAGTTAAAATATTAAAAATTCACAGAAATAAGTGTCATTTAAAGATTTTGCTACATTCTAAAAGAATATGTTTTTTATCACGTCAGAACATATATTCCGGCTGACTTTTATTTGACGATTTTTTAACTAATACAATAATATAGTAATTTAGATGGTAGTACTAATACGTAGATATTGCTTTTTCTTTGCGATGTATCAAAATGATCAATAAATCATTATTAATGTATATTATATTATTAGACAAATATGAAGTTGTTATACTACTTTCATTGCTTAGTTATCAATTTACGTAATCCCCCAATCTCTTAATCGACAATTAATAATCAATGTTCGCATCGTTTTTGTATGACGCTAATATTACAATAATAGTTTTGCAGAATAACAAAACGGAATTTTTCGTTTGATCTTTAGAATATCCGGATACGTAAAGAAATGATAACCGATTGGAGATAGGACTGGTAGATGTAGTTATGTAGAATTTCAATAGTTTAGATTGTTAACTTATTATCTGTGAAGTGAATCATATAACGGAATAGGTCACCAATGTGTGTTTTAACTTAATGTGTATTTGTTGAATATACAAGGGTAGCTGTTTAAATTTCGGGAACTGGCGACACTGTTAGTGTTGCCTACGACCTTATAATTGCATCGTCAAGTTTGTCATTTTTGACAATATATTTACCTTAATAATTTTATTATCCGGTCGCTATTTCTATTGTTGACAGTAACTTGCAATTTTATGTCAGCGAAAAAATGGAATTAATTCGCGAACATCTTCGTGCAATTATTTTTCATAACTTTCATCGTGGATGATGCATCGACGAGCTGAATTCTTTATGTCGTGATGAAGCACCATCGAAAACTACAGTATATCGTTGGTATAGTGAATTCAAACTTGAATGGCGTTCTTTGGACTATGAATTTCGTGAAGGTCGCCCCACAAATATTGTTGTGTCGGAAAACATTAATGCAGTGTCTGAATTGATAATGCAAGACCGTCATGTGACATACCGTGAGATCGAAGCATCTCTAGGTATTAGTAATACCAACGTGCATAAGATCCTGCATGAACATTTAGCCGTTAAGGCGCTCTGTTCACGTTGGGTACCACTTAATTTGACAACCGTTCAAAAATGACTCGCGTCGATTGGTGCCAAGAAATGCACAAAAAACACAATGGCAGTGCTTCAAAGGGCTTTATAAAGTCATCACAGATGATGAATCTTTTATCTATACGTATGAGCCCACTAGTAGACAGCAGTTGGCCGTGTGGGTATTCCAAGGTGAATCAAATCCAACAAAAGTTGTTCGCCCTCAAAGCACATTAAAACAAATGGTGGCTTGTTTTCTCAGAAAAACCGATCACGTTGCAGCCGCGTCTTTTGATAATTGTAGAATGGTCAATTCCGAATGGTACACAACTATTTGTTTGCCAAAGTTTTTGAAGAAATAAGGAAAACAAACCGAAAACGACATATCATTCTCCACCATAACAATGCGAGCTGTCACATGTCAGTTCAAACAATTGAATATTTGACCGGGCAAAACATTGAATTGATGAGTTATTCGCCGTACAGCCCTGATCTAGTATCCTGTTACTTATTTTTGTTCCCACGAGTAAAGAATAAACTTCGCAGTCAATGATTTTCTGCTACAGAAGAGACAGCTGAGGGTTTGAAAACTCATATTTTGGAGATACCGCCTTCACAGTGGCAGCAGAAGTGCATTGATTTTCAAGGAGAATATTTTGAAAAGCAGCAAAACTATTTTCGATAATAAAAAATTTTTTTTTGTTTGCTATTCCCGAACTACACTGCAGGCCATAAGTTTGGAATCACTTGCATAAGTTAGGAATCACTTCTGAATATAATGAAAATATTGTAGTGGCTTTAACAAACATTGTAAAAATAAAACAATATTAATATACCAAAACGTTTTATTATAAAATAAGCAGGAAAAAAAGCAAATTTTATTTATTTACATCCACTTATTTTTATTATCAACTAAACGGACTTTTCCGAAATACCCTCCTTTTGCTTTAATGACGGCAGCACACATTTCTACACTTTTTGTAAGGGTTTCATTGGGTATATTTCCAAGAATCTTGCATAACTATGTGAAAATATTCGATATAATTTCAAATTAGCAAACCCACTTTATAGTACTCTTTGTGATCATTTTGTAAAAATGTCAGCTATGATATTTTAAAGATATCCTCTACGAAATATTTTTCTCGTTGTCAATTAGATGTAATATAAAGTTTTTGCACAGTAATCTTACGGCTAATATGATTTGTTAATTCAGATTTAAAAGCGTAGATTTTATAGATCTCCTACACCAGCCGAAGAAAAAATCCCCAAAAGCATGTTTTACACACATTGCGGTAACATTTTTTCCGTAACAGTTCTTCTTACAAATAGACGTCTAAAATAATCGTACTTTGATTCGTTGGTCCACTGCTTTTTCCGACTGGCAATGTCCAATTTTTGTGTAACTTAGCCCATTGTAGCCTGATTATTTTATTACGTAGAAGCGGTTTGCGAACTGCTACACGTCCCATATTCCAAAAAGCCGCCTTTTTACTTTTAAGAGAAATTACACGCTCCCTGTTAAACTCACCGCGGATTTGTAGAAAGGCCCCTAATCTTCTATCTCACAAATTTTTCTGATCTTCTGCAGGAGTTGTAATTTTTGGTCTTCCTGATCGTTTTCTGTCCGTATACCCTTAAGCAATACCTGGTATCTTTTAATTGTATTTTGTACACCTTTGTACGCTATCTTCATTCTTTTCGCAATATTTATAACTCCTTATTATGATGACGTAATAATTTCTACACGTTTTTCTAGCGATATCTGCTTTCTAATTCGCCATTTTGTTTACTGATTCTACACACTTTTATGTGTCTACACACTTTAAATGATACGAAGCAACTGAAATATTCTCATTACTTCAAAATGTATAAATACTTATAAATATAAAAACTACAAAAGGTTTATGCGGAAGGGTCTGCAATAAAATTTGTCCATTCCAGGTAAAGATTTTCAGAATATATTACCTGCTTAAATAATACCGCACGCAGAGTTTCCTTAAAATCTCTGGTTATTTTCCAACTATTAATGCATTTAAAACTACATCTTTTATGTAAAGTTTTATAATGTATAGAATAATCCTTTGTACTTATATCAAAGTAATACGAACGTAACATAGATAAATTTTAATTTTTATGAATTTACTGGAACTGATTCCAAACTTATGGCCTGCAGTGTATAAACGGCTACCCTCGTATTAATAGTTTGTATTCGCTATTAGACTTTAATCATTGGGTAAAAAGGACTACTCAATTACACCACACGTACTCCAGTAAATCCGTCGCCAGATAATGTCCCACTTGTTCTAGTTAATGCTTGCCATTCACCTTTATGCCCCTATTCTACCGTTTTTTACAATTCTTATCCATTATCCTGAATTTGCATCTAATGAAAATATTCGATATAATTTCAAATTAGCAAACCCACTTTATAGTACTCTTTTGATCATTTTGGAATGTTATCTATGATATTTTAAATAGATATGTTCCGAAATATTTTTCTCTCTCAATTAGATGTAGATATCTTGCACAGTTTACGGCTAATATGATTTTTAATTCAGATTTAAAAGCGTAGTATAGACGCAAATGGAAGCATGCATCATTTCTTTCTTGACAGTTTCAAAAGACTTAAAATAATCTATAGAGATGATATTACTGTCTCTTCCGAGTGGCAATGTAAATCATAAATACGATACACGAACTGATTATTTATTACCTGCCTCACACGCAAAATCTATATTCCAAAAAGCAACATATGTATTTTATAGGATGTAAATTACACAATAAATTACCACTTTGCATTAGAAATATCACAAATTTTTCTATTTATAAAAACAACCTTAAGCAATACCTGCTCACGATAAATTGTTATTGTATAAGTGACTTTGTACGTCCAAATTTATAACATCTTTTTTTCTTATTGAGACGTGTTTTTAGCATGAGTGTACGTAGTATGTATTAATTGCCATTTTGTTATATGCACTGATGTGCCCTGTATACACATTGTTTTAGAAATGAAATTTATTATTATTATTATTACTATTATACTGTTTACCTAAGCGAACTCAAGAATCTATCAAATCTAATCCAAGAAAGATTTTCAAATATATTCATGTATCCTTAAAACTTCTTTCTGTATCAAAATAATTTTTGCATTTATTCAGAGTATAGTGGACACTTTTGCCTATAAGTTCTCTTGTACAGATCTTCCTAGTATGGGTTCTCTTTCCCAGGTGATGATTTAATCTCTAGTTTTCTTTTCCATTATGCAAGATTTCCTTTGTGGAAATCTTTAAAATTAATTATTGATACTCACCTCCATTGTCGACTGTATACATGATGGGTTATAGGCTTTTCTACTTAGCCTTGGTTCTGAATATTTAAAATTTGAACTGATATGTTTGAAATACGCCTTGCCATTCGTCCACCATGTAATGGGAATGAATTCGTGTATATTGCAATCGTTTCTGTTTATTACCCCTTCGCAGTAATGGCTTTCTTCTTGTAACGCAATCGCTGCATCCCTGTTTAATTAAATGGCGGCGAGCGATAGAAGGATCTACAAAAACTCCTGTCGGTCTACGAAAATATTCTGTTAAAATTTTAGGTGATTGATCATACGAATGAGCGGGTTGTAGGGGGGTGAGTAGGCGCATTGGGGGCGTGGCCTGTGTAGCGACTCATGATTAGTATAAATACGAAGTTTCATTGTTATTAGACAGTTAGTCTTTGAGCTATCGTCAACCAAGTAACATAATCAGGAGTGAAAAGTGAAATATGGAAAAAATCGAATATCGTGCCGTTACAAAGTTCCTCACCAGGCAAGGAAAATCAGTCGCGACCATAATGAATGAGATGTCATTGGTTTACGGCGACTCTTGTCCAGGAAAAACCATGGTGTACAAGTGGCATAGTTTATTTAAACAAGGAAGGGAATCCCTTGAAGACGACCCGAGGCCGGGCAGGAGCATTGATGTGACTACGCCAGCACTTATCCAAAAAGTTGAACAAATTGTACTCGAAGATGCTCGACTAAAGAAGAAACAACTCGCAGAAATGGTTGGAGTACCCGATACAACAATTTTTAAAATCCTACACGATCATCTCGGCATGTCTAAGATCACCGCAAGATGGCACGCCGCCGCAAAAACAACAGCGCGTAGAGTGTTCGCGTGCATTTTTGGACCTCTGTAATGAAGACAAGGATGGTGTATTGAGTGGAATTGTTACTGGAGACGAAACTTGGGTTCATCATTATGAACCTGAGACCAAACAAGACTCCATGCAGTGGCATAAAAAGGGCACAGCACCTCCCAAGAAATTTAATGTGTCAAAATCAGCTGGGAAACTCATGGCAACGGTATTTTGGGACTCGGAAGGAATATTGTTGATTGATTATAAAGATAAAGGTGTTTCTATAACCGGAGAATATTACGCTTCAATATTAGAGCGACTAAAAGAAGCCATTAAAGAGAAAAGAGGGGGAAAATTGACAAAAGGTGTTCAGCTTTTGCACGACAACGCGCCCGTCCACAGAAAAAAGAGCCGCGGGGTAAAAAATTTACTGCCGATGATGAAGTCAAGGAGGCAGTTTCGGCGTATTTTGCAGATAAAGAGAAATCATTTTTTTATGAGGGTATAAATAAATTAATTGAAAGATGTGAAAAATGTATCCGTCTTGCAGGTGAATATATTGAAAAAGAAAAATAATTTGGTTTTTTTATTTCCACCCCTTGTCCCCCATTCCGCGAATATAAAAACGCTCCCTCGTAGGTGCGATGGATTTACCGTTTGTTATTATAAGAAAACATACGGTTTAAACATTAAAATGATTTTAACTTTTAAAGAATAAATATCTCTCTTTGTTTTGTTTAGTAGAAGTTATGATTCAAATTATTAAAATGGTTTTCTTTACTATTAATTAATTTATATTATGATTGTGTACATATCGTTTATTGCTACTACTATTTTGTGACCTACTTTTACTTGTCTTCCTTTTTTATTAGCGCCAAGTCGGTTGCTTTTTGCTTTTTGATAATTTTTAAAATCTAAGACGTAGAACATTACATTATTTTTGCAATTTATCTTTGACTTAAGCCCTGTTGAAGAGAAAATGCTATCCTATGGGGCTTTTCTTTAAATATTCGACACATTTCACTACTCTGGCTCGTAGATTTCCGCAGATGTTGTCCATACTTTTTTCATCTTGACTTCCTCGTTGGAACCGCGTCTTCCATAGCTATAACGATACATCGATTCCAGAATTGTCGAAGACGCGGTTCCAGCTCTATAGCTAAGATGAAGGAAGTATTTCATATTGATAAAATGAACTGTTACTTATAGTATCTCCTTACAGTTTCTGAAAAATATTTACAAGCACTGACGAAAATAAGTCCTTTATAATTGAAAATATAATAATTGAACTTAACACTCGAAATCCAGAGATATATTAACCGGGGTTAAGCAGGTAGCGAAATAACCATCGATAAGAGACAGATTACCCGAGTAGGATTAACTAAGAATATTTTCGCAGAAACTGCTTTCTTCTCTTTTATTTACAATACATTTTCAATTCCTAGAACTGTGTGAGTTTAATATTTTTATCGCGTTATTATAAAATACATTGTTTTAAATTGAGACAATCTGACAAATATACTTTTTATCAAATTTAGACATATTTACTACAGTAATTTTAAATTTATATGTACGAGTACATATGTGTTAGCGTGTACAGTAAAGTGCCATTCAATGTTATTATTAAAAGTAGTTACGTGTAAATTACCTTTAATTATTCAGAAATGAGAAGTTTTTAAAATTCACTTTCTAGCAACGCATTTAAAATAATTATTCTATTTCTTACTACCATTCATAAAGTTAAATAAAAGCGAAGTATTTGCAGTTGTTTCAAAATGAAGCTTGTAGAAAGAGTTTACTTACGTAATTAATAGACATCTAGCAAACTATTTACTCTTTTAAAAGACAATATATAAGTATTATTCTTAAATAATTTCAGTTATTAATGGATACACGAAACTTAATCTTAATTTTAAACATCTTTCTTAAATATAGTTTTAGGATAGAATTGAAATATATATAAAATTCATTTTGAATTATTCTATGCATGATATTTTGATACTATAGCCGGCAGATACTTTGATTTTTTATATGTTTACCTGGACTATATGACAGCAATGCGGTGCAGAATCCCATGCTCTTGGGATAGATTTTAATAAAAAGAAATAAATAAGTTGAAAATAAAAACAATCTATTCATTTATACATTTTACAAGAATCTCACAGATAATTTTAAATATTAATTCACATTGGTAGGTAATTTTGATGGAACCTGTGGTTGATTAACTTAATCACTTACGGTTGATATATTAATTTTCGTATTCTGTATACGTATTTCGTCAACTAAATTGTCATCATCAGCGGGTAATTGAACAGTGTCGCACCTGGAAAACTACGGCAAATGCCACCACGAAACAAATTCCGTACACGATCTGTACCGTCGAAAGTAAAAACGCACACATCGCTTTCGAAAAAGTGTGACACTGTTTAATTATCTGCTGATGATGATAATTTAGTTGTCGAAATACGTATGTGAAATGCGAAAATTAATGTCGAAAGGGGTTACATGCCAACCTTAAGTGATTAAATTAATTCACATTGTTCACACATAATACACATATTATACACTTAAATCTAATTTAATTGAATATATGATAAATTGACTTTAAAAACATTTATAAAACAGTTAAATTTAAGGTGCACTTAAATTTATTCCTCATTCATTCATATTATATACAACCATGCTCAGATGTATTAGACATCCCCAGGTAAAAACCCTTATTCTCGGTATTATCCAAGTCTTGCACGGAAATTAACCGTAAAAATAGTTAATGGTATTTACAGAAATGCGTTTTTGAATACCCTAGTTAATCTCCTATTGAAAAGAATAGGTGGAAAGGGGAAATTGTGGATTTTAGAAATTTAGTGTCATTCTAGCAGTGTGTGAGCAACGTGCGTTTGTGAGTTTGTGGTAGAGATCAATTAGATTATCCTATTTTTTCACGTTGTGTCAGTTATTTGTTGAAGAAAAATGCCTAAAACACGCGAGTTGTAGTGCTACTGCATTCCCAGAAGTTATCAATAGCTGCAATTGCAAAAAAAAAATGTTCGCGATGTGCAGTCCGTACAACCATTAGTCGCTATCAGGAGAGTGGGTCGTTTGTTAACAGACCAAAAAGTGGCAGAAAACCCTGTACCTCGATTAGAGAAGACAGAATTTTACAAAGACTGACTCTCAGTGATAGGAAAAAATTGTCGAAACAGCTCGCCAGTGAGCTGAAACAGCGTTATAGCGTAACAGTTTCTGCGAAAACAGTGAGAAGGCGTCTCCAGCGTGCTGGTATACGACGGTGTAAAGCGCGACGTAAACCGCTTTTAACTGACGCTCATAAAAAGAAGCGGTATTTATGGGCCAAACAACATGAAAATTGGACAATCGAAAAGTGGTTGAAGATTCTTTGGTCTGATGAATCGAATATCGAAGTATGTAATTACATCTTCATGACTAATATTCTTGTCGTTGTATGCAATTCAGTCTACATGTAACATTAAACAAAATTAATCCTGTTTAAGTGCTAACTTTCTTCTTTTGCCTGGCAGTTTTGGGGACTACCTGGGACGCTATACGTTCGGCGTAGGCAAGGGGAAGCTTATAAACCACAATGTATCATTCCCACAGTAAAATTTGGAGGTGGTAGTATCATGGTTTGTGGTTGTATGTCTGCATACGGTGTTGGAGAAGTGTACCTGTGCGATGGACGGATGAATAGCCAACGCTATTAAAGCATTAGAACCGTCTGTGGTAAAAATATTCGACCAGGATATTCAACAATACATTTTTCAGCAAGATAATGCGCCCTGCCACAAATCGGGAGCTGTAATGCGTTGGTTCGAGGAAAACACAGTGGAGGTATTGGATTGGCCGCCACAAAGTCCCAATTTGTCGCCCATTGAAAATTTGTGGCGTATCTTAAAAACTAAGATCACGGAACATAAATGAATGTCAAAAGTAGAATTGATGAACAAAAATTCGCGAAATATGGGCTGCAATAATCATTTTTTTATGAGGGTATAAATAAATTAATTGAAAGCTGTCAAAAATGGCCAAGGGCAGGACAATATATTGATAAATTGTACTATATTAAAATAACACTTTGTACATAATTTTCACAACAGTTTTATTTTCCGAATATCACCTCTCTTTTGACTAAACTATATAAATTATATATGTATGTATGTATATAAATTCGTAAGGTGTCTAATACATTTGAGCATGGTTATATATAATCGATTACAAATATTGATTGGCATAAATGTACTAAAATATTATAAATATAAATAGGGTAGAAATGGGAAAGA
Source organism: Dermolepida albohirtum (assembly GCA_031893035.1). Taxonomy (NCBI): domain Eukaryota; kingdom Metazoa; phylum Arthropoda; class Insecta; order Coleoptera; family Scarabaeidae; genus Dermolepida; species Dermolepida albohirtum. The sequence goes on from JAVIWB010000784.1 coordinate 16,929, forward strand.
ATGCATGTACACATTTGATAGTTGATAGTTAGATTAATAGATTTGATATATATAACAAAAATTTATGAAAATGTATATTTTTGCCATTAAATATACTAGTCTATTAGTATTTTAAAGGCCTTTATAGTGTGTTATAACAACGGAGGGTGTGAGACAAGGGGGTAGCTTAAGTCCGGCTCTTTTCATCAACATAATAGACGATGTAATTAAGGAAAGCAAAATGAAATTTAAGAAATATACAATGGGATGGCGTAGAATGCAACCAGTGAACGCGGAGATATTCGCATATTCGCAGATGATGTGGTATTAATAACTGAAACGGAAGATAAATTAAAGAATAACTTAGAAATATGAAACGCAGCAGCAAAGAGATTGGATTAAAGATGAATACAGAGAAAATACAATTAATGAGGATAACGAGGAACAAAGAAGAGAAAGAGTAAATAGACATAGTCATTGACAACAGGAAGATAGGACAAAAAGATAAATATAGATACCTGAGAACAGTACTCGACAATAGAGGAAATTTGGATGATGAAATAAATAATAGGTTAGATAAGACAGGACGATTATTTAATGCATTGAGGAGGGGATTTCTAAATAATAAACAAATCTTGGAAAAAATAAAAATGAATATATATAAAACGATATATACCCTTACAATAATACACGGTTGCGAGAACTGGATACTAACAGAGAAGCAAAAAAGCAGATTGCAAACAGCCGAAATGAGGTACCTCAGAAGAGTAAAGAACATTACAAGGAGAGAAAGAATAAGAAATACGGAGATAAGAAATAAATTGAATGTGAAACCATTGATAGAATTAATAGAAGAAAAGAAATTGGGATGGTATAGACATCTGGTTAGAATGGGGAACGATAGACAAACAAAAAGAGTATGGGAGGCAAAAGAAACGGGGAAAAACAGAAGAGGAAAACCGTGCAAGACCTGGAATGAGGATACGGGGGGAGATGCTGAGGGGGAGAGGTAAAGCATGGCAGGAGGCTCAGAGTTTGGCCAGGAACAGGGAACGATAGAGGGAATTTGTGAGAAAATAAACAAAACACGCACCTCGATATCGCAAGGTAGTGGAGGAAGCATAATGTATGTATATATGTATAGTGCGTTATAATTGAAAAATTGGATATTCAACATTACTTGACGTAAGACCAGAATATATTTATTTGTTAAAAATATCAAAAATATAAAATGCATCGCATTTTGACACAGCACTTGGGACTGAAAAACTGAATTCAACATTATACAGACTTAATTGAACACTCAAAAAAGGACGAAAAATTCAGGTATTCTATTGTAACTGGCGATGAGACGTGGTGTTTTCAATATGATCCAGAGATCAAGCTTCAAAGCTCTAAATGGAAGCATCCAAGCAAGGAAAGACCGAAAAAAAGCCGTTTGGAGAAGTCAAAAGTGAAGACGCTGTTGATTTGTTTTTATATGATTCGACAAGCATAGGACACAGAGAGTTTATACAAACTAGTCAAACAGTCAATACTGTATATTATTATATTATATATAGCTCTCAATATCGTGAAAATAGTAGATGGCGTTTGTTACATGATAATGCACCATCTCCTCGCTAAACACTTATCACTGATTTTCTAACTACAAATGGTATTTTAGCCATCAACCATTCACCGTATTCACCGAATTTGCACCCTGTAATTTCTATCTATTATCTAAACTACATTTGCTTATAAAAGAATAAAGTTATGCCGACGTCGAAGCCATTAAAAAGGTGTCTACAGAGATCTTGAAGGACATCTCTAAAGATGAACTTAAAAATTCATTCGACATGTTAATTGACCTTGCGACACGTTATAGTGAAGCCGAAAGCTTGACTTTGAATAAAATAAAGAAATTTTACCAAAATAGAATGCTTTTGTTTTTATTTTTAAAAAGTTAGATTTTCTCTACGACAGACTGTATAAAATAGCATTTGTTGTTAGACAGGCCTTCATAAATATTTGTGAAAAAGAAATAAATAATCAAGGATGAAACAGAAATACAGTCCTGGAGATAACAGGCATTCTATTGTAGTTGAGGAAGTAATTTAAAGTAACTGAAGTAATGAAAGTATACATACGAATAGAAAACATAAATCATTTATTAACACATTTATAAATCACTTTTAGATTTATAGAAACCAATATGAAGTATATGAATGTAATAAATATAAATAAACAAACTTAATTATTATTATATATATACATATATATATATATATTATTTATATATAATTGGGTCAATTTCTACATGTAAACAAGTTTGTTTATTTATATTTATTACATTCATATACTTCATATTGGTTTATATAAATCTAAAAGTGATTTATAAATGTGTTAATAAATGATTTATGTTATCTATATATATATATATATATATATATATACACTGCACTTTGTCCTTCTTTTTCGTTATCTATATATATATATATATATATATAGTCTATTATATAACGTCTATTATATATATATATATATATATATATATAGATAACGAAAAAGAAGGACAAAGTGCGATAAATTTTAATTGAACAATATATGGAAATAAGATTTTACTTTATTTTAAATAATAAATAGAAAAATTGCTAAAAATAGTATATTGACTTATGTACATGAAAAATGTGTATGTTCATTGGCTGTGCTAAAAATTTGAAAATATTAGTATAAATTACAGACAAAGATTACTTTACTTAGCTATAATACTTACATAAATATAAAAGTAAATTTAATTCAGAAGGCCTAAATATAGACACTGTATTATATATTCAAGTATTATAAAAATTATTTTGGATATAGGAAATGTTATCTGCGATTGAAACAGAACTTAAAACCTTATCAAACAGCATGAAAATATGTTGGGTATTTTACTTGAGAAAACGAGTTTCACCCAAAGATGGTATAATTTTTTTCACGCCCTGTGTAATATAACGAAGATATTTAGTGTAGGTTGTTCAACTTGAAGCAATGTCACAATCATGCCGAAGAATTATTGCAAAATAATAATTAATAAAGACGATATTAATTTTCAAGGAAAACTGTCATTCGATTTTTTTGCCTTAAAAGTGAAATTTTTCGAAAACTTGCCTATAAAATAATAAAGTTATATAACGTATATGTTAATACTGTGTAAAATACTTGACTCTAATATTCTAAATAACTTCTAATACAAATATTTTTTAATCGACTGTGTAGCTAATGCGTAATACACCGAATAGTTACACATTTTCATTGCAATTTATTTATTATGCATTGATGTTATATTTAATTAATTATATTTAGTTTTTATTTCTTTTTTAACATTTTTTGCTACTAATTCTATGTGTCTATATATATATATATATATATATATATACATCGACATAGAATAACATGACGATAGCGTTTTTTTTCTGTAGTTTATAAAATCTCGCATCAATTACTAACTGACGCACATATCGATTTGATTGATTACAAAAGCCGAAATTAAATTATATACGTAATTCGATACCCATGTATTTGTTACTGTATACTTAAAAAAGCAATATTAACAATAGATAGAAGCATAGCTAAGACAGGATAAACTAGTTTTTATGTGTACATACGTCACTCTTGTACTGTAATTTTACTTTTTATACAATCCCGCCTATGTACAGTAACAGATAAAGGTTACATCTTCCTCTACAGACCAGTTTGCATTAAAAGTAATTTCGAATTGGTGGAGTCTAAACCAATATGTTATAAGAAACTTTCTAGTATGAAAAGAATGATTTAAGAAGTAAATTAGTATATTTTTGAAATCGATAAAGAAGTTACTACCTTCTAGAATTCAAATTATATTAAATATTACAAAAAAATAGGAAATTGTGTAAGCAACACATACTCTAAGGCACTTAGTTAACTACTGAAATGATTCTTTTATGATTTTTCAAGTCTCAGTATTTCATTTGGAAACTGCTTTTTAAAGTGGTTCACTGGTTTCTTGTTACTATCATGTGACTTTTCAGCAAATTAATTACGACCCAATGCAATTGCAAAAATGAATTTTAATTTAATTCTCCTAAGACAGCAAAAGACGCAAAAAAATAATCGATTATAAATTGCCCGTTTTCTTGAAGAACCTTTTGTCATTCTTTCGATGATCTTAAAAATTCCTCGTTCATAGAAGAACCGATCTTTATTGGCGAAAAATTTTACAAGGTGCCGATTTACTGGTTCATATCAAGCAAACGTTTCACAAAACGAAAGAACGAACCAAGTCTGAAGGCCACAAGGTCAGGCCACCAAATTTGTGTGTAGTCTCACTTTATCATGATGAAATACCACTTTTTTACAATCAACAGTTTCTGGACGTTTTTGGATGACGTATTCTTTCAAACTATTCAATTGCTGACAGTACACACTTGAATTAATTGATTTGTTGCTTGGCAGGAGATTGAAAACATTACGTTTTCAAAATCCCTCTACACTGAGAGCATAACCTTCCTCTGATGAATTCTGCTTCCTATAACGTTCGAGGTGAATCTTCAGGTCGAAATAAGAACATTACACACCACATCAAACAGTCGAACTTCAGAATACCAGTTATCGGTCGCTTTTAAAGAAATTGTGTCCCTCACCTTTAAGTAGCATATTACAGATGTCACACAAGTCTTTAAGTAAATATCTTTAAGAACTCCAATATCGATCTTACTGCTTATCCTAGTTATTTCATGTGATCATGAACACTCCAATAATGGATGTTTAACGTTTCTGGAATCTTTAGTGTAGTATGCTGACAACAACAGCGTAACTCGTTTAACACGTTTATGTTATCGTCATCGAATTTAGTGGTCCTCCTTGAACGAAAAGCGTTGTTAAAGTTATAATCACCAGCATGGAATTTCATGAACTATTATTGACACTGATGTTCTTGAAGCACTAATCTTCAGAATGAGCTTTATACATGCTTCATGGGATTTCGATCTCGCATTTACAATTTTGTAAAATTTTGATCTCAATCAAATCCCTCAATTTTTTTTACGAAATTGTTGTCTATGGTCTATCATATGATAGCAGAAAGATATATGCGAATAACTCAAGTACTTGCAAAAACCGATTTAACGCCATCTGCTGGAAAAATGCATCATTACTTTCTCGACAGCTCATATGATTATAAGAAAGTGTACTGTATTCGCCGCAAACTAATAAAGTCATATGAAAGAAATGCTTGATTTTCGGTTGTTAAATCTACTAACCATTAAAATGCAGAATTTTCAAATAGTCAAAAATCTTGAAAAAATATTATATTTCGATACATGTCGAAGCTTGATCAACTTAATGCCCCATAGGAATAAATACATATTTCTATTATAATCAAATAAAAACTATTAGCGTGTTTAAGCTTATTTTAAATTGAATTTGAATGGAGACGGCTGTAAAGCTTGCAAGTCGATTTTTGATTTGATAGCTTGGTTAAAATGTCCTATAGTCTCTGATGGAAAAAGAAGGAACATGACCCTTTCCCATTGTTAAAGATTTTTTTTAAAGAATTAACAGAATCATGGACATCATTTGAAATGAATCTTGAAATGGTTACGGTTGGTATACTGAAATTCATATCAGTGATAGGTGATGAAAAGTTCGCGGGAAGCACATAAACAGAATTAAAATGTATGTAAAAGCATTGGTTATTTCAAAAATAACAGCCGCCAGTCATGATACTGTTCCCAGGACCAGTTTTCTTTATTTCTTGTAACTTCAAAACTTTTCACATAACTTCTAGAATCTTCTTTTATATCCTTTTTAGCGAATTTGGACACTCTTTGAACTTGTCCCCATAATAACTAGAATCAGATTTCGTGAAAAGTTCTAATCTCTTCTTTATTTTAATTTAATTTAAATTTTATACTATTAAAAGAAAACCATGATGGAACGTCGACGAGCAGCTTCTATGCAAGGGTATCGAAAGATCAAAACACTAATTAGAAATTCTATTATATATATTATCTATAACCATCCAAATCAGCAACATTGAATTCAAATATAGACAATACAATAGTTGAAAATTACGCTTAAAATATGTTTGAGGAGTTTGAAAAAGTTTAATAATTAACTTCATATATGATACATTAAAATTGAAAGTGGGTGATGTAAATCCTCAGGAACGAGTGGAGATAGTAAATCTAATAGAACAGTTACAAACATTGGGGCAAAAAAATAAGATCTAAACATCGATTATTTACATTATGAACTGTATCAATTTGAACAGATTTGCGAGAGTGCAAAAAGTTAGAAATGATAAGGGAACAAGAGCTTGTATAATTATCAAGATCAGGTATAACAAAATCACCATCTAGAGCATATGTGGATAACAACCGGCCCGCTGTAAGATTTGAGCCGGTCCGCAAGACATCGTATTATTTAATATCTGATATCTATCGCTAAAAATTATGAACACTACTTTAAAATGCATTACTTTGAACGCGGCCCCCGAACGTATTTGCACATTAAAGTATGGCCCACAACATGTCAAAGGTTGGCTATATCTGATCTAGAGCAAAAACATTATCGAGAAAAATTCCAATCTATCAAAAACATGCAAGCAATCGAGGCTGCCATATATATAGCATATGTTTGTATACATACAGGTCATAGGCGATAAAATATTCACTTGGTCGATTGTAAATTATCGCCTCGAGCAATAGCCATAGGGCAATTGTTTGATCATCCCCACTAGAGGCGAGGAGTAAGGATTTACATACACATTCTTAAGGCACACACCATGATTCAGAGCTTATCAGGAGCTAGCAGTGGTAACTGATATTCATCGCCAATGTAACAATGTAATACTCAAACACAAACACTTTATACAAGTATCAGTTCGTTCGAGAGATACGGCATACCGGCCCTGTATCTTTGGTAAGGTGGGTTTCACTAAGACAGTTCTATTGAGCCGTCTAGATCTTGCATATCGATCGGCTAATTTATGCATAGAAGATAAAAAATTGGATGAAGTAACAGTTAGCACATTAATATTTATTCGGCTTCTAAATTTAGGAAATGTTTGTTTTAATAATAAAATATATCTTCAAAATTATCGTTTTTTGTAATTTCTATTTATATGAGCACATGCAACTTGTTAAAATACAGTTATTATTTATTTATTAACATTTTGTAAAACCAAATAAAAATTCAAATAATTTATAAAATCACTTGTACATTTTCTATATGTTTTCATAGCAATTAAAAAATCCATAAATGGTGCTGAAACTAATAAAATGATTTTCATACAAGCAGAAATAATATTTATTGAAACAAAAAGTTTGTTGATAATGAAAACAAACGCATAAAATCTACAATCTTTTCTAAAATAAGTAATTTAATTATTTTAAATATTAATATATACATATGTACATGTAGCAGTCCTTAAAACTGGTTCGAGAAATCTATATTCTAAAAATTTATATTTAAAGTAAGTGCATAAATATACCGCCTTGTTAAAATAAACAGTACCCTAATCTATCATAAAAAAATTATCTAACATTCGTAGAAATTTCAGAATCGACTTGATATATTTCTTCAAGTCACTAACTTAGTTCTTCTACATTCCTTGATCGATTGTCAACACTATTATAAATACAAAGGGTACTAGGAAAGGTTTGCAATACAGCTTTGTTTAATTTAATTTCCTCTACACTCAATACACCTCTCCATCCTCCGTAACAAATCTTTAAACCAGTTCTGCCAAGTTTCACTAGGGAGTAAAGCACACTTGTTGTCCCAAGCCCGCAGAGGGTCCTCATCACTGGAAAACTGCCTCCCTTTTACCTTCATTTTCACATGCGGGAACAGTGAAAAGTGGCAGGAAGCAAGATCTGGACTGTAGAGAGGGTGCTCGAGAAGTTTCAATCCTCTTGTGGTCAAATATTCGGTGCAGGCTTTGGCGCGGTGAGCTGGAGCATTAACGTGATGGAAGAACCAGGTGTCCATTCTTGACTTTGGCCGCAGGTTCTTCATAGATCCAATGACTTTAGGCAGGCACTGTTCAGTATACCGCTTAGCTGTGATTGTCTCCTGTGTGTACAAAGCGATTCACTCGATTTGAAAAATACAGCTATCATTTTCTTCTTTACAGATCGGGACAACTACGGGTGTATCCTCATCATCAAAGACCTAAACTTTGTTTTGAACTTTGGTCGGCACATCGTAATTGTACTGCCAAGTCTCGTCATCTGTCATGATGTTGTTCATATACCGAGATTGTCGCTTATTAAACTTTTTTAGCATCTCCCGGCACCAAGTCACACGTCGTGTCATCTGCTCTTCAGTCAGTCGATGCGGCACCCAGAAAGAACAAAGTTTCTTCACGTGCGAATGATCATGCAGAATCGAACGAATTGCTGTTGCATTTAGACCTGAAGTACCCTCTATCTGTTGATAAGTTACTCGCCTGTCCTCGCCAAGCATTTTCCTCACAGTAGTAACGTCTTCCTCCGTAACCGACGTTCGTGGCCTTCCCGGCCTCTCAGCATCCTCCACAGCTAAATTTCCCCTTTGGAATTCTCTATATCACCTGAATATCATTGTGCGTTGTGGGCAAACATCACCTAGTGCAAGAGTCATTTCTTCGAAGCACTGGTCTATGTTTAAACCACGCACGAAATTATAACGCAAAACTGCCCTTATCTCATTTCGTGACCACGATGCCATCGCAAGCACTTTACACTCTCACTGCTAATGAATAATTGAGCCCATCGACATGGCGCGACGGCTACTATGCACGTATGAACATGTCTCAACATGCAGGAACAAGCAGCTTCCATGCACGCATGCAAATGTTGAAACAGACGAAAGAGAAATGTATAGTCAAATTAATACACTTCTCTTTTATTCAATTTCACGGGAAGTCATCTCTCAACTGACAAATACTTTAGAACGACTCTAATAATTTCGAAGCCTCCTAGCATTAGGAAAAATCTAATTAACATCATCACTGTTTTTGAGTGACCATCGCTTATTAAGAAAATAATCTTTTCCTGAGCGAAACAATTTAATCTCACCAAAAGAAGCATGATTAATGTGTAAGAATTTACAAATTTCCTTCAAACCAGAATTCGATAGAATAAAAAATTTTGTTTTTAAACTTTTTCCTTAATTCCATATTATCAAAAGTGGAGGGACTGATCGCTATGCTGGTACTTAATTTGTGTAGATGTTTCCTGTAAAAGACTTGCAATATGTCGGTAAAATCTCATTTACCAACTTCAGGCTATGCTCTCCGACGAATGCTGTACATCTTGATGAACAGCATTTAACTTAACACAGAAAAAAATTGTTAAAAATTTTCAGAAAAGCCTTTAAAACCTAAAACAATACTCTATTGTGTACACGTCAAAATAGCTTTTCACCAAGACAATTGAGCTTTTTAGAAACTTAAAAGATGTTATTAAAACAATTGGAAAAAAAATTGGAAAATATTGGAAATTCATTTTTTCTAGATACCCTAAAATAACTCTTCAATTCTAATCACTTTCCGCGAATGAATATTTATTTAAATATATCAGTGTATATCAATTAAATTGACATGTGTTTCAATTCATTAGTCGGTTATCAAGAAATCATATTGCGTTAGTGATATAAATATCTATTTGTCAAGTATTTGTTTAAAAATTGAATAAAAATTAATTGAAATATCAAGAATGCGTTTTATTTCAAATTTAAATAAAAATATTTAAAAATTGCCTTAGTTTAAAATTTTTTAATAAAATGGTATTAATTCAAAAAATTCCCTATTCCACAATTAAGGACTACTTGTAGTTGTAATGATTTCACGTCCGCAATCGATTTTTTTTAACACATCAAAATATAAATCAATCATTTTCGTTGAGTTTTAAATAAGCCAAAAATGTAGATCCGAAGGTTTTACGTAGTTATTGCGTCACCACAAATTTTATTACTCCCGCTTCTTAAGATTCGATGTTGCTTATAATTATGTTGCTTTTTATACTTTTCGTTGTTAGGTTATTTTAGTCTGAAATTTTGCATTTATTAGTGTTTTTGAATTTTTTTATTATTAAAAGCTTTAACAGAATATTTTATTTTGACCTATTATCTTTAACATTTGATTGTTTCACTTAATTATGTGCTCTGAAGTAGTAAATGTTATTGAAATATTTTTGGTCTATGTTTGTGTTTAATAGAAGAATTGATTAAATATTTTTAATGTATATTTTTTAGCAATATTGTTTTAATATTCATATGAGTTTAATATACAGTAACATTTACCAAAGTAGCCATTGCTTTTACATTTTATTTTTATTTTTTGAACTATTATAAATACTTCATTTCGTTTCCAGAATTTCGAAACGTAAAATTTCAAAAAAATACAGAAAATATGTTGAAATTGTAGGTACATATTGTACTTACTTAGTGATTTAATCACTAAGGTTGATATATAACCCCTTTCCACATTAAATTTTGTAATTCTGTATACGCATTTCGACAACTAAGTTATCACCTGGTAAACCACGGCGAAAAATACCTGTACGAAAACAAACTCTGTATGCGATCTTTATGAGAACCAAGATGTGCACTGCATGTTCGTTTCGCAAGATTTTTAAAATTGTTTTACTTAAACTAGGATGAACGACATTGAAAAAGGAACACGGACACGACCGATAAGTACCTACATGTGATTTATTATAGTGATCCTCCTTCTCTGACATTAAGCAGACCAAAAAGGGAAGACTGAGTCGGGCCAGTGTCACTGCTCACCACATGGCTTTTATTCTTTAAAATGTACATGCTTTCATACGTGTCTAATTCTTGATAATTACACACGTTCTTTATCAAATGTAAACAATCCATATTAACACTATGATCATTTTCTAACACATGCCTTGCTGTACCTGATTTTTCTGGTCGGTCGAATTTTATGTGCGCAAGATGTTCTTTATACCGGGTTTCGATCGATCTTTTTGTTTGGCCGATGTATTGTTTACTGCAATCTAAACATTTAATTCGGTAGATTTCCGACTTTTTATTTTCTTCGATTTTGTCTGTTGTATTTCCTAAAAGTGTTTTGATCGAATTACTGGACAGGAAAGAGACTCGAAAACCGCGTACTTTAAAAATACTATTTAAATTTTTTGTCATACAATGATAAGATAAACAAACAAACTGCTTGTCTCGATTGCTCTGAGGTGATAGACATGTGGTATCACGGATTGTTTTTCTTATGTTAGCTTTTCTAATTAATGATTATTTCCGAATCAAAACCATTGTATCTCGCGATATTTTTAATGAATCAACCACAGGCTCCATCAAATTTAAATTCAACTTACTTAATGAGTTTCTGACCTAAAAAGACTTCTGACTCTATACTGACAGTACTTTATATCATATATGAATGAAATAAATAAACATTAATTTTTTGTTCGTATTAGTAGGGCACAGTAAAAATCTTTCTACATAAATGCAGAAGAGAAGGAAGCTCTAGTGAATACAGCTGCTCCTAGGCATTTAATTGTTACTTATACTGTTTCAGTTAGATATAGACTACTATTTAATTATTTGTTTAAAGTAAAATTTAAGATACATATTTATTTTAGTTGTTGCATATACATGATTACAATTTAGTATAAAACAATAATATGTAGCAAAATTTACACAGCACGTTGGGGTTTAGATAAATGGAACATGAAATTTTGACTCAATTGCTTTTTTTAATCACTAGAGGTTGATATATAACCCCTTTCCACATTAATTTTCGTAATTCTGTATACGTATTTCGACAACTAAGTTGCAAATCATCAGCAGATAATTAAGCAGTGTCGCACTGCTTAATTATCTGCTGATGATTTGTTGTTTGTTGGAGAACTATGGCAAGAAATACCTGTACGAAAAAACTAATTCCGCACACGATCCGTACCGCTGAAAGCCAAGACGCACACTTAATGTAGAAAGGGGTTATATATCAACCTTTAGTGATTAAGTTAACCAACCACAGGCTCCATCAAAATCACCTTGATTGCTTTTCTATGCAAAGGAAAGGAATCGCAAGAAAATAAAATGTATGATAATTTACAGCGCAATAGGAAATTTGGTGTCGATTAAGTAACTGTTTCTCGGTAAATTTCGGGTGCAAAATCCAAAATAGACGTTAGACTTGGTCAGATCTAGTTCGTGAGATACCCTATGTTGGCCTCTTTTAGAATTGAAAGAGTTTATTTTTCACTTATGTACATTTCACGTTATTACCACTACTATTTGCTCCGACTGCTAGGAAAAAAAACAAAATTATTTAACAAAATTTAACCACAGCTTTAATGTCCTGATAAACTTTTCTCTCTGTTCTTCGGTAAAATCACCTAAGTTTTCTGGAAACCGATGTGAATGATTACCTCAATAACGGCCAGTTTTCCAGATATGCGCGAAAAATCGAAATCGCTCAGCGAAAATTCGAGTGGTCGCTCCGGCCGAACCGCTGCTCCAATTGGGGAATTCTGAAGCTCGTCTTGTTCATCTCGACGAGCACTTTAATTTAGTATGAAGATCGCGAAAATCGGAAGAAAAGTAAGCAAATTATGGAGATTAGAAAATTTTCTGATTTTTTTAAAGTTCGAGCGATGAAATTTAAAAAGTCCTTAAAGTATGAAGTGCTGATTTCCGCGGTTTTGATGACTCTGCTTTATGTATTTGTACCCGCTACTTACGAAAAACCTAACAGAAATGCGATAGCCCTTTAGGTTCTCGAGATAGTCGCAAAAAACTCGAATCGGTGAAAATGCAAAACACAAAATTTCGATTTTCGACGATTTAATGATTCCGTCTGATGTATTTTGATCCCCAGATTAAGAAAAACCCCCTAGTAGGAATCGCATCTCTTTCAGTTTTTGACATGTAGACAAATCGTCCAAGAACATACAGAGAATGATTACCTCAATAACGCTCGGTTCTCGAGATATGCGCAGAAAACCGGAATCGCTCAGCGAAAATTCGAGTGATCACTGCGGCCGTACCCCTGCTCCAATTGGACCGTTCTGCAAGTCGCCTTGTTCATCTCGACGAGTACTTTAATTTAGTATGAAGATCGCGAAAATCTGAAGAAAAATAAGCAAATTATGGAGGTTAGAAAATTTTCTGATTTTTTTTAAGTTCGAGCGATGAAATTTAAAAAGTCCTTAAAGTACGAAGTGCTGATTTCCGCGGTTTCGATGACTGCTTTATGTATTTGTACCCGCTACTTACGAAAAACCTAACAGAAATGCGATAGCCCTTTAAGTTCTCGAGATAGTCGCGAAAAACTCGAATCGGTGCAAATGCAAAACACAAAATTTCGATTTTCGACGATTCAATGATTCCGTCTGATGTACTCGTATTTTGATCCCCAGACTAAGAAAAACCCCCTAGTAGGAATCGCATCTCTTTCGGTTTCTGACATATAGACAAATCGTCCAAGAACATACAGATAATGATTACCTCAATAACGCTCGGTTCTCGAGATATGCGCAGAAAACCGGAATCGCCCAGCGAAAATTCGAGTGATCACTGCGGCCGTACTCCTGCTCCAATTGGGCCGTTCTGCAAATCGTCTTGTTTATCTCAACGAGTATTTTAATTTGGTGTAAAGCTCGTGGCAATCGGATGAAAAATGTGGCAGTTATGGATGATGAAAATTTTGCGATTTTTTTGAATCTCGAGAGATAAAATTTAAAATTCCGAAAAGTAGGATGTGTTGATTTGCTCGGTTTTGATGGCTCTGCTTTATCTATTTGTATCCGCTGATTACGCAAAAACCAAATAGAAATGCGATAACTCTTCTCGAGATATTCGCTAAAAACTCGAATCGGTGAAAATGCAAGACACAAAATTTCGATTTTCCACGATTCGATCGACCCATCTGATGTATTTTGACCCTCAGACTAAGAAAAATCGCCTAGTTGGAGTCGTATCTCTTTCGGTTTCTGTTATATTGGCAAATCATACAAAAATATACAGAGAAAAGCGAACTCTCAGCTGAAAATCATACGCACAGTCTTCTAGAGCATGTCCGAGAATCCCTGAGCAGTTTCTGGACCGAAATTTGGGATCAATCCTTATTGTAATAAGACTTGTCCAAATAAGTTTAAATACAATAATATGTCCATATAATTATTCACAAATGTACTGAAACCAAAAAGTAATGTTAAAGCAATGTTTAAAACCATTTTTGTGAAATATTTGTTAATTATTTTGAGTAGTGTACTTTCGACTTAGGCTCATATATAGTGGAAGACATCACAAAATTATGGAGCGTATTTTATTTACACTTTGGTTTTCTGTTGAGTAAAACTTACACATATTATGTAAAAAATATATTGGATAAGTAAATAAAAAATCTCGACAGCCTATGAATAAAATCACTTACATATGTAAATAAATAGCAATTGGTGATGCAAGCATTAATGTAATAAAAATATTTGCTTTATTTGAATGAGTATACACAAATCCTAAAAATAGAAAATATTTCTTCAATTTCGGTGTCTTATATTCGTACTGCACTAAATGTTTAAATAGTCATTGAGTTCTTTCTGGCATAGAAAAGCTGAATAACAGTAAATTTTATATACGCCAATATTTATTTATCTTAATAAGAAATTAATTATACCCACCTATATTTGAACAGACGAAAATGGCAGAAAGATAAATTAGGAACTTACACGTTTCTTTGTTATCTTAGGTATTAATTCATCTCATTACATAATTTTTGTCATCTTGTGGTCTCTAAAAAAAATTAAATTTATATTACAACATTCTTAAGACACATAAAAAGTCGAGATGGACGAATTTCTGACAAAGTTTCCCAAAATCGTACAAACCTATTTGAACTTTCTGCTTTACAAGGCAAGGAAAATTTAAAGAGAGATTGTTTTCAAAAATATTGGTACATGCAATTCATAATAAAATTTCGATGAATGCGATAATTTTATAAAAAGTAACAAAATTATTGATATAATAGTCTAAAAATGTTCTTTAATACAGACTATGTTATTATCAGAGAATCGGAAGTCAGGGGCACATGATGTAAGTGTCAGGGACGAAGCGAAGACATCATGAATTCCAATTTGACATTTTTTCACACACGAATCAGATAGGTATAGAAAAACGAGTACTTAGTAAGTAACAGTAAATACACCTTCTTCTGAAGGATATTGCAGGTTTGATAAGCCATATCACGCGTCCTGACTGTTCACTGTTTGCAATAAACGTCAAAATGAAAGTAAATACGACGTATTTAGAAGTTTTTAGTGGCGGCACATTTTTCCTCGGTTCGGAAAATTTACTTCTTTACCAGTGAACAAGTCAACGATTTAGTAGGAACTCCTGGATTGTTATTTAGAATTGCATCAAATTTTTATTTGACATTATCAGCAATAGGTCCAAATAATTGGGAAAAGAATTGTCGATATCATATAAAATATTCACGCGTTAGTTATAGAATATTGGAGTATCCTCTACATGGCAGATGACTGCAGATATTCTGGAATATAGTCCATACGCACACTGATCAGTATGCGTCTTGGCTTTCAACAGTACGAATCGTGTGCGAGATTAATTGTTTCGTATGGGTATTTATTGCCGTAGTTCTCCAGGTGCAACATTGCTTAATTAGCTGTTGATGATGACAACTTAGTTGTCGAAATACGTATACAGAATTAAGAAAGATAATGTGGAAAGGGGTTATATATTAACCTTAGAGATTAAGTTAATCAACCACAGGCTCCATCAAATTCAACTTCAATATAATACAGAGATGAAGGTAAATTTAAGCCTGCACTAAAAATGAGTTGAACTACACAATAAAAATAAATTATACAATAAAAAAATAAATAATAATAAATGTAAAGCTTGTAAACACATGTAATAATCAACAAAACGAGAGAAGAACACAAATAAATCATTGTACTTCAAATCTGATAAACACATACTTTTCCATGACACTAAATCGATATTGAATAAATCCAAATCTGGATAAACAAAAATTTCGCTTCTATATATTGATATTTCTGGTGCTTGAAAATGATGCCGCGGAGATCTATGCATGAGAGGGTAAATACATCTGAAAACTGATGAGGAAGAGCATATAGAGAGCTACGTAATGCACAAGGAACCCAGTGCAGCATGGTCTGTAAAAGTCTAAAGATTAAGATGTATAAAAAATTGACCAGAAGTAAAATAGCAGAGACAACCCTATCTAAGAGACCAACAGGAAAAAGAAAAAGATGATATGAAAACACACAAGAAGACCAAAAAATATGCAAGGAAACAATAACGAGACATTAAACGCTTTGTGTTTTCTTTTAAACTGTATTTTGTTCGTATTATTTCTGTTGTATACCTTAGGTCTTTAAGGCATGTAGAGTACCTAAATTGGTACTACATCCTTTCGTAAGGCTCACTAATTAGTCATTCGCCCTCATATCTTTAATTGTGTGCATTGTTGTCAACTCCTTAAAGCGTTTAACAATAAATCTACGATATGCTGACCTAGACAGATAGAGTTCACGTTATGGATTTATAAGTAAATTTATTCATAATTTTTCTAATATAAAAGCAATCAAAATCAAATATTTTTTGAGTATCGAAGAAATTCTTGCATTTTTATTTTCTTTTGAAATCGATGTATATACACAGTGTGTCGCAGAGAAAACCGAACTTTTTAAAAATAATAATTTATTTACAAAAAACATGCGTCCGTAAGGTTCATCTTTCACCAATATTATGTAAAATATCGTGACATTTGCATCATTAGAAGCAGAGAAATTGCGCATAAAGTAACAGTGTGTATTTGGCATTGGTCGAAAAATGAATTTTGAGCAAAGAGCAAATAGAAAACTCTTTAAATCGTTTAATTTGATAAAACAAGTATATGGTGATGCACGTTTTTCACATACGAGTGTGTATGAGTAGTATAAGCGATTTAAAGACGGTCGTATGGACATAAATGATGACGAACATCCTGCTGCAAAAAAAATCTGTGGTTATAGGAATGGAAATGGGCCGATATCCTCATTGCGATACATGGGAATGAAATGAAATATTTCCAAACAATCAATTCATCGCATTTTAATACAGCACTTGGGACTGAGAAAGATTTGTGCAAGGTTTGTACCACACAAGCTAACTGAATTCAACATTGTACAGACTTGATTAAAGACTCAAAAAAGGACGAAAGCTTCAGATATTCTACTGTAACTGGCGATGAGACGTGGTGTTTTCAATATGATCCAGATGCAAAAGTAAAACTATGAATGGAAGTTTTGATCAATAAGGTTGATATATAACCAAGATGTACAGTGTACATCTTGGTTTTGAGCGGTGTGGATCACGTACGGAGTTTGATTTTCGTACAGTTGTTTTTCGCCGCGTTTTACCAGGTGCGACACTTTGAAATTATCTGCTGATGATGACAACTTGGTTGTCGAAATGCGTATACAGAATTTACAAAAGTTAATGTGGAAAGGGGTTATATATCAACTTTATTGATCAAGTCAATCGACCACAGGCTCCATTAAATTCAACTATGAATGGAAGCATCCAAGCGAAGAAAGACCGAAAAAAAGCCATTTGGAAAAAGTCAAAATTGGAAACAATGTTGATTTGTTTCTGTGATATACAGAATACTGTATATTATCTTGATGTTATGAAGCGCTTTGTGGCGCATATTAGTCGTGTGGGCCGTCGATATCATGAAAATTATAGCTGGCGTTTCTTACATGATAACTTATCACTGATTTTCTAACACAAATGGCATTTTAACTATCAATCATTCACCGCATTCACCTGATTTGTACCCCTATGATTTCTATCTATTCTCCAAATTACATTTACTGATGAAAGGACACTGTTATGCCGACGTCGAAGCCATTAAAAAGGCAACGATCTTGAAGGACTTCTCCAAAGATGAACTTAAAAATTCATTCGACATGTTAATTTACCGTGCAAAACATTGTATTGAAGCCGAAGCGACTGCTTTAAATAAAATAAATGAATTTTACCAAAAACAACAAACAACAAACAACAAAAGCTTTTGTTTTTTTTTTAAAAAAAGTTCTGTTTTCTCTGCAACAGACTGTGTAAAACAGACTACTTTTAAGCAAAAACAAACATATTACGTTATATGGTTCTTTTAATAGCTGATATATCAATTTCCACTATCTAAAGAAGCGCGAATAAAGGAAATGAAGAACCAGAAACAATATCAATTTTTTATGCAAATTAACGTCTGATGATGTGAACATGTTTACGATTTTTCGAGACACGGATATTTGCGTAATTTTCCGGGAGTCCCTACGATATTAAAATTCATTAAACAATATTTTAATTAGCCAAGTTATGATAATGATGCAATAAAACTATAAATCATATTAAAATTACAATAATTTTTAAAATATGAAACATCAAAAAGGTACAATTCCTGGAATTATAAATTAATTAATACAAATTACACAATTAGAAAAATAAAAAATAATTTTAATATCATGGATTTGAGAAAACATTTTAATAAAACGAATCGCCAAGAGAAACATATTTTTCATGTCCTCGCTTGTATATTGAATAATAGTTACGCAGTTTAAATTTGAAATTGCAAGTTGTTTAGTCTTCTTATTTGAAAATAATAACTGGTTTCCATTCCCTAATCTAAAATATTATATTATCGAGTATTTGACGCAAATGCAGTCATTTTTTGTGTGCTAATCAGAAACAAAGGTTGTAGATACAGAAATGATAGTTATTTTTTAACATTTCGTGTATGCTATAAATATATACTAAAAAAAATGTAAGATGGAAAGGAAATGAGACAGCACTTTAAACAAAGTAAATTAGTACGACTAGAACAAATAAGGAAACCAGTTCTGATAAATCACATTCTGTTAAATAATGTTAAATATTTTAATAGTCATATCTGTATATGTGAAGCTATCAGTTCATATCAATTATTTGTTGTCAATGTTTGTAACACATGAGATAACGACTATTAATTATGTAAATAAATAAAATAAAAAATCCTGACTACCTGTGGATAATTCTGCTCCAGTGCAGAAATTTTTAATTAATTTCTTGTGATTGTATCAACGATGACATAGCAGGAAATATGAATTGTTATTAATTTCCCATAGAAAAGAGTTTATTTATATATGTATATATAATTATTAGTATCAACACCTGACTGCAGATTATAACTATTGGACCTGTTTCCATAACGTCATTTAAAATGCGTTAAGAGGCTGTAAATTCTACTGCTCGGCACCCGTCTAGCAAAGGACAGATACAGGTTCGAGTCCTGCTCCAGCGCAGAAATATTTAATTAATTTCTTGTGCTTGTATCGACGATGACAGAGCAGGAAATATGAATTTTTATTAATTTCTCATAGAAAAGAGTTTATTTATATATTTATATATAATTATTAGCATCAACACCTGACTGCTGATTATAACTATTGGACCTGTTTCCATAACGTCATTTAAAACGCGTTAAGAGGCTGTAAACTCTACTGCTTGGCACCCGTCTAGCAAAGGCCAGATACAGGTTCGAGTCCTGCTCCAGCGCAGAAATTTTTAATTAATTTCTTGTGATTGTATCAACGATGACAGAGCAGGAAATATGAATTTTTATTAATTTCTCATAGAAAAGAGTTTATTTATATATTTATATATAATTACTAGCATCAACACCTGACTGCTGATTATAGCTATTGGACCTGTTTCAATAATGTCATTTAAAACGCGTTAAGAGGCTGTAAACTCTACTGCTTGGCACCCGTCTAGCAAAGGACAGATACAGGTTCGAGTCCTGCTTCAGTGCAGAAATTTTTAATTAATTTCTTTGAATATAACCAACAATGGCGTTGCAGAAAATATTAATTTTCCATCGCAAAGAATTTAATTATATATTTACATATAATCGTTACCATCATAATATCTTCTCTTGTTCTTCTTTTCCAAGTTGTAGTGGAGCTGAACTTTGTTCTTGATTCCGTCGTCTTCAAGGGTTTTCTGAACCTGTGGACATATTAATTATTATAATTAGTGAAAGTCGCTAATGTAGTTCAATCTTAATTTTCGGCAAAGATTAACTGGGAAATTTTAGTCAGTTACCGAAGTAATACTGACTGGGGTCGTTTGTGCCTGAGTACTTGTTAATTTCGATACCTGCAATGAGCGGGTTTTCGTGAAGTATGAAGTTTGTATAGTAGTTCGCCGCCAATTATTGAATATATTCTAGAATCGTGGGGATCTGCAGGTCTCGGTGTATGACTGTGTTCTTCGTGAACCAAGGAGTTCCTGTCATAATTCGGAAGATTTTATTTTGTATCACCCGAAGTTTGTTCAGGTGACAATTGGCTGCGAAACCCCATATTGGGGCCGCGTAAGTAAATCTAGGGCGAATCGAAGATTTGTAAATAGTAGCGCGGAGTCGCATGTTAAGTTTTTTCTTGTGATGTAATAATGGGTACAGCTGCACCAAGGCTGCAGTGCCACTAATTGCAAGTTGACATGGAAGCGCCAAGTAACCCTGCAATCCATAACAACACCTAGATAAGTTATTTTTCCTTGCCAGGGGAGATCTGATTGATGGAGTTGGAGTTTCAGATATTCTGGCGGTCTCGGATGTTTGTTGAAACTAATGGCAGAACTTTTATTGGAATTGATTTTAATTCTCCATTTGGAGAACCAATCAGAGAAAGAGTCGAGTGTGTCCTGCAATCTTTTCACAGCATGAAGTGGCCTTCGTACTTGTGTAAAGATTGCAGTCATCTGCGTACAGTGCGTACTGTACGTCAGGAAGTGTTTTGGGTATGTCGTTCACTAAGATGTCGAACAGAATTGGTGACAGGACAGATCCTTGAGGCACGCCTGCAAGGATCGATCTGGGATTTGACAGACAGTTTTTGTGTTTCACTCGATTTCCATAATATGATTTATAACAGATCACAAGACTTTCATAAATACGTTTCATCTTAAACTAGATGATATTAGAACAAATATAAAAAAATAACCATACTATATACACTTCAAATATCTATATAAATATTGATTAACTTTTAACATTTCCCTATACTATTTAAATTTATATGTATGAAAGCATATATTATTATATTAGGAGACTTACAAATTTTAAAACCAAAATATTATATTTTCGAGTTTTCCAAGCAAATAAAGTTATTTTTATATGTAAGAAACAAAGGTTGTAGATACAAAGATGAAGGGAGTCATTTTGTGTATGCTATAAATATATGTGTATATTGAAAAAAAGTCTGTGGAATGAGACAGCACTTTTAAACAAACTGAATTAATACGACTAGAATAATATCAGAACAAATATAAAAAAATTAACTATACCATATACATACACTTTAAATATCTCTACAAACATTGATAAACTTTTCCCTAAACATTTCCCTAAAATATTTAAATGTATACATACGTATGTATGAATGTACCAGGTGTATCGGAAAGTTATTACCGATTTTTCTAAGAAAAGTCGCCAGGCTTAGGTATGCAATGTTATGATTTGACACATTTTATTTTACTGACATCAAGCATCAAAGCCATACATGTTATATTTCGCGAAAGTAACAATGTCATAGATTTATACCTCTTTGAAAATTTCGAAAGTTTTGTGCCTGAAAAAGTGAATTTGCGATACGCATTACCTTTCTTATTTAATCAAAAGAACAAAGCCGCTGAAAGTCATCGTTTGCTGGTAGAAACTTACGGTGAACAGGCTCCAACCATAAAATCATGTGAGGCGTGGCTTCGACAATTCGAAAGTGGTAATTTAGATGCGCAAGACAAAGAACGTTCTGGTAGACCGAAAAAGTTTGAAAATGCCAAACTGCGGGAGTTATATATATATATATATAAATAACGATTAGCAAAAGCGTTAAACATATCCCAAGGAATAATTAGCCACCGATAACGAGCAATGGAAAAAGTGCAAAAGATGGAAAAATTGGTGCCACATCAATTGAATAACAGGCAAATGGAAAATCAAAAAATCGTCTGTGAAATGCCGCTTCAAAGGTATGATCGGATGTCATTTTTGCGTCGAATAAAGACGGGTGATGAAAAATGGATTTATTTCGAAAATTCTAAGCGTAAAAAATCATAGTTAACACCTGGCGAAGCCGGCCCACCGACTCCAAGGCCAAATCGTTTTGGGACACGAATGGCGTGGTGTATTACGAACTGTTGAAACCTGGGAAACAGTTAATATTGATCGCTGCTGATAACAAATTATAAATTTGAACCATGCATTTATAGAAAAACGTCCAGAATGGGCTCGGAGACACGGTAAGGTGATTTTACAGCACAATAAAGCGCTGTCTCATACACCAAAACCGATCAAGGAAGCGTTGAAAGCACTTGGATGAGCCATAATATGGCTCGATGAATGGTTTTGCTCAAAGGACAAACAGCGTTTTGGAATGGCATCGATAAATTGCCTGAAAGATGGGCAAGATGTGTAGAATCACATGACCGATACTTTGAATAAATAAATTTTTCCATTTTCTTGAAAATTATGTAACAAAAAAAAACAGTAATGACTTTCCGATACACCTGATATATATTATTATAGTTTTCGAAACAAATACAGTTAGTTTTTATATGTTAATTTGAAACAAAGGTTATAGATACAAAGGTGATGATAGTCATTTATTTTAATATTTCGTGTATGCTATAAATATATGTGTATACTGAAAAAAATATGTGGAATGAGACAGCACTTTTAATCAAACTAAATTAGACGAGTAGAACAATTAAGAAAACCGAAAGAAGTAGAACAATCAACGTATGTATATAATGATTTATGAATGTGTAAATGGATGTAATGTATAAGCACCATGTTGGCTTGTAACAATTTTTATAATATGAGGATTTTATGTAATCCACTTTTAAAGTAAAAGATTAATAATAAAAAATAGGTTGTTAAAAAATTCTTAGTAATTGTCAGTAATTGAAAAAAAATTGGTTACGTTCTTTAATTACTGCTTTTACTCTCATGTCTCAGGGTATGGTCATTCGACTAGTCTTTCAATGAAACTAAAGGTATGTACTTAGGATGAATAAATTTGCCATTGAAAATTAAATCGTATGTTTTCTTTTTGAAACTATAAACTGTTAAATCTTTTACTTCTTTAAATTATTATTATATTATTATTATTCTTTATACTATTATTTCTAATTACCAACTTGAAAAGGGTTCTTCATGATTTTCGTAGTTGGTGTTACAAAAACAAATTAATTATTAACAGTGAAAGAACCAAATTAATTCTATTTAATCATCAACTAAATAATAGAAATTATGAGAATCTTACTATAAACTTTAGGAAAAATCCATTTGGATCTACTTTAACTTCCACATTTTTAGGAATTATTGTGGATTATAATTTGGATTGGGTTTCGCATATTGACGTTGTATGTTCGAGATTAAGTTTTGTCTACTTTGCAATATGCAATTTAAAATTTAATCACTTTTTGAATATAAAGTCTCTTTTAACTATTTACTATATTTACTATAATTAATATTAAATTACAATATAATTGTATGGACGCTAATTAAAATTCGGAGAATTCAAATATTGTATTCAAATATTATTCAGAAACGAATAAAAATTTCAATATTTCAAAATTTGATCTGCATTTTTTCATTTGGAAATTTACTGATTATCGTTTATCTCCTATCCATGAGTATATATACCACTGGAAAGAAAATTCTAGGGATTTGAACGTAAGCAGTTGTTCAAATACATGCTAAAAAATAGAAAATCAATAAATAAAAAATTTGGTTGCTAATATACTTAAAGATTACAAGTGACATTGACAAAGGTCAAAATAGGCATACATTACTTACCATAAATAAATGGATAGAAGTTATTAAGTATGTATTTAGAAATAGTGCTGTTAAGTGAACATTAAAAAATAATTTCCGTTGAATACAAACAGTGATAAAAAGGAAATACAATTTAAAAAATACCGACAAATAACGCACATAAGTCATATATATATATATATATATATATATATATATATATATATATATATATATACATATATATATTGTCATTTGTCGGTAATTTTTAAATTGTATTTCCTTTTCATCACTATTTGTATTTTCACTGGAAATATATACCTATATATATATATATATATATATATATATATATATATATATGTGTGTGTGTGTAGGTTACATTGAGATTGTGTTTTGGAACAGAAGGGGTGGAAAAGTATGAAGACAACCTATAATAAAAGGACGACCAACTATGACGGAGAGGAGGATGAAGTTTTAATGATGTTAAAGATAAGTTTATAATTGTATTGTAGTAATAATTAATTTTGTGAGTTATTTAGGATTTATATATTATTAGTTTAAAAAAAATCATTAGTGGTTTAGTTATGAATTTTTTTTACTGATATGATTGATCATAGAGATGCCTATAATAAAGGTAATATCTACGAGTATTATCAAACAAAACAAATTACTTTTAAAAAACTGTATGGTACGAGGGTAACCGTTTATATTTCGGAAACTGGCACCACTGTTAGTGCCTTTGATCTGATGATTGCATCGTGAAGTTTGTCACTTTTGATAGTATATTTACCTTGACAGTTTTATTGACAGTAACTTGAAAATTTTATTTCAGCGAAAAAATGGAATTAACTCGCGAACATTTTCGTGCAACTTTCGGCGTGGATTATCTCAACAAGAATGCACCGACGAGCTGAATTCTTTATATGGTGATGAAGCACCATCAAAAACTACAGTACGTCGTTGGTATAGTGAATTCAAAATTGGACGGCGTTCTTTGGATGATGAATTTCGTGAAGCTCGTCCCACAAATGTTGTGTCGGAAAACATTAATGCAGTGTCTGAATTGATAATACAAGACCGTCATGTGACATACCGTGAGATCGAGGCACCTATAGCCTATATTAGTAACACCAGCGTGCATAAGATCCTGCATGAACATTTAGCCGTTAAGAAGCTATGTTCACGTTGAGTACCACATAATTTGACAACCGTTCAAAAAAGGACTCGCGTCGATTGGTGCCAAGAAATGCACAAAAGATACAATGGCGGTGCTTCAAAAACATTTATAAAGTCGTCACAGGTGATGAATCTTGGATCTATACGTCTGAGTCTGATAGTAAACAACAGTCGACTGTGTGGGTATTCGAAGATGAGCCAAAACCAACAAAGGTTCGCGCTCGAAGCAATCAAAACAAATAGTCTGCTGTTTTTTCGGAAAAACGGTCACGTTGCAACTGTGCCTTTAGAGAGTTGTAAAACAGTTAACTCCGAATGGTACACAACTATTTGTTTGCCAAAAATTTTTGAAGAAATAAGGAAAACAAACCGAAAACGACAAATTATTCTCCACCATAACAATGCGAGCTCTAACATGTCGGTCCAAACAATTGAATATTTGACCGGGCAAAGCATTGAATTGATGAGCTATCCGCCGTACAGCCCTGATCTATCACCCTGTGATTTCTTTTTGTTCCCACTTGAAGAATAAACTTCCTGGTCAATGGTTTTCTACGCCGGAGGAGGCAGTTGAGGCATTCAAAACTCATATTTTGGAGATACCGCCTTCACAGAGGCAGCAATGCTTTTCGGATTGATTTAAACGAATGCAAAAATGCATTGATTTTCAATGAGAATATTTAGAAAAGCAATAAAACTTTTTTCGTTAATAAAAATTTTTTTTTGTTTGCTATTCCCGAAATGTAAACGGCTACCCTCTTATAGCAATATTAAATTCTTAATTTAATACAACAAAAAAATTAAATAAACAAATAAATCACTTCATATTACATTAATATTTACAAATATATCTATTGCTTAAAATTCAAATTTGAATTGTTATATTTTTTTGATATTTTCTTGATTATAGGTATCTCTATGATCAATCATGTTAATAAAAAAGAATCATAACTGAACTACATATATGATTTCTTTAATAGTAATGTAATAGTGTTTTATAACACATAGAAATATTAATTTCAATAATTAAATTGAGTAAAAAACAAAATAAATAGCATAAATTTATTGAATATTTTTTCAGTTTTGTTGGAAACATATTATAAACTGATTTAGCATATAATTATATTTATTTTGGAATTTAATCTAAATATCAATATATTTTTGTAAGTAATAGAGTTAGGTAATTGAATAACGAACATATATATTAATAATGTACCTAAATAAATTCAGAGAAGATTTTTTTCTATTATTTGATTTTCTTTAAATATGGTACAAAAAGAAAAAAGACAACTTTAATGTTTTTCAAAATACTTCACGATACCCTGAGATAGTTAAAAAAAATTATAATAGAAAATATATACTCGTATTCAGATAAGTAAATAAATAATTTTTTTTAGATAATTTATATTTTGATTTATGAAGCTATATTTAATTACATTTTTGGCAAGCTAACGTGAGGTATTATTAAAACTTTCTACTTATCTATAGTATTTTGGCACAATACAAAGTGGTGCTTAAATACCTCTGAAGTACTCGATAATAATATACATGTTTAATTTCAGGTCCTAGCGAATCTCAGAATCTAATGAATATACGATTTCTCGACTGTTTTTCCCGTGCCGCTCCTATGTCTTCTAAAAGACTATAATCTGATGTCGTTTTCAAGGGTTACGTTGCTCGTGGTTCTTTGATTTCTGTAGTGTGGGTCGACGTTACAGAACAATATCGTTGACGTTATTTCCTTTTCGTATGCTAGTCTATGTAGTTAAAAATTTGCAAGTCATCTTTCATGTTGTCAGGTTTTTTTTCTGCTTCAACGGTTTCTGTAATTATGCTAGACGTGTAGCTGTTCTTATTCGTTATTATTTTTGTTTCTTGAAAACTGATGACATGTACTATATACAGCGCGTGTTTGGCCAACGATGACGTTTCTCTACGGTGCACCGCGTTTAATGTTATCGACGTTTACGATTTTGTTTACAGAATTTTCCTGAAGACTGGGAAATCATCTATGTAGTAACTAAACGATCTTAATACGACAACAAAATTTTATCAGTTGTAGTTTACAAACATGTTACTGTTTTATGTTCTTCAAGCTTTTATTTATCCGTGTTTCACAAATTTTGAAGATAAAATCTACATTACGAGATAAGCATTTTTATACAGCATAAAATTTAAATCTTTGTGAATTCCCTTATATACTTTTGAGGATTGAGCTAGGGTATGTAAATATATTCAAATAAATAAAACGAGTCACGATTACAACTTATAAACTATGATTTGCTGAATTCGAAATGGTTAAATAAATACATTTGTGAAGAGAAATTGCTAACACTTAAATTTTAAGAACAAATTACGAGAAATGAATTCACATGGGTCGTACGTAAACTGATACCCGTTTTCACGCGCATCCTATTTTGATGGGGTACTTGACTCATGTTAATTAGTTTCTGTCAGTCGTCTGCTTACTGCATACAAGCTCACATCGCATTCTGACAGTCAGTGTTATTTTTGTGAGCTATCGAAATGGAAAAAAAATTCAGCGTATCGTCGTTTGAGGAGCGAGAGCTATAATCTGAACGCCAAAAATGTGCGACCAATTGAAATTTTTAGCCAAATCAAAGACCTCTGCTGTGATGTGATCTGTGAGTTGCTGGTGTTGAAGTTTTGATACTAGAAGAAATGAATGAATCCATGATGAAGACGAAATGGCCGTCCTTCCATCATTACTGATAATTTGTTGCAGCCTGTCGACGAACTAATTAAGCACGATCGATCGTCTCCGATATTTTGACAATTCGTCTGAACTTTGTGCAAGATGTGTTCCGCGCATGCTCACAGACGAGAACAAACAGAAACGCAAAGCATCTGCTTTAAGCTTTTTAGAGGGCTACTTAAATGAAGCATATGACTTTCTTTCTCTAATAGTGACAGGGAATGAAATTTGTCTTTCTTATGCTACATCCGAAATTAAGCGTCAGTCTATGAGGTAGCATATTGCTGGTTCACCGCCCAAAAAATTCAAACACGCATGGCGTCTGCTTTAAGTTTTTAAAGGGCTACTTGAATGGAAGATATAACTTCCCTCCTCTAATAGTGACAGAGAATGAAATTTGCCTTTCTTTTGTTGCGTCTAAAACTAAATGTTGGTCTATATATAATATACAATAAATAAATGAAATAAAACAATCTTCAGGGCCATCATCAATCTACTTGGTTTGCTTTTTCAATTCATATATTTTTAATCAATGTTATTAAATTCGGAAAAATTCAAACAAGAAATCAATTTAAAATTTTTAAAATTCAGTTTGAAATTAAATTAATTAAAATATTTTAAAATATTATTGGTATCTTATGGGGCATTAAGCATCATTAATGCGTGAAAGTCGAACATTGTATATAACATCTCTATATACATGTAAATAACGTTTTTACTACAGTTCTAAACATTTACATGTTAAAATAATGTACGTATTGATGTTCATGATTAGTTCTATATATAATCTTAGCCTAAAATACATAGCAATATCTTCAACAGTTAACTATACTACTAGTAGAAGGATATAAAATGTAACACTAGCGAGATTTGAACATGCATGTCTATATCTAATATTTACATTGATTACTTACAACGGATATATTATTTTTAATTTCACGTTGACGTTAATTAATATATTAGCCACGAAAATAATAAAAACCTTCTTCTTGTGGGAATCTCGGGAGATATGAATACTAAATATCCTTATAAAACAGTAAAACTATCCATTCGAGGAAAATGAATTGAATATAAAAATTTCTTACTAATTCATAAAATCAAATTAATACAAAGGGTACTAGGAAAGTTTTGCAATATGCTGCAACAATGAATCGCAGGAAGCTGCTTGTTGCTACATGTTGAGATATGTTCATAAGTGCATAGTAGCCGCAGCGCCATAGATGGACTCAGTTATTCATTAGCAGTGAGAGTGTAAAGTGCTTGCGATGGTATCGTGGTCACGTAATGAGATAAGGGCAGATTTGCGTTATAATTTCGTGCGTGGTTTAAATATAGACCAGCCCTTCAAAGAAATGACTCTTGCACTAGGTAATGTTTGTCCACATCGCACAACGATATTCAGGTGGTATAGAGAATTACAAAGGGGAAATTTAACTTTGAAGGATGCTGAGAGGCCGGCAAAGCCAAGAACGTCGGTTACAGAGGAAAACGTCACTACCGTGAGGAAAATGCTTAGCTAGGACATGCGAATGACCTACCAACAGATAGAGGGTATTTCAGGCCTAAATGCACTAGCAATTCATTCGATTCCGCATGATCATTTGCACGTGAAGAAACTTTGTTCTCTCTGGGTGCCGCATCGACTGACTGAAGAGTAGATGACACGACGTGTGACTTGGTGCGGGAGATGCTAAGAAAGTTTAATAAGGGACTATCTCGGCATGTGAACAACATCATGACAGGTGACGAGAGTTGGCTTTACTATTACGATGTGGCGATCGAAGCTCAAAACAAAGTTTGGGTATTTGGTGAGGAGGACACACCCGTAGTTGTCAAAAAATCCCGATCTGTAAAGAAGAGAATGATGGCTGTATTTTTCAAATCGAGTGGAATTGTATAACCCGTCGTTTTGTACACACAGAAGACAGTCATATCTATCAGGATCTATGAAGAACCTGCGGCCAAAGTCAAGAATATACACCTGGTTCCTCCATCACGATAATGCTCCAGATCACCGCACCTAAGTCTGCACCGAATATTTGATCACAAGAGGATTGAAACTTCTCGAGAACCCTCTCTACAGTCCAGATCTTGTTTCCTGCGACTTTGCACTGTTCATGCATCTGAAAATGAAGTTAAAAGGGAGGCAGTTTTCCAGTGATGAGGACCCTCTGCCGGCTTGGGAAAACAAGTGTGCTTTACTCCCTAGTGAAACTTGGCAGAA
Source organism: Dermolepida albohirtum (assembly GCA_031893035.1). Taxonomy (NCBI): domain Eukaryota; kingdom Metazoa; phylum Arthropoda; class Insecta; order Coleoptera; family Scarabaeidae; genus Dermolepida; species Dermolepida albohirtum. The sequence continues at coordinate 46,890 of JAVIWB010000784.1, forward strand.
CTGGTTTAAAGATTGGTTACAGAGGATGGAAAGGTGTATTGAGTGTAGAGGAAATTATTTTGAAAAAATTAAATAAACAAAGCTGTATTGCAAAACTTTCCTAGTACCCTTTGTATTTTCTAGTTTTCACAGAATTTTTGAATGTCTATAACATATTGAGAACGAATCTACCTTAACGTTAATTATCATATTAAATCCGAACAATAGAAAAGTTTTGTTTCGAAATTCTTCAACAGTAATGCTTGCAGGATTTGCTATTTTATGCATCTTATATATCGCGAGATCCAAATATAAAAATACCTTCCACAGCGAAATCTTTCATGAAGAAATTTTGGCAAAGCTCTCAAAGTGAAAACTACTCAAATATGTCTGGAATACCATGTTCATGAATTTATTAAAGTTTTCGACTGGCCGCCTCGTAGCCTTGATTTAAACATTTTCAATTATCGACCATGGTATGTTCTTGAAAGCATGAATTGCAAGAAATGCCATGCAAATTTGATGTCTGCGATACGAAGTATTCTCGAAATTGCCACAGAAATATCGTTGAAAATGGTGCATAGATCTACAGACGAATAGTTCTTTTCAAATATATGTATTTTAGATTATCTGATATGCTTTTTTTTAAAATTCCATTCAAATACAGACATTTAGGAATGAAGTTTTTATAAGTCGCATGTCATATTCACACTGAATCTTGACTCTCAGGTTAATTTACATACTAACAAAAAAACTTAGTTAATAAAAATATATAATTTATGTCTCATTTACTGCTGAGTAATAAAAATAAACATACATAAACTGAGACATTTACTTAAAATTATTATTAATTAAGATAACATTTAATACAAAAAAATTAATTGATGTTTTTATGTGATGAAACTTGTATAATTATATACGTAAAATAATTAATCCTTCTCAGAGGCGAATTCGACAACCGAAATATTTAGATTTTATGTAAAACTTTAAATTGGTCAATTGCAGTAGTACAACTGTTCGTATCATAATTGCTGTGTCATAACATTATTAGAATATTTCGCATTCTATAAGCACATTAAACTCGAAATGTTTGCGAGCGTCCAATATGACATTTCTAAAAATTGTACGATAAAAAACACTGCACATATTATTTATTTTCAAGTGTAATTCGATTTTAATTATTTGAGAAAAGAGGATATCCTATGAATAAAAAATAGCATACGTAATTCGCATTATTTCTTCTGGAGAAAGGACAGAAAAGAAAGAAATTAAATAAATATAATTTTAACTGCTTCAATATGTTGATCTTAAAAACTCACAATGTAGATTATTTTCGTTGATCGTAGGAGTTAAACATCTATATTGTATTTAGTTCTGGTACTTCACTGAACACTTTCCTAAATTTCGCTATCATATGATAAAAAATAAAAGTCTAGAGCGAAAAATACACTCAAAATGTTATAGAAAATTTTGAAGGAGCCTGTGGTTAATTAACTTAATCACTTAAGGTTGATTTATAACCCTTTCCATATTTACTTTTGTATTCTGTATACGATTTCGACAACTAAGTGTCATCATCAGCAGATAATTGAAGAGTGTCGCTCCTGGAATTTTTGTCTTACACAATTTAAAAGGTGCGAGCATTGCTTCTTTGTTATTGTTCCCTTTTACAAGGTTTAGATAATGGACTGTTTTTATTACATATATTGATTTGGCGCTTATTCAATTGTTTTTACATTACCAAATGCTGAATCATGCTGGAAGATGGGGGATCAGAATCAAAGGCAACGATAGCAGTATCACACAGGAATTTTATTTATTTTGCTAATGTATTGCTATTCACGTTATACATCAAAAATATTCCATCTACGTCAACAAGGTTTGTTTAACTGAATACGAGGATAGTTTGACACGTAGTAAGAATGATACATAGATGGCCCTCTAATTGGTAAAACAAATGCACTGTAATTTAGGTTACCTATTTATATGTTTACATCCCGATATTTAGATAAATCGGTTGATTAGTTTATTTTTGACAGCTGATTGAAAAAGAAGCAACACGTCGTTTCGTTAAAATGGAAAAAGCAGAGTATCGTACGGTGATTAAATACTTCGTAATTAAGGGTATGAAAGCTACCGAAATAAAAGATAAGTTACGGGAAACATTAGGTGAATCTGCTCCATCATCCACCACAATAAGTAGATGGTAAATGAATTTAAATGATTATAAATGATTATAAAAATCCATAATATTATTACGCAAGATCGACGACTTAAAGTGAGAAAGATAGCAGGCAGACATGGTAAACATTTCAACAGAACGCGTACACCACATTTTAACGAAAGAATTGGGCCTTTCCAAGCTTTCGGCAAGATGGGTGCTGCGATTGCTCACGAATGATCAAAAGTTCACTCGTTTGCGCATTTCCAATGAGTGTTTGGACCTTTATAAGCTGATGAATGCGATGAAACTTGGATACACTACAGTACACCCGAAACTAAACAACAGTCGAAACAATGGTTAGAACGTGCATCTGCACATCGAAAGAAAGCGAAAACCACTTTATTGGCAAACAAGGTGACGCATCAATTTTTTGGGATTCGAAGGGCATTTTGCACATTGATTACCTTCAGAAAGGTGCCACAATAAACGGATAATATTATGCAGAACTTCTACAAAAATTAAATGTTGAGATGCGTGCTAAACGGCCAAGAATGGCAAAGAAAAAGATTCTGTTTCACCAAGACAACGCTCCCTCGCATACCAGCACAGTTGCGATCTCCAAAATCCACGAGTTACATTTCCAATTAGTACCGCATGCGCCTTATTCTCCGGATCTAACCCCTTCCGACTTCCACCTTTTTCCAAAAATTGAAAACGGCACTAGGTAGAAAGAAATTTTCTTCTAACGAAGAGCTTATCTTCGTAAATGAGTATTTTGCAAACCTTCCGAAATCGCATTTTAGAGATGGCATAAGGGCATTGGAGCATCGTTGGAATAAATGTATTGCTCTTTTAGGAGAATATATTCAAAAATAAAAATTATTTTTATTTAAGAAATTCGTTTTTCTTTTCCATTATCACTACTTGTCAAACTACCCTCGTATTATTAACTATATCTCGTGACATTGATGGTGGAAATCTTGATTTTTATGAAACCAAATGGATTTTTATGTGAACGAATCAAAATTTTGCAAACGTATTGAGTCATATTTAATATTGTTTTAGTATTAATTCTTAATTCCAGATCGATGTTGATTGCATATTTTTTAAAGTTTTAATTGCCACTCTCGCTAATTACTCAATTACTATAGGCCAATAAATACCATAAATATTTTAATAATTTAAATAATTATAAAATTTCACCTAACATTTATTAAATTATGAAGTGGAATAAGGTTATCATAATCATATGCTCATTATAAGTTACTTAATTATTAATAATTAGTAAACGATATTGACCTAAACAAAAAATAATAATATTTATGTTATTTATGTGTCGTACATTTTTAACAAAGTTAGCTGTAAAGTAAATATCTTATATTTTATGCAAATAAGCACCGCGATCAACAATGTCACGTCAATGTTGTTCATGGAAATAAAATGTATGAAGCTACTTTACCCAAATATTGTAAATAATATATATATATATATATATATACAAAAAATTAAAAGATTTTATCATAAATAATATATTCATCGCGATAATATACAATTTACGCAAAACACTAAAATACCAACTAGCTTTTAAATGTACGTAAGTTGTCTAAAACTGTATTCAAAAACATTAAAGTATCTGTTCATTTTATCGCCGTAGAATTATCTATCGCACGGTTCACATTATTTATTATACGAAGGTGGTCTGAAAAGTTTCCGGCCTAACAAAAAGACAAGACATTTTTTCTTAAAATTTATATTTATTTTTCTACATAGTCTTCTTGTATCTCTACATACTTCTCCCTTCTCCCAGCGAAGCTCCCATCTCTTTAACACGTCCAAATAGTACTCGGCGTTTTTCTCTGCAAAATAATTGTTCAGGAAGGTGATTGCCTCCTCATTTGACGAAAATCTCTGTCCTTCAAGCGCAATTTTTAAATGAGGGAACAAAAAGAAGTCGCTTGGGGCAAGATCTGGTGAGTAAGGCGTATTGTCAAGCAGTAGAAACCGTAATTCTTTGATTTTCGCAACGGCGCGTTGTCTTGGTGAAACGGGATTTTTTTTTTTGCAAATGTGGCCGTTTTTACAAAATTTTTTCCTTCAGCTTGTCAGGTAATGATGCGTAGTATGCTCCTGTAATAGTTTTTCCTTTTTGAAGATAATCGATTAAGATAAATCAATGACTATCCAAAAAAACAGTCATCACTTTCCCAGCCGAAAAAACAGTTTTTGCTTTTTTTGGAGCCGGTTTCCCCTTTGCAGTCCACTGTTTTGACCGTATTTTTGTTTTGGGCGTATAATGGTGTATCCAAGTTTCATCTACAGTAATTAATCGGAGCCGAAACTCGGATTTATTGTGCCTAAACTGCACCAATAAAGCGTTGGAAATGTTCATTCGAACATTCGTCTAACATCAGCAAACGCGGCACCCAACGCGCGGGCAGCTTTCTCATGCCTAAATCTTGATTTTACAAGTGAGAAATAGGTTCTTTGGACATATTCATAGCCTTTGCTATCTCTCTCACTTTAACCTGACGGTCGTCTAACACCAATTGGTGAACTTTAGCGATGTTATCGTCAGTAGTTGCAGTTTTTCGACATCCCGAACGTTTATCGTCTGCCACGCTCTCACGGCCACGTTTAAATTTAGCTGTCCAAAATTTCAGTGTGGTTAATGATGGTGCAAAGTCCCCATACACAGAGTCCAACTCATCATTGATTCACGTAGGCGTATTGCCTTTCAAAAACAAATATTTAATGACAGCTCGATACTCGACACTCACATCGAATTACTCAAACGACTGTCCAAAATGGCTGAAACTTTGCTGAGTACCTGACAATAGATACACAACTACATTCCCTAGCTTTTATTGATGAGTACTGTCATTTTCACGTTGAGGTCGGAAACTTTTCAGATCACCCTGGTACATTTAAAAGGCTTTTATCCCTATTTCTTTGGTCAACTATTACGAAAGTAATTAAAAACAGAGTATGGTAAGTTGAAATTTAAAATATCTGCACACTTTTGTCCTGCTTCTTTAATTTACTTTTTTTAGAAAAACATTTACGAAGATAATGTGCGACAATAACCACTAAGAAATACAAAACGCCGAAAATATTCAATAAAATTTATGATATTGATTTAGTTAAATACTTAAAAATGTTATAACTAAAATATTTTATTTTATTTGAAATGTATATATATATATACAATATATATATATATATATATATATATATATATATATATATATATATTATATACAATATATTATGTATATTATGATGTATTTTATAGAGTAATTATATTTATTTTGCTTATTATATTAAATTAACGCACACATACTAGTCGTCGTGTACACATTGTACGTCAGGGGACGGAGATCTACCTACATGACCGGCTGCGTCACTATTACTGCCGGGTAGTTGCATAACGCTTCCCCAATAAGTGCAAGGTTGATGTCGACACTTTGGAGGTGCATGGGTACACCGATGAGTTGAAAGCGAAGCGAAGTTTTTTGAAATGTTTTTTATTACGTATGTATTTGAACTAATATTTATAGGTGTAGAACAGTTTGAACTGTTTCTTTTCTATTTAGTATTCAAACTGCTATATTTAGACTTGTAGGATTACATGTGCACGAACCTCCACATACTGAAGATTTAAAGCATTCGTGTATTTTATTTCAATTACATAGTAATGGAGATACCAAGCATCATAAACATATCGACTTAACGTGTACATTACATTTGACACATACAATTGATAATGTCGAAGTTATTTTTTTGACAAAGGAAACGCGTTATGCTTTCCAAGTAACTATGATCTATCGCAACTTGGGAGTATGGAACGCGATCATTCGATCACACTACTCATTAAAGCTTTAAAAGCCCTCCACGGTATCTGGAACTATCTTGCAGATATACGATCAGACACCGCTTGTTTTCGATGTCTACTCAATCTTCCATCACCATTATTATTATTACTTCTTGGAGATATAAAACCGCCTTAATGCATTGCCTGTTGACTGAATGGGCAAATTGAAACATGTGCCTTTAAATAGTTACAACAAATAAAGTGATAAAAGAACCTTGCGTGTAAGATATATGTCAATGGTGTATATTTTTGTGTTAATGTGCATTGTGACTTTAATTTTGCTGATTGCTATTACTAATTGATTGTTTTATATAATGCGCGACCATATTCAACTGACAAGCTTTTTCCTAGTGGCAGTATTTCATTATATTATTACCCTAATTTATTGCATATTTTTTAAAGTTTTTAACTGCCACTCTTGGTAACTACTCTCTTATTATAAGGCCAATAAGTGTAATGAATATTTAAAAATTTAATTAATCATCAAGTTCCAACTAACATTAGTTAAATTATGAAAAAGAATATGGTAATCATAATTATATGTTCATTATAAGTTATATAATTATTAATAATTACTAAATGTGACCTAAACAATAAAAAAATAATATTTATGTTATTTGTGTCCCATATTATAGTCAGCTGTAAAGTGTATATTATATATTTCATGCAAATAAACACCGCAACGAACAAGTATCACGTCAAAGTTGTCCATGGAAATATCAGGACGTGTCGAGCTACTATACCCAAATTTTGTAAATAATATATATACGTATACACATAAAAAGTTATAAGATTTTATTATAATGAGATATATTCATCGCGATAGTATATAATTTACGCAAAACACTTAAATTAACAATTAATCTTTTGAATGTACGTAAGTTGTCTAAAACTCCATTCCAAGAACATTAAAGTGTCTATTCATAAGAATAGATCTCCATAGAATTATCCCCGTATGGTTTACATAACTTATTATACGTTTCAGAGGTTTTTATCCCAATTTTTTTGCCAGCTATTATCAAAATAATTAAAAACAGACTATCGCAAGGTGTATAAATTTAAAATAGCTGCATGCTTTTGTCTTGGCTTTCTAATTTACTTTTTTTAGAAAAACGCCTGCGAAGATAATATGAGACTAGAACCACCCAACAACGCAAAATACAACACAAATATTCAACAAAATTAATAGTATTGTACTTAAAGACTTGAAAATATTTAAATTAAAATATTTTATTTTATTTGGAATGTATTTTATGTATATTATGCATTTTATGTATTATACTATTATGTGTTTTATAAATTATTATTTTATGTATATTACGATGTATTTTATGTAATAATTATATTCATTTTTCTTATTATAGTTACGTAAATTAAATATTGTCGTGTACACGTTGTACGTCAGAGGAAACAGATCGACCTGCTTGACCGCCTTCGTTACTGTTGCTACCGGGTTGTTGCATGACACTTCCCCAATAAGGTGCAAGGTTGTCAGTGTCAAGTATTTCCACTCTATTGAGGGTGCATGGGCACCTCGATACCTTGAACGCGAAGCGAGGTATTCTTTCGTTACGTATGTATTTCGACTAATATTTAATATTTATACATTACAACAATTCGAACTGTTTCTTTTCTATTTAGTATAACGTATGAACTGCTGTATTTATACACGCACATGTACATACCTCCACGTACCGAAATCTTCGGTATTCAAAATAAAATTTTTTAAAACATTGGTGTGTTTTATCTAAATTATATAGGGCTTTCAAAACAGAGAGTAACCTTAACAGTTTTATATAACTGAGAAGTTGAAGTAATGGAGATACCAAGCATCATGAACATATCGACTGAATGTGTATATTACATTTTACACATAGAATTGATCATATTGTCAGCAAATCACAAATCTTGAATTGTGATGAAAATCGTAGAAATTCGAAGCTGATACGTTTCGATTGAGGTATTATATTGGATTAATTTAATTACACTATTGTAATAACAAAGATAACATTTAAAAGTCTAAAAGCACTGAAATTAATTCACATTATATGGTATGATACTAGTGATCCGCTGGTCACCGTTGACCTCTTGGCCACTATAAACACACTTGATGCCAGTTAACAGTGATCACCATGGTTTTTAACGTGTTAGAGAATATTAATCAATATTCGTTAATTCCATAGAAGATATTTCTAGAAGTATAGGAAATTTTTTTCCGCAATATTGTATTTCTCTGTACAATCCTTTCCAGAATGTAGTTTACATTTTCCTGTTAAATTTTCTGTAGTTTCTTTGAATTTACAACATTGTATGCAATTGTCACGCTTTTAGAGTTTTTTAATTATGTGTTTTTTAACCGAATAATAATACAATATGGAGAAAAGGTCGTTATAAATATCGATCTTCATATTCATGAACATTTTAGTAATAACACAGAAGCGTTCTAGAATTATGGTTATATTTTACACCAATATTGTACTGATAATAGAGCCATCAGCAAAAAATTTTGGGCACAGTAATTTTTTAAGCTTATTAACATTATGTAGTCATAATACCAATGGAATAAACGTAATTTCAGGTTGACAGATGCTTTTTTTACCAAGCTACAATCATTTAAAGCATATTTGAATTAGCATAAATAAGTTTTAACAAATTAAGAAACACTTTGTTAACAGCTTCAGTAGATTAAGGATACTTAATTATATTACGCTTCTGATTTTCAATTTTATGACGATTAAAGAGGTATAAACTGTTTGGCATCAAAATAAGAACATAATGTTAGAAAAATACTATGCCCATGTGATCGAATTCAATGTTCAACAAGCAACGCTATTGTAGGGGAACTACAATGTAAAATGGAACATTAAATAAGGAGACCATATATAAAAACACAAGCAGAAACTAGGGACAAGGAAACAAATGAAATAATAAAAGAAAACGTATAGAAGCATATGAGGCCCAAGACTAAATACCATAAGTCACACTTTAGTGAATGTCATCATTACATAATTATATTTACCTGGAAATAATTGGAAAGCAGAAAAATATAAATAAAGACGCGTAACGCTTTTCAATGTCAATATAATTGATGGATATTGAAATAATAGTTAATAAAATGAACTAAACTAAAATTAAAATATTATACAGGGAATGACCAGAAATTGTTAACCTATTTCATTTATAATCCTGAGCGAAAAACAGTTGAAATGTTACAATAAATAACGTGCACCCTGTCACTAGATATAAAATTCACACATTTTTGATTTTTATTTTTGGAGACTTTTCCTATAATATTCTCCATATCCAAGAAAATGACTTCATCGTAGCCGAATCTTTAACTATCTAAGCAATGCTAAGTCAATGCACGTGACTGTATATATAGATACACACCTATATATATATATATATATATATATATATATATATGTGTGTGTGTGTGTGTGTGTGTCTGTAAGTGACCACTTATAAAAACTTCATTATTAATCAATATTGTTCTAATTTTACTCTCATAATAAAGTCGGAGATATTGAAAAAAGTAAAATTTTGTATCAACAGGACAAATTACATAAAGAACGCAATGCTCTAGATCAGGTATGGGCAATCTTTGACATGTTGTGGGCCAAGCTTCAAAGTGCAAATACGTTCGCGGGCCGCGTTTAAAAGTAGTGCATCTTAAAGTAATGTTTATAATTTTTAGCGATAGATATCAGACATGAAATAATATGGCAATGACTCGCGGGCCGGATCAAATCTTACAGCGGGCTGGATGCAGTCCGCGGGCCGGTTGTTGCTCACATATGTATTAGACAAGGTATGGGCAACCTTTAACATGTTGTGGGGCAAACTTTAATGTGCAAATACGTTCGTGGCCGCGTTTAAAAGTGGTGCATTTCAAAGTAGTGTTCTAGGTCTTCGATTTTTAAAATTATCCAAAAAGCAACCGGTTTGATGGTTAATGAAAAAGGAAGTGAAGGCCAAGAAAAGTAAAAGAAAGTCATAATCAATATTTACGATTGACCTCCTTGCGAATTAAGACGAAAAACATTTAAAGAATTAATAGAAGATTCTCATAGATCGACAGGAGCTTCTGTACATTCTTCTACCGCTCAGTGCTATCTAATTAAGCAGTGGCATCGACATCATATTGCAAGAAGGAAGACATTATCGCCAAGGGAGAAAAAACAGAAACGATTAGAATATGCACGAATTCATAGCCATTGGTTTGGACGAAAGATTTCAAATCTAAAATATAAAAGGAAACAGTGTAGTCCCAAACGAGTTCGAAAGTCGTATAACGCATCATATATAAAGGCTTTTCCAATAAGGACTTGACAATTTTTTTCAAAATAAAATGCAGACCATTTGAGATATTTCAAAAACTTTATTATCGGGTTGAAGTACAATCAAAACATTTATGAATGGAACTCGACTTCGTTCATATGGCCACCGCTGGCACGGTTGCAGCGGTCGATTCGTTGGACACAATTTTCAATGACTCGGACACACAATTCGGCCGAGACGGCTGCTATTTCGCGTTCAATATTGGGTCTGAGCTCTTCCAATGTTGTCGGCTTGTTGCATAGACCAATGACTTGACGTAGCCCCAAACAAAAAAGTCTAGAGGCGTTAAATCGCACGAACGAGGCGGCCAATCGACTGGTCCATTTCTTGAGATAACACGCTCATCAAACTTACTCTTCAATAAATCGATTGTAACGTGTGCTGTGTGGCTTGTGACACTGTCCTGCTGAAACCACATGTTGTCCAAGTCCATATCTTCCAATTCGGGCCAAAAATAATCGGTAATCATAGCGCGATAACGATTACCATTCACAGTAACGTGACGATCATTATCGTCGACGAAAAAATATGGCCCTATGACGCCGCCGGCATGCAAACCGCACCAAACAGTTATTTTTTGTGGATGAAGTAGTGTTTCATGAAGCACATGTGGATTTTCACCCGACCAATAACGCATATTTTGCTTATTGACGAACCGATTGAGCCAAAAATGAGTTTCGTCACTGAAAATGATTTTGCGATGAAATTGATCATCTTGGCGCATCTTTTCCAGAGCCCAATCGGAGAACGTACGCCTCTTCAAATGGTCCATCGGCTTCAATTCTTGAGTCAGCTTGATCTTGTATGGGTGTAAACCAAGATCCTTACGCAAAATTCGCCATAAAGTGGTCTGGGCGATGCCCAACTCTTGAGAACGCCGTGGAATTGACTGATTTGGATCATTTGCTACGGACGTTTCAGCGGCAGCGATATTTTCGACACTTCGACCAACCTGTTGTCTCACTGGCACGGCAACATCACACAACGAATATGTAGACCCAAATTTTTGTACTAAACTTGTAAACTAGTCTGTCTACTAGGGCGAGAATTACGACCGAAAATCGGAGTTAATGCTCTTAAAGTAGCGGGCACCGACTCCGAATTTCTGTAGTAAATTTTTATAATTTGCAGACGTTGTTCGTTCGTGTACTTTATCATGATGAAAATGTTATGTTTACTGAATAAATCAACAGTGACAGTTCGATGATTAGTGAAAGGATGCGTTCACAAATTGAATTAAAAGTTGTCAAGTCCCTATTGGAAAACCCCTTACAATCAACAATAAAACATGGAAGTGGCTTGTGCAAGTATGGGGTTGCATACCTGCGCAAGGAGGTGGCCCATTACTTAAAATTACTGGAAAATAAGCAGCAGTGAATTATAAGAGATTCTATAACAATAGGAAATATCAGCAGATACACAATTAGTTGGAGATAATTACATTTTCCTGCACGATAAACATCTGAAGATCATTGAAAATTATTTAAATGAAATTACGCAGCAAGAAATTATGTAAACTGTAGTCTGGGCACCACTAAGTCAAAATTTAAGTGTTATCGAATATGTGTGGGATTATTTAGATCGTGGGAAGCAGAAGAGATCGCTAACTAATGTCAATCAACATTTTTTCTTTTTGGAAAAATGGATTAACGTTCCACAAAAATTTTCAATAAAACTGTTCAAAATTTCAAAGGTGTCATATTAAATACTGATATCATGTCTACCAGAAAGTTTTGTCCGTTTTTAAAATAAAACAAAATAATAAATTTTTCATACCTTGAATGAACTTTATTGAATAGTATAATTTCCATCATTATTTACGACTTATTGCCAGCGTGATGGCAATTTGTATATCCCATTTTTAAAAAATTAACCAGTGCTTGTTCGACATCTTCTTCGTTTTTGAATTTTTTGCTCTGCAGAAAATTTTGTAAGGACAGAAACAAGTGATAACTGGAGGATGCTAGGTCCGTGCAGTATGGTGGATGCGACGGAATTTCTCAGCCTAGCTCTGCGAGTTTCTGATGAGTCCCCAAAGCAGTATGTGGCCAAGTATTATCGTGAAGCAATGTGATGTTCTTCCTATTGAACATGGCCGGCCTCTTTTCTTGGAGTTCTATTTTTAAATTATCCAATTGAATCAAGCTTTCCCGCAATCTCCGATGTTATCAAAAAATAATTTTGCTCTAACATGATCTTAATAGAGCATGTCTTATTAGAAAGGTAGAACTCGCCGTCGAACTTACGTAACTTGGCGTAAATGAAGTTTATCAGTAGCCATGGATACATGATCGCGTCTCACTTAATACCAACATGAATCATTTTCATTTTAGTTCATTTGCTAGGTCAGTATGTATACAGTCAGTGATAAAAATAGAGAATCAAACATTCGTCAAATGAATATACGCATACTTGTCGAATCTTGTAACCATAACGAGCAGAACTTTCCAGTATATCTAATATTATTACATTTATTATTAACATTTATGCAATTATTTTTATTGTATTATTAATATTAAAAATTTGCTATACAGAGGAAAGTTTCTTTTAGTTATTTTTACTGATACAGAGTGATAAACTTTTTATGGTATATATCTATTTATGAACACCACTGCATATATAATAAATAGAGTTTGCGGGATTCCATGGAAGCTCTCATCCTCCACACTTATACCAGGAACTTATCGTGAACCTAAAAGAATGTAAGAGTAGGTTTTGCCTCCAGTTCATTTGGTTTAGAGCGCGAATCGGTCAGTCGGCAATGACAGAAATTCAGTCAACAGAAAAGTGCAAACATTAACCTGTCCGTCAAGAATTCAACCAGCTCAGCGTGTGGATAGACAGCAAAATAATTGATGTATCAGTAGTATAAGATAACCAGTGCGTGGTTAGGCGAAGATTCTCAAAATAAAAAAAGTCGAAACATAATTGAAACATATATTAAAAAAGGAAAATATTCGACTTCCTGGAGGAAGAGGTGACAGACATTTCTGTTACAAAATGAGTACAAAGTAAAAAAGACCAATAATCGAAAAGAACACTAATCTAATAAATATAAGTAGTCTGTATGAATCAAAAGTCTGTACACTCCGATCTATACAAAAAAAATCTACAACAGAAATTTATTGAAACGAGATGTACCAAATTTTACTACAGTTCTTATTTTTTACTTAAAGTGATTTACGTAATTTTTTAAAAAATATATAAATTGCAGAATACGTTTCAATGTCTTGCATGTACAATATTTGGCTTAAAAAAACTTGAAAATAGTAAGTGTGTAGTTCGAAAATAATATTTGTAAAGGGTTAGTTTAAAATTAAATAAAATCTCAGCGTTAACACTGACAACTAGATGGTTTATAAAAATCGAAGGGCTTTCTACGTTTATACGTATAAATGATTTGAAGAAGCCATACGTCTAAAACACCCAAATTATGAAAACATAATTCGTGCTTTTTGCTTCACAATAATACACTGTCACACTTCATCACTTGTTCGAGTCTATTGTGTCAACATTCGTACGTCGTTCCATAGTCATAGTCATCGTGTTTACTTGGTTTAACAACGTAACATTTGTGGTCACAGACGATATGGTAGCTTCACTTGAAGCGAAAATGCTTCAGAACAGAGGCTTCACCATAAGTACTCTTTCAAACGACTTTCCTGAATTATCGAGGTGTACAAGATTACTTCTGAAAAGTTAAAGATTAAAAAGTTGTGCTCTCGGTGGGTGCCTAAACTCCTAACGGAGGACCACAAAACAAAAGATTTGAGTATTCGCTGAAATTTTTTGACTCGTTATAAGGAAGAAGGTGACGCCATGTTGAGTCGTATTGTAACGGGAGACGAAACGTGGGTTTCACATATCACGCTCGAATTGGAGCAACAGAGCATGGAGTCGAGACTTGTACACTCTCCTGTAAGGGTCAAAGCCAAACAGACTCTGATCCAGCGAAAGATCATGATGTCCGTGTTTTGGGATAGGCGTGGTCGGTTGACTTCATGCAACGTGGAACCACTATAAATGCGGTAGTCTACATCCAAACCATGCGACAACTACGCAAAGCGATTCAAAGCAAAAGAGGCGGAATACTGACAGAGGGAATTTTGCTACGCCATGACAATGCAAGGCTTCACACCGCAGCACAGATTCAAGCTATTGTGGACTCTTTTGGCTGGGAAGCTTTGGACCACCACTCCTATAGCCACTTGTTCGAGTCTATTTTGTCAACACTCGTACGTCGTTCCATAGTCATAGTCATCGTGTTTACTTGGTTTAACAACGTACGGTCTTCTCTATTTTCATTGTTCAAAAGATCAATTCTTGATCACCGTTTTGAATCCATTCAAAAGATAAAATAAAATTCGAAATGCGACCTGAGGGTATATCCAAAATCAACTTCCAGAACTGCGATGATGATTCGAAAAAACGTTGAAATAAATATATTATTTGAAAAAGAAACTACTTCGAAGGAGATGATATTAATTTGGAAAATGAGTTCAAATATTTTTTATAGATATTTTTTATAAATATATACATATATAGATAAAATAAGGCACGCGTGAAATTGAACAAAGTTCACTCTATCGAAATGTACATACGAGTATATATAATATAAAAAAATATTTTTGGGTTGTTATATTGATGTAATACAAATTGTATAATCCGTGTATTGTAAAGAGGATATAAAATTAATTATATTTAATAAAAAAGGATTTTAAATATGTGCTTTACACTACACGATACTTAAATCGCAATATAAAGCAGTAATCGACATGTAATTTAGATAAAATACGTATAAAAACAAATTGGAATTACCAAGTCAAATTAACAAGCTGTCTAATAATGGGTACATTCACCTGCCTACATTTATTTCACTAAGCCAATTAATGATATTATTTTGTACTAACTTCAAAGCTTTTAAGTTACTAATACAAACAACTCTTTCTAATAGATGTTAATAGCTGTCATAACTAATATTGTCGAATTTTGTAAAAGAATTGGAAAATGTAATTTGTTCTCCACAACATCAATGTCTATATTTTCATTTTAACACTGCCTTATGCGTGATAGGTCTACAATTAGATCTTGTGACTATATATCAGTTTATTATGCAACGGATTGAGATTCATCATATGCATGAAGACAGATTAGCAATTAATAAGCTTAGACATGAAAACAAATATTTTAAGAAAAAATTACTTTGTTTTTCAACGTATTCTGTTTGTAACTCATTACATTTAGTCCAACAATGTACCAGTCTCATTATATGTCCCTACCAACAAGAGAGCTTTATAAAATTGTTAGAAATACGAGTTAGTTTCAGTAATTGCTTCCTTTCTTCAGGCCCAAAAATTTAGATAAAATACTGGTGAAGCTGGTGAATAAGCTGGATACGGAAGCAGTTTGAAAAAGAGTTCATGCATTTTTACCAATCAAACAGTCGAGGCGTGAACACGTCATGAAAATGTTTCTTCTACCTAGGGCCTCTTATATTTTATTTTATTGTGTAGTTGATGTAAAAGGAACGTGCAGTATTCGCCTGTTACCATTTTATCTTTTTAAAGATAATCGAGAAACATCCAACTGCAGAGCCATAAGTTAGTAATCGTAGTGCATTCTTTGCCTTCTTCAGAGCGCTTATATGAACTTGTCTATTCTTTCGAGTATTGCCTCATTTCGAATATCCAGATTTGATCAACCGTATTATTCTATGATAAAGTTTTTCGCTAAATCGAAGGCTGAAATGTGTTCTCGTTCGCGTTTGCGATCCACAGTCGACAAATACGGCACTCACATTACGCAAAATTTTCCTTTTATTCATCAAAAAGACACTGAAGAAGCTATCTATTGCCAATGCAGAATCAAGATACACGGGCAAGGAAAACTCTCCGTAATAACCATTTATAACAAAATGCAAAATTCACGCATAGATACACAAGTATCATATACATGGTTTGGGACAATTTTTCCGTGATACAGCAGGATCGTGATAGTCGTTCAAGATAAAGTAATAGCGATCAGAAACTACAAAATAGAAGAGAACATAGAAACAGAAAAATGCCGAAAATGACATCAATTTGACGAAACGATAAAATAAATTACAAGGGGCTGTAATACTAGCAGGAACAAACTATATCGAGAGAGTGCAGCACAACTCATCTTTCTAGTATTTGCAGTGAAGTATAGCTTAATGCAGATACAAACGCAAATACCATTCTTTCAGTACATGAACATACAAACTCAATTGCAAGGTATTAATGTTGCAAACATGCGGTTTCGGCAAGATGGCGCCACATGCCACACAGCGCGCGATACAATTAATTTACTGAAAGAAACATTTGACGAACGATTAATTTCACGAATTGACTCGTTAACTGGCCACCTCGTTTGTGGTATTTGACGCGTCATTAGATTATTTTCTCTTGGAATATGTAAAGTCGCATGTCTACGTCAATAAACCTGAAACAATTGAGCACTTGGAAGCCAATATTCGACGCGTTATTGCTGAAATACAACCTGACATACTGCGAAGAGTGTGTGACAATTGGATTTCCAGATTACGTCATGTACACGCCAGCCGCGGCGGCCACATGCCCGATATCATATTCAAACATTAATGCCATAGAATTATCTTTTAAATAAAGCCAATCTCATGGATATTAAAAACATTTTTCTGTTTTATTTCAATTTAAAGTTATCCGCCTCCAAAAACAACACAACCATTAGTACTGGGAATATATATCTATCAAATTTTTAGAATAATTAGCATCATTATTCAGCCAACTTAATTTTCGATAATTGAATTTCATTTTTTTAAAGCCTAGGTTACCTCAACATTTAAAAGATATTTTTAACGGTGCATTTGTAAATAAGGGTACTGCTTCAGGTTGTCTATTGGTGCGTTTAATTTTTTCTGTCATATTTGGAGGTCAAACATTATACGTCAGTAATTTCATATAAATGCCGTTTACAAAAATATACGACTCAGTGGAGACTTAACATGTTTGCTCTTAGGCTATCATTAATTTCGAGATCGAAAGAATAACGAAGTGGTTATGAAAGAGAAAGAACAGTAAAATATGACTTTATAACTATTTATTTCAAATAGTACGTCTATATTATAATACAAAACTTGTGCGGAATCTCTGACACAAATTTTCGTATGATTTATAAATGAACTTTCTACATACATCTGAATATACAAACTTTTTATAGCGCACTTTTTTTTAATTTTTGACGTCATTGCTGCGATAGATACCGACTTGATTAATGAGGCTTCATGATTATTTTAGAATATGTTAGAATCCGTTTCCTAAAGACTAATATATTTTAATATCTAAACTGTAAGTAATATATTCATTAGAATATTACAAAATTATAATTCTATTTAAATAATTTAGTCGCGAGTAGTTTGTAAACTTAAGGTATTGTAGTGATTTTCAATAGTTTTACTTAATGGATTACTTTTACGCATTGTCCACATACGAATTTCTCATCGTAAGTAGATTGGTGCAAAAGCTAAAGCGCAAGATTTACAATACAAAATATTTTTTCAATACAAAACAAACTCCTAATTCGAAACAAAAAAAAATAAATGTACGACAGTTTCAGTGCAGTAGTTCAGCCCTGAAGATGTCCCATAAAAATGGGTACGAAACGTCGGCAGATATACAAGTGACGCGGTTCCAGCCCAGAAGCCCAGAAGTAGATAGCATGGACCACGGCCGCGGAAGTATACGTACCAGATTAAATGTACGATTTCTTGTATAATTTTTATAAGTTGCAACATTAACTAATTGCGTACTTAATATAATCAAAACTATGAGGACGGATCTATAATTAGTTAATCCGACGAAAAAAGGTAACACTAATAAAAAACCTTATTTGTTTTCAACTTGACAATCTTTCAAACCGTGACTGTCAAAATTTGTGTTAATTCCGATCGTAATAACGTTCGTTATTTAAATACAGAGTGAACGGTTTTTAGCTTGTTTTGAAATATGAAAAAAGGGCAGTACCGATCATTGATTGACTTAATTTTAACTAACTATGAAATCAAATTTGCCGAGAAGATGAAGAAAATCAGATTACAATGGGCGGAACTTCGCGATTCAAGATAGGGAAAAGGTACACATCATTAATTTATTTATGTTCATACAATTTTACAAATTCCTAGTAAACTTAAAAATTGAATGAATATTTCGTCTTTTCAAAGTTATAGTCAGTGATGAATCGCGTTTAGAGGCGGTAAAGAAAATTTTCGCTTCGTTAAGAAAATACCATGCAAGCGTTTCCATGAAGCTGCACTGATTATAAATATCCTCCATCTATTATAATTTGATCCGGCATATTAGACAAGGAGCTAGGGCCTCCCAATTATGTCACTGGTACAAAATCGAGTACAGTACAAATCTGTCATGGAATCAATACTAGTTCCATATATTGATTCTTTAAATTCTAAAGTTATTGTTCATAAATTTATGCAGGATGCTGTACTATGGCACGGAACCAAATCTACCAAAGATTTGTTTTCTAACAGCAACTTGCGAATTTTGTCGTGGACAGGCAACACCAAACCAAAAGCCTATTGAAACTATATGGAATAGTTTAAAATTCATTGTTTATTGGACTTGAAGGAAGTAGCTGCGTCATATATCAAAAACATCCCGAGAAGAATTCAACGAGTGCTTGTGTCGTATCCCGGTATTCCTTGGGAACAACTGTTCTAAGTTGCAGCTATGTAAGTAGCCTGTACGGTGTGTTCTGTGTCTTTAAAATGTTCTAGATTATCTAATCGCCCGCTCAATATAAGGTACGGTCAGTGATACGTTTTTTGTCGACAAAAAACACTTCTGATGCATGACATTCGCAGGCAGATTAATGAAGTTTACGGAGCTACTGCCATGTTTGAAGGCAAAGTGCCTAAGTGGGTTGAAGACTTCAAAGCTGACAGCGACAACGTCAATGATGAGTAACGCTCCAGTCTCGCATTTGTGATCACAGACGATATGGTAGCTTCACTTGAAGCGAAAATGCTTCAGAACAGAGGCTTCACCATAAGTACTCTTTCAAACGACTTTCCTGAATTGTCGAGGTGTACAAGATTACTTCTGAAAAGTTAAAGATTAAAAAGTTGTGCTCTCGGTGGGTGCCTAAACTCCTAACGGAGGACCACAAAAACAAAAGATTTGAGTATTCGCTGAAATTTTTTGACTCGTTATAAGGAAGAAGGTGACGCCATGTTGAGTCGTATTGTAACGGGAGACGAAACGTGGGTTTCACATATCACGCTCGAATTGGAGCAACAGAGCATGGAGTCGAGACTTGTACACTCTCCTGTAAGGGTCAAAGCCAAACAGACTCTGATCCAGCGAAAGATCATGATGTCCGTGTTTTGGGATAGGCGTGGTCGGCTGACTTCATGCAACGTGGAACCACTATAAATGCGGTAGTCTACATCCAAACCCTGCGACAGCTACGCAAAGCGATTCAGAGCAAAAGAGTCGGAATACTGACAGAGGGAATTTTGCTACGCCATGACAATGCAAGGCTTCACACCGCAGCACAGATTCAAGCTATTGTGGACTCTTTTGGCTGGGAAGCTTTGGACCACCACTCCTATAGCCCCGACCTTACCCATTTTTTCCGCTATCTCGAACATCATCTCGGCGGCAACCACTACAACAATGACGAAGCCATGAAAACGGCCGTGACCTCTTGGTTATCGGAACAGGTGGCAAGTTTCTGTGAAGAGGGTTGGGAAAATCTAGTTGTAAGGTTTAATAAGTGTTTAAACTTGGCAGCTATGTATATTGAAAAATAGGGAAATGTATGTAGAATCTAAAAATAAATTTGGTTTTGGAAAATTTTCTTTCGTCTGGTTTTTATTTTTAAACGGCCCTTACTTTAAAAATACCACCATCGCAACATATATATATATATATATATATATATATATATATATATATATATATATCCCACTGGTGTTCTTCTCTTGGCCATTCATCGATCCTGTCTGGTTTGCAAATTTGCAGACATTTTGCTTAGGTTATCTCTATTTCTATGGCCTGTCGTATGAATTTTGTCGTGTGCTGGGATGAAAATAACGTAGTATTATCGTTTGTACTGCGTTGCGATGGTCGTCTCTACCTACACATAATCTTCTGTTTGTCTGTCTTATTGTATATAGGATCAGGTGCAGTCACCCCATGGTCTTTCATACCTCCTTGTTTTTACAAGTTTGGATTTCCTGTAGCGCCTATTGTCTTGTCTGTTGTGAATATAGCAATTATGCTGTTTTTAATTCTATCAGTGGCTCCTTTTAATTACGATAAATAAGAGTTTGTTGTTGCTGCCTAAGAAACCGTTTGCGGTTACAATATTCTTGTTGTTATTCATTTTTATTTATATATTATTTGCATCTGCGAATCATTGTAATCTGGAGACTAGAGCTTTTACTACTGCCTAAGGCGAGAAGTATGATGACTGAACGTTTATTTAACGATTTGTATAATAAAGTTATCGGTCACGGTTTGTTCTAAGAAGTAGTCAGTCTTTCTGAATACTAGTACGTCTAAAAAGGGTTGGCGTCCTTGTCCTTTTAATTTCACAATAAAAATAATTTAAAGTCAATCTTATGTATTAAAAATTCTTGGAAATTCTCGATTCCGTATCTCCATATAGCGAATATTTCGTCCACATATCTGAACCAAGGTTAGTGTTGGTATTTTCCAACGCTTTAGTTCGAATTCTTACATGAATAAATTAGCTATGAGTGTCCCTTCCATTTATTTGTTTCTTTAGCCATTGAAAATAATGTAAGTTATTGAGACGATGTTCAATTAAACTTAGTGATTCATTTCCGGGTAGATTTGTTTAACAATTGTTATGGAATTTTCGACTGGCATTTCTTAAAGAAGAGAGGTATCTGTTTCTTGTACTGAGCCTTGATTTATAATTTGAATAAAGTGATCAGCATTCCTAACATATAGTGTTACGTCTTCCTCGTACGATTTTACTTAATTGGTACAGTACTTAGCTAGTTTCGCGTCTATGATTCTATTGAACTTACGATGAAACTGAGCGGAATGTCCGATTTATGTATCTTCTTAAGATCGTATATATGGAATTGGCTAATCGTTTAATTGTTTATACATGAACAATAAGGTAAATATATCGATATTAAACTGGGCTTTTCTCGCTGTCTCAATTATTTTATACTCTATTTCCTCCTTTCCTCAAAAATTCTCCGACTTTTATTTCTTTTCGTATTAAATATTTACTTTTTTATTAAAAATTATTAGTTTTTAAAATTAAATTATTGTGGACACCGTTACTATTGATCTTGAGATCTTGTACAGAATCACCATAATTCAATATTTGTATAAACAATTACTGGAGTTTTATTAAATACATAGGCCAACTAATAAATATTTTTTAAAAACTTTTTTCAAAGTTCAACATGTTTCTTATGTATTTTGGTGTGTTGAATCCAAATTTTCAAACAGTTTTTCTCTAGCACGTACCAATTTTTCGCAATCTTTATCTTTTGTTGGGTATGATAGTATTAAAATATATAGATAAGATTTAAAGGTATGTAATTTATTATCAGAGTATAATTGAAAAATTTAACATTTTATTATTACAATGGTAGTGTAAGTTTGAATATGAACAGCTTTTTACTTATTAATATAAAGTTTTGTATTTCCTCAACCTCTTCACGGTAAAATTTCAAGTGTACCTTTTATATGATGCTTCTGGAGTTGTTCGTAGAAAGGTCCAACAGTAATCCCCCATCATGTTGACATTCCAATGACCCTGATACCGTTTCTTCATCTCCTTTATGTCTTGGTGGAAACGCTCCCCTTGTTCCTCACTTATAGCTCCATGATTGTCAGGGAAAAAATTTAAATGTGAATGTAAAAAATGCATCTTCACACTCATGTTACATCCAAGTTCTCGAAATGTTTTCAACATGTTTTGAACTATATTTTCGCAATTAGGGTCTTTCTGATTGTCTAAAAACTTCAAAACGACTTGTTTAAATGCACCCCATGCTGCTTTTTTTTTCAAGTTCATCGCATTTTCGAAACTAGAACCTTGCATAACTTTTCAAATGTCAGGGCCAAAAAATATGCCTTCTAACTTTGTGCAAACAAATGTGATATTACTACATTTCAAACGTTGGACGAAACTTTTTTAGCAATCATTTCATCTATATTTACTAATTCATTTTATTTCATTTCTTGCTCTGGGTATAAATAATTCATACATTATTTGGAAGGCAGTACAGATGTCGTAAACGAAATAATACTCAAAACCCAAACATTTATATAAATTCCAATAAGGTACGGAAATTTTGTAATAGTTAAATGGCATTTTTTTTGTTTTTCAAGACAGTAGACTTACGTTCTTTGTTACTAGATTAACATCTCCATTTGACGTTCGCAATAGAATACGTAAATTAAATATTATTAATTATTTTCATGTTATTTCCGTACCAATCATATCGAAATGAGCTGTCGTAATTTTCTTATTTACATCTCTGTTCAGGTGCTTTTTTATTCGAGGCATTTAAATGTAATTGCTAGTTTACATTCTATGTACGCAATAGGTGTAGCCTTATTATCCAAAAAAAAAATATATGTTTTCAAATACAACCACTTTTTTCTTTATATTTATTACTTAGCTTAATTAACAGAATAAAGATAATCAGCTATATACATACACATAGTTGTGGTCATACCAATATTGTTTTACATTAGTCAACAGAAAAAAATTACTACGCATCAAATCTGGACTATACGGGAATAATCCTGATGAACAGCAACGATTTGGATAGGTGCAGTAGTTCTACATATTTCGTTAATTTTCTTCGATATTTCTTGCGATTATACGTATGTGGTCTCATAAGTACCCGGCCTGACCTAGAGACGGCGGTAGTTGTTTGAAAAATATCACTGTATTAGAAAGTACATAATCTATAAAGCATATGTTTCTAGTTTGAAGATGCCACGTTGTTTAGTATTTGTTTGGTAGCCATCAATAATGAACGTTTTCAGTGAATTTGCAAAAATGGAGAAAATCGGTCATTGTTATGTGATACAATACTTTTATTTGAAAGGTCTCAGCCCAACCGATATTAAAGCTGAACTGGATTCAACTCTGAGTGAGTCTGCTCCTTCGATTATAACAGTGAAATATTGGGTAGCAGAGTTTAAACGAGACCGTACGAGCTGCCAAGACGAGCATCGCAATAGTCGACAAAATGAGGTGACGAGTCAAGAAGTGGTGAAGAAAATCCACAAAGCGTTACCGGATGATCATCAACTGAAAGTGCGCGAGCTAACTGACACAGTAGGCATTTCAAAAAGTGTGGTAGATCTCAAATTATCTGAAAATTTTGACATGAGAAATCTGTGTGCAAGAAAGTGCCGCGTTTGTTCACACTCGAGCAAAACATTGTAGTGAAGATATTTCAACTGAGTGTTCAGGGAATTTTCACAGCAACGAAACAGAATTTTTGCACCGTTTCATAACCATGGATGAAACATGGGTCCATTACTTCACACTCGAGACAAAAGGACAATCAAAGCAATGGACTCAAAAGGGAGAACCTGCCCCAAAGAAGGTGAAGACCGTTTCATCTACAGGCAAGGTCATAGCATCCGTTTTTTGCGATGCGCGGTGAACAATTTTCATTGACTATCTTGAAAAAGAAAAAACTGTCAACGGCGAGTACTATGCGAACTTATTGCAACGTTTTAGCGAAGAAATCAAGCAAAAACGGCCGCATTTGGCTAAGAAAAAGTGTTGTTTCATCAAGACAATGCACCAGATCACAAATCCGTTGTTGCAATGGTCAAAATTAATGAATTAAAGTTTGAATTGCCACCTCATGCACTCTATTCGCCAGATTTAGCGCTCTCGGATTATTTTCTGTTCCCAAACTTGAAAAAATACTCAGCGGTCAAAGATTTTCCAACGATGTAGAAGTGATGGCGGCAGTTAATGGCTATTTTGAGGAGCAAGACATCTTCTTATTATAAAAAGGGTATCGAACTTATTGAACATCGCTGGGAAAAGTGTATAGAACTGAAAGGAGATTATGTTGAAAAAATAAATATATTTCTTTCCAAAATTTTTATGTTTTCTTTGTTGGGTCGGGTACTTCTGAGACCACCCTCGTAACATAGACTTGTGAACATTTTAGCTTTCTTCGAACGAGCTTTACCAGGTTGCAAATTAATTTCTCTCTCCTCGAATATCCAGCAATACGTGGAACAAGTATTCCATTATAAATACTTATATGCTGTTTCTTGAAAAGGCAATTTTTTTTAAATATCCAGTGTAATAAGTATAAAGGATAGTAACTGTCTTTAATAGAGCTCAAATAATCTCCAATAAATGCGAAAATAATATAAAAATAATAATTCGTAACAAATCGTACGTTAGTGGTTCTCTCAAATGTAATTGTTTTCTTAGTACGGTATCGTCAAAAGAGAATCATAGAAGAATTTAGAGAATTTAAAAGAGAATAGAACATCAACTAGGAGCCTAGAACAGGAAACTCTCAATTCGAGGAATTCAATTGACGTCATTAATACATACACGTTCATTATATCAGTTAGATATGTATAACATCTGCACATGTACATATATTTGTAATATATTTAGATACATGTAAGGTAATAATATTAGATAATCCTTTCAACAGTATGTATTGGTTTTAGTAAGCATATTTAACAAAATCGAAATTACTGATTACGCTTTTTTTTGGTAGTACTTTACTAATCTAATTAATAAGTTATTAAACATTTCATATTACTTTTATTACATCTACTATTATTTATTACTTGATAAAGCACAAAAATTTAACTTTTTAAACAATAGAATAAATATACGAGGGCGCACCAGTAATTAATGAGCCTGACGAAAGAAGACATCGCTAATAAAATGTTATTTGTTTTACAACTTGGCAAACCTTCAAACATAATTGGAAAAATTTGCGTTCATACCGATTGTAAAAGCGCTTGGTATTTTAATAGGGAGGAAATTGTTTTTAGTTTGTTTTAAAACATGAAAAAGTAGAGTACCAATCAGTGATTAAGCTTTTATTATCAGCAAAACAAAACAGTAATATCAAAACTGAGCTGAAATCTGTTATGGAGATCAATATGCATCGATTACAACAATAAAATGATGGACATATGAGTTTAAATGTTATCTGACCAATATATGGCAACAACCACGTAGTGCGTACTCCAACGTTATTGGTAGTTTAGAAACTATTAAAATGGTATATAATACGGTTAAGGTTAAGCAATAATGACTCTACCACAACATTTCATATTGATCAGTGGTTTTGATTTTGAATAATGAATTGTGTACCAAAAATATATGTGCAAGATGGATATCGCACTTGTTGACAGTGTTCCATAAACACGAACATGAACGCATTTCTAGCCTCAATTTTTCCATGTTAGTATATAATCCGAAAACCTTTATTATTGAATAACAACTGTTAGTGAAACCTGGATACACCATACACCCTAAATAAACATACAATCGGAATAATAGATTGGGGTAGCACAAGAGCTTCGAAAGAAACAAATACCATACATTTAGGTGGAAAGGTTATGGGTACTCTCTTTTGAGATTACGGGTTGATTCCTCTTATTGATTACCTTTAAAAATGTAGAGCGATAACATAGAAATGCTGTGCTTTACATATAGATCAATTGCATGATGCAATACAACAAAAATTGACCCATTTAAAGAAGACACAAAAACTTTTTCTTTAGGATAATGCATGTGTTCACACTTCGACTGTTTTTATGGAAAAAATTAATGAAATACGTTTCCAAATATTTCCACATCCAACTTATTCGCCAGATTTAATACTCTCAGACATTTTCCTTTTTTCCAACCAGAAAACATGTCTTTTTTTAAGACTTACAAAGAGGAAACGTTAAATATATAACAATTATTTGTCAGTTTGGGTTTTCTCTTTTAGAGTAGTATTCCTTTTTTTACATTAGCATTATTATTAGAATAAGAAATAATAACTACCAGTAATAAGATGTAATATATATTGTTATGGTATAAATTTATTAGAGGAGTTAATTACCTTCTTCACTCATCAAGAAGTTTAAAGTACTAATAAGTTTAAAATATACAGAACCGACGTTTAAAAGACAGTGATGAAAATAAGCACAATACTATTAACGAACTTTTGAAGAAATAAAGTGTTATTTTATATACCTATAATAATTATATTATGTTAGCATATATCGAATGGATAAATATCGAAGATGTTAATAAAGGGTTTTCCAATAAGGACTTGACAAATTTTTTTCAAAATAAAATGCAGACCATTTGAGATATTTCAAAAACTTTATTATCGGGTTGAAGTACAATCGAAACATTTATGAATGGAACTCGACTTCATTCATATAGCCACCGCGGGCACGTTTGCAGCGGACCCAATTTTCGTTGACTCGGCCACACAATTCGGCCGAAACGGCTGCTATTTCGCGTTCAATGTTGGCTCTGAGCTCTTCCAACGTTGTCGGCATGTTGGCATAGACCAATGACTTGACGTAGCCCCAAAGAGAAAAGTCTAGAGGCGTTAAATCGCACGAACGAGGCGGCCAATCGACTGGTCCATTTCTTGAGATAACACGCTCATCAAACTTACTCTTCAATAAATCGATTGTAACGTGTGCTGTGTGGCTTGTGACATCGTCCCGCTGAAACCACATGTTGTCCAAGTCCACATCTTCTAATTCGGGCCAAAAATAATCGGTAATCATGGCGCGATAACGATTACCATTCACAGTAACGTGACGATCATTATCGTCGACGAAAAAGTATGGCCCTATGACGCCGCCGGCATGCAAACCGCACCAAACAGTTATTTTTTGTGGATGAAGTGGTGTTACATAAAGCACATGTGGATTTTCACCCGACCAATAACGCATATTTTGCTTTTTGACGAACCCATTGAGCCAAAAATGAACTTCGTCACTGAAAATGATTTTGCGATGAAATTGATCATCTTGGCGCATCTTTTCCAGAGCCCAATCGGAGAACGTACATCGCTTCAAATGGTCCATCGGCTTCAATTCTTGAGTCAGCCTGATCTTGTATGGGTGTAAATCAAGATCCTTACGGAAAATTCGCCATAAAGTGGTCTGGGCGATGCCCAACTCTTGAGAACGCCGTGGAATTGACTGATTTGGATCATTTGCTACGGACGTTTCAACGGCAGCGATAGTTTCGACACTTCGACCAACCCGTTGTCTCACTGGCACGGCAACATCACACAACGAATATGTTGACTCAAAGTTTTGAACTAAACTTGTTACTGCCTGTCTACTAGGGCGAGAATTACGACCGAAAATCGGAGTTAACACTCTTAAAGTAGCGGTCACCGACTCCGAATTTCTGTAGTAAATTTTTATAATTTGCAGACGTTGTTCGTTCGTGTACTTTACCATGACGAAAATGATAAGTTTACTGAATAAATTGACAGTGACAGTTCGATGATTAGTGAAAGGGTGCGTTCACAAATTGAATTAAAATTTGTCAAGTCCCTGTTGGAAAACCCTTTATAAATGGTCCAAGTCATCTTGAAGATAAGACACATGGGATTGAACAGAGAAAGTAATGGATATGAAACATTTGTAACAGATACATTCAAGAATTTTCAATTTATTTGTCAGATAAGTCTAGATTAGTATCATCTGAAATTGTATGAATTACTGTTATTATTCATGTTTATCATTCAAAAATTTATTTGACAATAGAAAAAAGAAAGGCCGGTTTTGAAAATAGTATAAAAGATTGCTGTTGGAAATAAATTTTCATTTATGACCTATGATGACAATCATAGAATGTAGTTAAAATTTACTAAAATATTATTGTTTTGTCTTTTGTTTAAATGTAAATTTGTATTATTAAATGATTTTTTAAAATTTCGTTAGTATCGTTCATGCTAATAATGAATCTGGTTATTTTTTTAAAATTAGTAATTGAAATGTATGCCCATAGTCTATTTATTTAATTCAAAAGAAAAAGTAAACAGGATCGAAATACAATATTAATTTAATATAGCATAATTTCAGTCTCGTTTGTGAACAACTATGTTATTTATTTACTTTTAAATCACATTAGTTTGAGTTCTATCGATAAATTATAAAACAGTGAATGTAATAAGAGATTTGGTTTTCTGAAGTTTTGCGAAGTTTCACAGCAACAAAATAGAATTCTTGCTCCGTTTCATAACGATGGATGAAACAGGGATTCATCGCTTCACATCCGAGATAAAAGAACAATCAAAACAATGGTTTCAAACGGAAGAACAGGCTCCAAAGAAGGCGAAGACCGTTTCATCTGCAGGCAATGTCATTGGATCGGTTTTTGGGATACGCGTGGACTAATTTTCATTGACTATCTTGTAAAAGGAAAAACTATCAACGGCGAGTATTATGCGAACTTATTGCAACGTTTATGTAAAGAGATCAAGCAAAAACAGCCGCATTTGGCTAAGAAAAAGTGTTGTTTCATCAAGACAATGCACCAGATCACAAATCCGTTATTGCAATGGCCAAAATTAATGAATCGAAGTTTGAATTGCTAGCTCATGCATCCTATTCGCCAAATTTAGCTCCCTCGGATTATTTTCTGTTCCCAAACTTGAAAATATATCTTAGTGGTCAAAGATTTTACAACTACGAAGAAGTGATGTCGGCAGTTAATAGCTATTTTGACGAGCAAGATAGTTCTTATTATAAAAAAGGTATCAAATTTATTGAACATCGCTGGGAAAAGTATATACAGCTGAAAGGAGATTATGTTGAAAAATAAATATATTCCTTTCCAAAATTTTTGTGTTTTTTTCTTGGGTCGGGTACTTCTTGGACCACTCTCATATATATTCATTTAACTTAAAAGTCGAATTTAAAAAATAATTAAAATTTTTGATTAAAAATATGGATATAATCAAAGTTTACTTAACTTAAAGAGTAATATTAATAGTTTCACGGTTTAAGTAATTATTACTAATACCCTGCTTAATGATCATTTCTTAGTTGTTATTATTATTGATTATATAGTAAACAACGAAAATCATGCCCAGACGTTATTAATATCAGTTTTTCGTTAGGCAAGCGTTGCTACAAATTACGGATTAAATAAAGGATACATTTTTGTTATTGTAATTACAATCATATTGATAATGTGTAAAATATTTAATAGATCGTTTCCAATACTTACGAGAATAGTTTGAGCTAACTCGAGCCCTTCTTGGACCGGATGATACGAGGATAGTTTGACAAGTAGTGAAAATGACACATAGGTGGCGCTCTAATTGGTAAAACAAATACACTGTAATTTAGGCTGGCTATTTATATGTGTACATTCCGATATTTAGATAAATCGGTTGATTAGTTTATTTTTGACAGCTGATTGAAAACAAAGCAACACGTCGTTTTGTTAAAATGGAAAAAGCAGAGTATCGTGCGGTCGCAATTAAAGGTATGAAAGCTATCGAAATAAAAGATGAGTTACGGGAAACATTAGGTGAATCTGTTCCATCATCCGCCACAATAAGTAGATGGGCAAATGAATTTAAACGTGCTAGAACAAGCTAACAAGCTGTGTTGATGAAACGCGCTCTGGAGCACCCAAAATCGTGACTTCTAAGGAAATGATTATAAAAATCCATAATATTATTACGCAAGATCGACGACTCAAAGTGAGAGAGATAGCAGATATGGTAAACATTTCAACAGAACGCGTACACCACATTTTAACGAAAGAATTGGGCCTTTCCAAGCTTTCGGCAAGATGAGTGCCCCGATTGCTTACGACTGATCAAAAGTTCACTCGTTTGCGCATTTCCAGTGAGTGTTTGGACCTTTACAAGCGGAATCCGGTTGATTTTTGTAGGCGATTTGTTACTTGAGATGAAACTTGGATACACTACAGTACACCCGAAACTAAACAATAGTCGAAACAATGGTTAGAACGTGGTTCTGCACCTCCAAAGAAAGCGAAAACCACTTTATCGGCAAACAAGATGATGGCATCAATTTTTTGGGATTCAAAGGGCATTTTGCTCATTGATTACCTTCAGACAAACAGACAATATTATGCAGAACTTCTACAAAAATTAAATGTTGAGATTTGTGCTAAACGGCCAAGAATGGCAAAGAAGAAGATTCTGTTTCACCAAGACAACGCTCGCTCGCATACCAGCACAGTTGCGATGTTCAAAATCCACGAGTTGCATTTCCAATTAGTACCGCATGCGTCTTATTCGCCGGATTTAGCCCCTCCCGACTTCCACCTTTTTCCAAAATTGAAAACGGCACTAGGTGGAAAGGAATTTTGGTCTAACGACGGGCTTATTATCTTCGTAAATAAGTATTTTGCAAGCCTTCCGGAATCGCATTTTAGAAATGGCATATGGGCATTGGAGCACCGTTGGAATAAATTGTATTGCTCTTGTAGGAGAATATATTGAAAAATAAAAATTATTTTGTATTTAAAAAATTCGTTTTTCTTTTCCATTCTCATTATTTGTCAAACTACCCTCGTATAAGTTTATAGTAGGTAAATATTTACTTAATTTTTTTTTTTATGTTTTACCCAAATTTTTGTATGAGAGCCTACTTGTAAATACTCCAGCCCTCGAATGAGGCTAATTGTTAATTGCCATTTTTTCAATAGATTCTGTAAAGTATATTGTATTATTATTAATTACGGTATAATAATAATTCTAATTATTGTTATTAATAACTAACAAATTTTAAAATAGAAAATGTGGCTGATGTCTCTCGTTTTCGTTAACACCAAAATCAACTTCTTAGCGTTCACTTGTGAGCTTTAACATGGTGTCGTTACTGTCAAAATAATAGATAAATATTATACTAGGGTGCTACTAAATTACTTGCGAAAATATAATAGTTTCGCAACAGGCGATATAGTCTTTAAACAGCTAAAAATATCTTAACACTACTATACGCGTAGCAGTGTTAAACTACAAATATGTCAAATTAACCAACTCAAATATTTTGCGTGCCTGTACCTCGATTTGTCAAAGGCATTTGATGTTACAAAGTATGAAGAAATATTGATAATGTTAGATACGATAGGTGTGAAATTTCACTTAATTATTTGAGTCAAATATTACTTATGTAACAGGACATATTTAGAAATCAGTAATGAATTTCACATTCACAGAGGAGTATATTGGGTCCTCTATTGTATTTACTATATATAAATGATATGAAAACAAAATTATCAAATTGTGAATATTACATGAATGTAAATGACAAGTTTTGATATCATACCGCAGCTATGAGAACCCAACGCATATACAAAGGGTACAAGGAAAGTTTTGCAATACTACTTTGTTTATTTAACTTTTTCAAAGTAATTTCCTCTACACTCAATACACCTCTTCTTCCTCCGAAACCAATCTTTAAACCAGTTCTGCCAAGTTTCGACTAGGGAGTAAAGCACACTCGTTGTCTCAAGCCCGCAGAAGGTCCTCATCACTGGAAAAACGCCTACCTCTTAGCTTCATTTTCACATGCGGGAACAGTGCATAGTCGCAGGGAGCAAGATATGAACTGTAGCGAGGGTGCTCGAGAAATTTCAATCCTGTCGTGGTCAAATATTCGGTGCAGGCTTTGGCGCGGTGAACTGGAGCATTATAGTGATGGAGGAATCAGGTGTCCATTCTTGACTTTGGCCTCAGGTTCTTCATAGATCCAATGATTTTAGGTAGGCACTGTTCAGTATACCACTTAGCTGTGATTGTTTTCTGTATGTCCAAAACGACGCGTTACACAATTCCTCTCGATTTGGAAAACACAGCTACCATTTTCTTCTTTACAGATCGGGATTTTCCGATAACTACGAGTGTGTTCTCAACATCAAAGACCCAAACTTTGTTGTAAGCTTTGGTCGGTACATCGTAATAGTACAGCCAAGTTTCGTCACCTGTCACGATGTTGTTCACATACTGAGATTGTCCCTTATTAAACTTTTTTAGCACCTCCCGGGACCAAGTTGCACGTCGTGTCATCTGCTCTTCAGTCAGTCGATGCGGCACCCAGAGAGAACAAAGTTTCTTCACGTGCAAATGATCATGCAGATTCGAACGAATTGCTGGTGCATTTAGGCCTGAAGTACCCTCTATCTGTTGGTAGGTCACTCAAACATCACCTAGTGCAAAAGTCATTTCTTCGAAGCACTGGTCTATGTTTAAACCACGCACGAAATTATAACGCAAAACTGCCCTTATCTCATTTCGTGACCACGATGCCATCGCAAGCACTTTACACTCTCACTGCTAATGAATAACTGAGCCCATCGATATGGCGCGGTGGCTACTATGCACGTATGAACATGTCTCAACATGCAGCAACAAGCACCTTCCTACGATTCATTGTTGCGTCATATTGCAAAACTTTCCTAGTACCCTTTGTATTGTTATCTTTTCCAGAAAGCATGAGAATAAAACTGATTAGCATTGCTACACGTATCCACTAATGGGGCCTTGAATTGGACATTCGTAGACTCTCTAGATACGTAGAAAATATCTGTCCCCCTAATGTTATATTTTAGCACTAGCAAACTAATTTCCTACAACAGAGAAGACGAATTGGTTTATAGTGATTATATTACAGAAATATGTGCATTATTAAAATTTATTTTAATAATACTGTCAAACATCTTGTGAATATTTTAAAATAAAAAGTAATCTCAAAGCCATGTCTAATCAATAATACATTCAGAATTTTTTGTACAAAATAAATTTTAGACTTCGTCTAAAATTGCAAGTTATATACACAAAGCATACGCTTTTGTTCACCTACAAATGGTCAAATGTATTGATACTTGATAAATTTAGAAATTTATAGTACATAATTATTCATTATTTATTTCCACTGCCCGGAGCACCCATTTGAATGTCCTTTAAACTGCTAAGATCAGTAAATAAATTTTGATACCCAAAGTAAATTTGCGTGAAACAATGTGTTTCCTTGTCCTGTACGAATTCTTTGAGAGGTAGATGTATTAAACAAGATGGCAAAAAAGGAGATAAACAGTTGGTCTAATAAGTAAATTTCAAAGTTCACTACAATGTACACAATCACAACAGAAATCAGTGCGAATGACTTAATTTTAGTAGAGGAAGCTGTTAAAAGGATTTTATAAATATGAAATAGAATAAAATAAGACAAACAAAATACAAAATAAGTAAATAAAAACTACAAAAATAGGAAAAAGTACACGACAATATTATTAATTTTATATTTGCATTACAATTATCATTGGAATAATAAATAATTATAAAATTAATACAAAATAATATAATAAATAATATAGTTTGACTAGACGCATCAATAAACAAATATACGGTGAATGTATGGGAGTATATATTATATAGAAGTATATTTAAATAATAGCAAAAGCAAAACGCGTGAAAAGGATAATTATCTAACTTGGTATAAAAGACGTCAACACATAAACAAACGCGTCCCAGGAGTGGAACTTTTGACGTTATTGTCGCCCCCCCCATTATAGCTACGTTTATGGGACCTTAAGATCCTCCATGTATAAAACATAAACTAAATTTGAAATTATCAATATACCGCATTGATGCAAAGGTATTCGCACATGTACGCGCTCGGTACAATTTCGAAACCAGTGATCGATGCTGATAAAAAAAAGTTAAAGCTGTGGTTTAATTTGCTTTATACATTATTTTTTTAATTGTGAAAAGACATTTGTTTTATCAAGAGTTTGCAAACATGGAGATCAAATACTCTCAAAACGCAAGTAAGTGTCAGAAATTTTAACGATAGCGTAGGATACATAATTAGGGTATTATCGACTCCAGTCACGCATGTCGCGTATATATTTTATATATTCGTGTACATATTATATGTTGCGGAATTTTATAGTTGCTTTATAATTGTGTCATATCTTCGCAAAGTGCAATTAAAAGATAAAAGTTGACTCTTTTTAAAAGTTTTGAGAACGAAAAGCCGTTTTATATTACATAGAACAGTTGAATTAATATCGGTAAAATGCTGAATAGGTCCTAAGTTTGCCGGTTCTTTTACCCCCCAAAAAACTAATTGAATTAGCATTGTTGATATATATATACATATTTATACTCTATGTTTGTTTTAATAAGTATTTGCAAGTAATTGGAAATCTTTAGAATAATCGAAAATACAAATTTTCTTAAAAAATAGACAAACTTTGAATTATCCGTAAATACCGTCAGAAACCGTAATCAAATGCATTTACCTCTAGTATTTTTATTAACATTTGTACAAAAATAAATTACAAGTTCAGTTCTTATTACTATGAAAATTAAATTGTAAATTTATTGTGTTTAGTAGATAATGTATTTTACAACGCCCGATACAAAGGGAATATCAACAAAATTATCACGTACGATCGTTTGATTCATATATAATTTAGATGTATTTCCGATATTTACATTCACAATTGGCAGATGTTAATCATACTTTTATTTCACTTGTTCATTATGTGGTAATTTTAAGTCTCTTTGATGTCCCATTATTAAAAGAATAGTAATTTATTTATTTTGTAAAATAGAACAAAATCATGGGAAACGACTAATATATTACAATCGTACATTTTTATCAATAAAAAATTTTAAAATTTTTGAATCAATTATAAAAGAATAAAATTAATTTTTACTAATTTTGTAGAATTTGAAAATATTATTAGTAATAGTTATAACAAATATAAATAAAATTTATTTAAAGAATTTATTCGAGAAACGATGAATATAGTTTAACATCAAGTTTTTCGGGTCATTAATTCACCTGCAAAAAATAGAGAAACATCTAAATATCTTCTATTAGATTTGGAAATAAACTTTCTCTTAAAATATTGTTCTTAAATTAGTTTCTAGGATATCAAAACTGTTCATAATTTACGTTAGATAAGAACAGTGAAATTATGAAGAAATTCGTCTACCGTAAATTTTTTATATATCTAAACATTTATTTGGTATATTTTTATAGTGACTGTCAACGCATTATGTTCAATTTAAAAATATACCATTGCATTGTAAGTAATTTAAACAAACTTTGATGAATTATTTGGTTCTATTTAAAAACAACTGATCACAATGTGAAATGTGTGAACATTTCTAAATTTCATTAGTGATGCAAATGTGAATGTGACATACAATTGATTTTGGGTTAGGTTAAGTATTATTTATCTATTGTCAAACGATGATGACTACTTACGATGAAACTGTTTATTTAATAAAAAAGGCTACAGCAAATAGTCGAAGAGGTATTTATATGATAATTTTTTAAATAAGTATGTATTTTAACAAGGAAGAATAAGTACTGTAAATTGGTAAAAAATAATAAAACATTTCAGCACGTCTGTGATTTGTTTTTTTGTATATTATTCCGATCGATTTTTGATTTTGATTTGAACTTTAGATATACCGAAACTGTAGTAAATTGCAATTTAGTCATGTATATTCAAGCATACATATATACTGATAACCATAAATAAATGAATGTCCAGTAAACGTTGATACTTTAGTAAAATTTTCCCGAAAATATATATTTTATTCGAATTACCAAACGATGAAAATTTCAGCAAAACACTTTTGATTACCCAATGTGGTATCGACAATGAACTAAAAAATATTTTTATTCTTCTTCTAGCATTGTTTACAAGTATACAAGTACACTTTACAATTGTCCTTGTATATTTTAAAAAAATATTTCCCATTGATAAAGCACAAATTTCAATGAATTAACTGATTTTGAACGTGGCAGTATAACCGGCATACGAAAAGGCGGATCATCCCTTCGTGTTGCTAATCGTGAAAAACGTAGTGTCGGTCTTTACTATCTTAGATAGCCAGCTAATAATGAGGAACGACGACGTTTACAGCGCGAACGTCTCAGACGTAATACAGATCGTAAAGCTTCGGTTTGTGATTTTTAAGGACCGTTTCTCGTAAACAAGGGACATTGATGATAGATGGAGAAGTTAAATTAATCAACAAATCTCTATATGATACACAGAGGTATATCGAAAGATTTGACCTTTTCGATTTAACACTTTTGATTACCCAATGTGGTATCGACAATGAACTAAAAAATATTTTAGTTCTTCTTTTAGCATTATGTACTTAAATGTTATTGTAAAGTTTACTAATAATTTTATTTTGTCTTTGTATATTTTAAAAAAATACTTCCTATTGATAAAGTACCAATTTCAATTAATTAACTGAGTTTGAACATGACAGGATAACCGGCATACGAAAAGTTGGATTATCCATTCGTCATGTCGTTAATCGTGTCAAACGTAGTGTCGCATTTTGTTATCTAAGATTGGCAGAAAATAACAAGAAACGACGATATTTACAGTCCGAATGCCTTAGGAACCGTTTCTCGTCAACATGGGCAATTGGTGATAGATGGAAAGGTTAACTTAATCGACAAATCTCTATACGACACACATAAGTACAACAAAAAATTTGATCTTTTGGCTTTAGATCTTACCGACGATTTCTTTATTTCCTGTACTTCTAAGACATAAAATAGCACGGCTAGAGCGGATAACGAAAGGTTGCATTGGAGTGAAGAATGGAATCAAGTCGTTGTCAGTGACGAATATTGATTTTGTTATGGGCTGGTAATGGTCGTAAGATGATCGGATAACGTCCCGGGGATAGAGAAAACTACAAATTTTCAGTACAACGGTGTAAGAACCGTATGTGCGATGGTCTGTAGGGCTTTCTGCAACTTAAGTAGATCTCCTCCAGTAATAATTCAAGAATCATTAAGTACAAATTCTTACATAACAATACTTGAACCAGTGTTAATACAATATTTTCAGCAAGTGGTAAATCTAATTTTTCAGCAGAATAATGCGCAACCATATACCGCGAAGGCTATTTTAGGCTTTCTAGATAATGTTTATATTGATGGCTTACATTCTCCGAACTTGTAGCAATAATAGTAGGACAGAGGATCAATAATTTACAGCCACTCCTAAACAATGTAGATGTTCTATCTGCTTCTGGACTTCCGGGCTGGAACCGCGTCACTGGTGTAACTGCCGACGTTTCGTACCCACTCGTATGGAACATCTTCAGGGCTCAACTAGTGCTACTGTCTGTCGCACTGAAACCGAAACAGTTTCACTCGGTTCCAGCCTTTAAGGTCAGAAGCAGATAGTATGGACCACGACCGTGGAAGTCTACGTACCAGATTAATGTAGATGTTATTCAACAAATAATTTTAGAAGCTTGAGAAAACGTAGTACAAGCTACCATTGATACACTAATTTCAAATATACCTGAGAAACTAGCTGAATGCATAAGAAACACATGAAGATGGACGCATTAGTAGTGTTAATATGAATTGCTAAAGTCATATCTTACTGAAGTTTTCATCGTTTCTTAATACCAATAAAATTCTTATTTCCTGAAAATTTTATTCAAATATGCGATTGTTTGCTGAGTGTTCGTTCATTTAGGGCGACCGGCATATTATTACAAAATTTAATGCCGAAGGCCGTTTTATAAATAGTCATAAGAAAATAATAAATAGTCGCCACCACGTCTTGTCTGAAGAAATAGAATTAAATATTCTTTGTTAACTGGAAAGAGAAGACATCACATCGCTATATTCAATAGCTAAAGAATTTAATATAACCAACCAAGGTCTCTGTAATTAAAATATTTTAAAAAATACAAATAGGAATCTTATAAATTTGCTAACACTATTCATCGAGATGATTAAGATTAAGATGAATTAAGAGAAGGGAGTTTTGTAAAACTATATTTAACCAAATAAATAAAAATTACATCATAAGAAGGATAGTTAAAAAAACTTCCCGTACATACGTACATGTTATTTCGAATTAAATATCACATTTTAAAAGCTTTTTAGTTTTCTTCTGCGTATATCATTTCATAGAACTCGTAAAACTGTTTAAACAATTTCTGTGTTATTTTGTATCAAAAATTTTGTTTACGACAAATTAGTATACACTTTAATATTACCTAGAATTGGTAATAATGCTTCATAGACACCTTTTGTTTATTTACACCTATATTAGATGTTAATACCTTTAAGTGCATATTTCGCGATGATGTGCTAACTATACTAACAATTTTCGGAAAAGGAAACAAAGCGTAAATCGGTGCTTAACCTAGCCTTAATCTAATTACCAACAAGCAATAATAATATTAATTAAAAAAACCTATAAAATATTCTTCCAGGTGTCTTCTTGCGTTTGTTTCGAAATT
Organism: Dermolepida albohirtum; assembly: GCA_031893035.1. Classification (NCBI taxonomy): domain Eukaryota; kingdom Metazoa; phylum Arthropoda; class Insecta; order Coleoptera; family Scarabaeidae; genus Dermolepida; species Dermolepida albohirtum. Next base: position 85,596 of record JAVIWB010000784.1, read on the forward strand.
TCAGTCACGAACTCAGAAAGCCACCTGAAAGAACAACGCTTCAAATACGCAAGAACGTTGAGAAAATTAATTATTTCTACAAAATGCTATTTACTACATAGAAAATGAGCCATAATTAACGCAAAATACATTATTAATTACATGTCGATAATTGAACGATTGAATTTAGTTAAACGGCAATGCGATTAAAGTAATATTTTTCATGAGAATATATCTCGTAACTTGTACATTTGATACTATTCCATATGTTGCTAAAACAATTAGATCATACGATCATTTTTTATGTTGTTTATTGGAGTAATGTCATTTATAAGTAACAGAAGCAGCTATAAAATGAAGTGAAACAAAAAATTTGAATATTTTTAAAAAAATATGATTACAAGGGTGAAATGTATTCAAATTTAATTAACCAAATCAATCACGTTAGTATTCATTACGCATACATCCTTATATTCAATGTAACTGCAATTGAAAATAACTTATTTAGATATTTTTGCATATATTATTTGGTTAAATAATAATTTCGGCTTAGGCCATGAAAAGCTACGCATAGTTCTCATTGCTCCATCTATTGCTTCCTTTTCTAGTAGGAGACTGCGTGACAAGCATCGTGTCGCATATTAATTAGTCGTATTTAATGGTTTTACTGTACTTGAGTACTAAATTTTTTGTAGTAATTGAATAGGTTGCAATCTTGCCCATAACAACTCCGTATCGCCACCTCTAACTTACCTTGACGAGGGTAGTACCAAAAATGTCCGACCTAACAAAGGAAACACAAAAGATTTGGGAAAAAATATGTTTGTTTCTCTGCAGTCTCCTTTTAATTCGATGTTCAATAGCTTCGATATCCTGTTTATAGTAAGAATCGTTGAGCTGTTCATAATAGCTTTTAACCGCAAGCTCCACCTCTTCATTGTTGGCAAATCTTGCACCATTGAGGCATTTCTTCAAGTTTGGAAACAGTAAATAGTGCAAGGGGGCTAAATCTGATGAATAGAGTGAATAAAGAAGCAATTCGAACTTTAGCCAATTGATTTTGGCTATCGCGATGACGGATGTGTGAAATGGCGTAGTGTCTTTATGAAACAAAACTTTTCCTTTTCGCCAAATACAGCCGATTCTTCTTGATTTCATCACTCAAATGCTGAAATAGTTATAATACTCGAGGTTAACTGTTTTTCCTTTCTGAAAATAATTAATGAAAATTATCTCACACGCATCCCAAAAAAACTGACACCATAACCTTATCTGCAGATGGAACCTTTGCCTTCTTTGGAGCTTATTTTTCTCTTTCAGTCCATTATTTTGACTATTCCTTCATTTCAAGTATGAAATGATGGACCCATATTTCATCCATGGTTATAAATCAATGCAAAAATTCGGCTTCGTTGTTGTGAAACTTGGTCAAACACTGTATTAAAACACCCTTTCAACGCCGTTTTTGTTCCATTGTAAATAGCTTTCTCATGTCTAAATTGCCAATCAACATGCAATGTACCGCACTTTTTGAAATGCCTACCATGTTTGTTAGCTCGCTCAGTTTCAGTCGACGGTCATCCAATATCGTTTTGTGGATATCTTCGCTATTTCTGTTGCGGTTACCTCATTTGGTTGAACTCTTAATTATCTTCTATCAACCAACTTAATTATAAAACCTATTGTCATTTGACGGCTCACATTTCAAGATCTATTTATATATCGAAAATGTAAAAAGAGGTAAAACGATCGAATAATAACAAAAAATTTTTAGAAAATTAAATTTGTTAACGTCGATGGCTTCTGATCATGTGTAATGATTTAACTTCACATCAAAGCTGGATATTTTGGTTCCACATGGTCTTAAACATTTGTGATTTTCCCCTAAACCATAAGGAAAACTATCCATGTCTGAAGCGAATCAAAGAAGCATGAAACTGAAGAAATGATGGTTCACAGCACTTCAAAAAGTCAATATTAACAAAAGAGTGCTGCTCTCTGTTGGATATGATTAAAAAAAATAGATTTTTTTAAGCTTACACCAGGAAATTTCATATTTCAATTCGAAAGTGTACTTCAATATAATCAAATGAGTGATTCCATGAAACAAAAGCAACCAGAATTGATTAACGGGAAACGAAAATGTCAAAAATCGATGGTTTATTTCTTTGCAAGTAAAGATCAGTTCTACGGAACGCGGAAGTTAAAATTATAATACTTTGAACGAGGTTCAAACGACAAGTTAAAAACTTCGATTGTTGTTATTTGGGTCAAAACATTGAATAATATGCAGAAAATTTCAAAACTGCACGTGAAACACAAAGATAGAAAAAAACCTTTTCTTTACAAAAACGTTTATTATTACAATTTCCTTTCAGTAAACAATGCCACTACCAAAACTATAAACAAACCAAATCTTTTATCCATATTGTATATGATTTCGTAGTCTTTAGTCTCAACTGTATGACTTTAACCAAGTCAAAATTCTTCTTTTTTAATTCGATAGATGGTGAAGTCAATATATGTAAATATTATCGCCTAATCATTTGGTCAGATTCATTTGATGGCCAAAATAAAAATTACACTATTATCTACCCTTATAAATTCTTAATTTTGAATGGAACGATTAAGGTAATTGATCATAAATTTCCCGAAGTTGGTCATAGTTATTTAAATTCGAACAAAAACTTCAGAAGAAAAGTTTAAGAATATTCTTATCAAATCTGCGGAAATAAAAAAATTTGTGTTGACGTCAATTTTTATAGATAGAATTACTTTTATGGCTGTGAAGAAATTCCAGAAAAATTTTGTTTACAGAATGCAACGAGGAATGGATCAAGATACAAAGTCAATTTAAAGAATAATGTCGAACGAGTTATTGTTGATGAGTTCTATAATTATACAAAAAAAAATTCGATAAATGTCACAAATTTTTGAAAGTGGACTCGTATACGAAGAAGAAGAGAATAAATGAAGAAGATAAAACTTCATTAAGTACAAAAAGCGGTTTAACTTAGCTTTAATCTTTGTTGGATATTTTATGGTTTTACTTCACGTATCTAAAAGTACCATGCGTATTCTATGTTTTTTTTTTCGTAAAATATATATGAAGATTGAGTAATAAAATATTAAATAAAATAGTAAAAAAGAATTGGAAAAATAAAATGCACAAAAAGGTCTCAATTAAAACGTATATCCCAAATAAATATTTTTTATCCACTTGCGTCTGTACTTGTGCAGTAGGAAACTATAATTTCATTGAATGGGTACAGATGCTGTCCTAAACGTTTAATTTTTGATCGGTTACAATAAAATAGTCAAAGGTAGTTAATAGTATGGTAATAATAATAATAATAATAATAATAATAATAATAATAATACAGTGTACATCTTGGTTTTGAGCGGTGTGGATCGCGTACGGAGTTTGATTTTCGTACAATTGTTTTTCGCCGTGTTTTACCAGGTGCGACACTTTGAAATTATCTGCTGATGATGACAACTTGGTTGTCGAAATGCGTATACAGAATTTACAAAAGTTAATGTGGAAAGGGGTTATATATCAACCTTATTGATCAAATAATAATAATAATAATAATAATAATAATAATAATAATAATAATAATAATAATAATAATAATTCTTTGCAATCCCTGCGAGCGCTTAGTGTCAATTATGAACGACACGTCATAAGTTATTATTTCGTCCGCTTTTATGGTGCGACTTCAATCACGAAAAAGACTTTCTGAACAGCAGCCTTAAAATCGCGCATATTGCTTTATAGAACCAAGAAATAAACATTTGAACGTAGTGATAGCGAAACGATAGTTAAAAATGAAAACATTTCGAACTTTAGAAAATATTTAATTATTACACAATTTTATAAACGTATCGGATTCCAAAATCTTAAATGAATATGTATACATTCACACATACATACATACATATATGCATGCACGGTTTTTGGTGACCCCGCTACTGTTTTGAAACTTATCTAGACACGTTGCAATTAAATTTCATCATTCTTTCAACTTTCGTTTTCATAATTTAGAAACTGATAATATCTTTATTTATTGAATATAAATTGAGAAGATATATTAAACATATAATTAGCTCATTCCAATAATCCAATGTAATAGACACGAAATACTCTTAGTGTTTTATTTTTTTGAATAGCTCTTCTCTAAAGTTGTTCGTGACTTAGTTACACTTCGTGAATGTGTAGTCACAGACATGCAAACAATCTAGCGCATCAGTTTGGCGATACAGCGTGTACATAATTTTCAAGTTTATCTATCAAATACTTCTATCAATACGTCATTTAAAAATATTTAATTTGATACAAACTTATTTCTAATTTTGTAGTAACATCCAAGTCACAGCAAACATTTTCAAGGCTAAATTCTAATCACATAATTTCGGACTTTTTAAAATATGAGCGCCAGTGTTGTCCCCAATATAAAATTCAGAACGAATAGGTGTTTGCTTTTTATAATGTTCCTTGCAAAATCACGGCTAATATCACATTCTAATATTGTACACCTAAGGCTATTCATATACACACTCATATACCACAACGATATTGTTACAAGCAAGAGAATTCTGTATATAGATAATAGTTACAAAAAAAACTGTTTTTATTGTGATTGAAATGTACTATAAAAATTGACCGTAAATTTCATATTAAAGAAAGAAACGATTCATATTTATTGTTGTAATTTATATAACGACTGTAGTATTTTATAATAAAAGTGATATTATATAGTTTTGATTTAGATAAAAATATTGATAATTAACAAAATAGAATTGCATGTAATAATGATTAAATCGACTATTTTAGAATGAATCCAACATATATTATTACGACAATACATTGTTGGCATATAAAACATTCCATAAAAAGTTAGAGACAAAACGATTTGTTCCCAATATATACGTACGGGGGTGGATCCCTTTACTCCACCCCTGACTCACTTAAAATAAAAAATTTGAAAACACTTTACTTTTCTACATAATATACCTTGAGGTTAACACATTTTTCCCATCGATGTTCTAGCATTTCTAATGTTCCTTCTCCCCCCCTCGAAAAAAATTGCTCAACCTCTGCACTCCACTAATTTACGGCACATATCACATAAATTATTTGATAGAAATCGTTTACCACACAAGTGCTCTTTAAGTTTTGGAAACAGTTGGTAACCGCTGGGAACATTCTCCACATTCTGGCGAATGTGGAGGATGTTCAACAAATTCTAAAACCGTCTGAGCTACTGCCGATGCTGCAATTGCGGACCTGTGACTGGATGTGTTATCCTGATGCAAGAAAACATCTTTGAACAACTTCCTCCGATGTTTTTCTTTTATCGAGTTACGTAATTTGGCATCCCAAAATACGGATACCATGATCTTCCCTGCTGAAGGTTGCGTCTTGAATTTTCTCGACGGTGGTAAACCTCGACGTGTTCGCTCCTTACTTTATTTTCACCTCTACAAAATAATGATGTATCCAGGACTTATCCATTGTCACAAATCTTGCAAGAAAATTTTCTTTGCCGTGTCTATACCGCATTAGAGACGACAGCAAATGTCTTTTCGAGTTTCCTTGTGTACATCTGTCAACATTCGTGGTATTCATCTTGCAGACAATTTCTTCATGTTTAATTCGACAGTAATTATATTATATACCACATAGTATGAGAGACCAATATCTTCAACTAGTTGTCTAATGATAACACCTCGATCTTGCAGTGCGAGATCATGGACCTTTTAACATTTTCTTTAGCAGTGACGGTTATTGGCGCTCCACCTACATATTCATCTGCACACGACTGTCTACCACATTTAAACTCACGCCACCATCTTTTAACTATGTCATATGATATTGCAGATTCCCCTAATGTATCCACCAAATCTCGATGAATTTGAGTTGAGGTGATGTTTTTTAAACGCAAGTATTTAATCACCGCTCGTTGCTCATTGCTGATATGTTATTCTCACGACCTCGGACGTCTACTGTAAGCACACTTTAACAGGTTCACACTTCTAAGTTTGTATCATTAGTCTATACAAAGTGGGTTATAGTACGACGTGAAGATAAATAATTGTTTTAGTTTATAAATGGTTCAGGTGCGGAGCAAAAGGATCAGCTTCGTATATATGTATACATGTTTAAATATATGATCTCATGGAGAAATTTTTGTTTCCGGGTTTCTTTCCTGTGGTAGTGTTTTTCTGACACGAACCGTTATTCTGGAGCTGGAGATTTTAATAGAATTTTCCACATTTCAGTCAATGCAAATAGGAAATTAGATGAACATATTTAGATCCGAATCAGATTTCCCGTTTAGCCAGAAATTATGTTAACTTTTTCATTTTAAATAAAGCATCCTGTTTATTTTGGTTCTGCTTTGAACGTTCAGTAATAAGGTTTAGCACTCTTTTGTTAAATAACGACAGAGATGTTAAATTCAATCAAATAAAGCAAATTTTATTAAAAACAAAAAGAATTAACATAAGAAATATAAACAAAAACAAAGTATTTGACAAAATTCTCGAAATGACAAGGAAAGGGAAGTAGCATTGCTGACCAACAGAATCTGATACATTGCTAGTGACTGCGTTTTCTTAGGAGCAAAGAAAAATCTAGATTAACTTGCTGCTAAATCCACTATTTTTGAAAATTATAAGAAGATATTCATGGTTTATGGTCTAATGGATGGGACACTGAATTAGAGATCGACTAAATCGAATTCGCAATTTGATAGAAAGCTAATAAAGGTTTTTAGAGGCAACAAACTGGTAATAATAGGCGATCAATACGTATAGCTAAGACTGTTACTACCGGGGCATAACTCGAAACATGCTTGCCATGTTAAAATTCCATTGGGAGACACATTTAATGGTTTATACAATAATATCACAGGGAGGGAAAAATATAGGGAAAGTTTACCACAAGCTCTAGCTATAAGTGCAAAGAGATTATGGAAAGCACAATCTATTGGAAATATTTGAAGAATTATATATAATTATATAATGAAGCGCTTTTGGTATTCCGCTGTTATTATTAATTACCCCAAAATTAATTAAGAATTTTTTTCTGTATTGGATCAGGGCTCGAGACTCTATCTATCGTTCTTTAGACGCTTGCTTCAACCAATTAAGCCACGAAATGGCACAGTTTCGAGTCTTTTAATACTTCATAAATTACATTATGGAGCAGATCTAAGTGTTTTAATGAGTAGCGAGATTTTTATGTTAACAATTATATATAAATACATAATTAAGCGCTTCGCGATGGGAAATTAATGAAGGTAAATGTTTCCTGCAATTCAATCGTTGCTATTGATAGCAAAAACTTATGTGAGAATTTTTTCTACACAGAACTAGGATTCGAACATGTATCTATCGTTCACTAAGCATTAATTTAAATAATTAAGCCACCAACAAGTACAGTTTCGAGCCTATTAATAAGTCATAAATTATATTATGAAGCAGACCTAATCGTTTTCACGCGTAATGAGGTTCTGATATTTACAATTACATAAACATGCAATTTAGCGCTTCGCAATGAGAGATTAATTAAAATTAACATTTCCCCTTATTCCATTGGCATTAATTGCAGAAAATTTATTAAAAATTTTCTGCGAATTTTCATTCGAGTAGTCAAAATGTGAGTTTATACACCATCGAGTAAACATCAACAATTCAAAAAGAAATACGCTGACCGTTCTCAGCAAATGTAGACCTGAGACGTGAAACATTTGAAGTAATGGGTGATTCATTATGACGTACTGCCTTCAATAGCGATTTTTTGACAGACAAAGCGTAAGTCGTGTCAAACTTCCACGCTATTTTAGTTAAGTATTGTGTGATATATTATTATGGAAAGACTCAGATCGGCACAGCGTCTACAAATTATTCAGCTGTATTTCAAAAATCGGCGTTCCACGAGAAATGTGTGTCGTATGGTCTACGTAATCGGCCTGCTGAACTCATAATTCGCTGTACCATCGAAAAGTTTAAAACGCAATTTTCATTATTGGATACTACGCGACCAAATAGACCACATCCAGCAAATGGAATCATCGGTCCACATTTCTTCAAAAATGAAGAAGACTGTGTAACTGTGAATGGCGTAACTGTGAATGGCGTCCATTATCGCGTCATAATAACAGAGTATTTGCTCCCTGAAATTGTAGCCCGTGACCTCGACGACATTTGGTTCCGACAAGACGGCGCTATTTGCCACACAGCCCATGAAAGCATGACTATATTGCGAGAGCAATTTGGTGACCATTTAAATTCAGGTATTGGACCTGTGCAATGGCCGCTTAGATCGTGTGATATCATACGCTTAGACTTTTTCGTTTGCAACTGCGTAAAGTCCAAAGCTACATGGATAAGTCAGCTACGATTGGGCAATTGGAAGCCAACATTATTCGCGTTACTAGCCGCGTCATCGAAAATTGGAACTACAGAATGGACCATGTTATGCACAGGTACGGCCAATATTTGAAGGAAATAATTATTAAAAAATAAATGTTAAGAATGGTTATTTTGTATGATCATAATGAACACCCGATAAAATTGAAGTTTCCATTTTTTATTTTTGAAAAAAGTACCTCCAAATGAATCACACCCTTTATAAAGGAAATAATACAAAGTTGCAATACGAATTGGAATGAAATAAGAATTTCACATGTACGAGACTAAACTTGAATACTTACTAGTAACGAAAAATTACTTAAATATCCTAATTCTCGGTTTATTAAATCAATCGTTCATTAGATGTAGTGACTAAGGAAAAGTTACGGAAAAAAACATGTTATGCTGTACATTTTATTATAAAAGATAGATTTGACAAATATGAAAGTTATGATTATATTTTTAGAATACGAAATTTCTCAGACAATATAATCCTAATTAGTTTGGTAAGTACAATCTCGAATCGGAAAAGAAGCTACAATATTCGGAATTTCCAATGTCACTTTTATGATATTTCAATATCAATTTACGTAATTGCAAAATATTTACATTAAAAGTGATTGTCAACATAGCCGATATTAATAAGTACGTATTTGGAAATAAGAAGTAGTTTTTAATGAAACCTTTCCCAATGTCACTTTTAGTTATTCTAAATTATTAAATTGTTATAGTATCCAGACCTCAAAATATTTAAATTTTAATTTAGTCTTATTCCAAAAACATATTTAATAATTGTTATTTATTAGATATTAATTTATTCTTCAAACATTGTGAAGAATAATTTTTTTCAACGCTAGACGTTGAAAATATTTTTTATTTATTTGAAAGAAAAGATGAAAGATTTATGTATTTATTTTTATATTTGTAAAAGTAAATAAAATTTAATTTTTACATATGCTAAGTCAACATTTAGTTAACATACGTGTATATAAGTATATATATATATATATATATATATATATATATTGATTGTTGGAAAAGTAATGGTATTTTTTCTCTGCCTTTCACAGGTCATTTATTATTTAATACGAAAGAAAACAATCAATATTACTTGCATTCCTCGATAAACTTTTACCTTTCAACGATCTTAGTTCCTCCTTAATAGAAAGACCTATATTTAGCAATGATAAACTTTATGAGGTGCTGATTCATAGCTCTGTTCCTACCCAAATTTACACCATGCAAGAAATTATGAAAGGAACGGAACATGTTGAAGTTTAAGGTCCAAGGTCCCTCGAGTGTGGTGGATGCAGTACATCCAAGATCCAGTAATTTTTGACAGGCGGCAAATGTATATTTGATCTACCGTTGTCATGACGAAGTATCATTCCTTAACGATTAACAAGTTTTAGACATTTCTGGATAATGAATTCGTTCAAACTATCCAATTATCGATTGTATACACTTGGATTAACGACAAAACACCTTTAAAATCCCACGTCATTGAGGTCACATAGCCTTTCTGTAACGAATGTCTTCTTTCGATGACACTTAAAGAAAATTTTCAGGTCAGGATCAAAACCGTTTTCTCATCATATTGTTGTTGAATGATATACGTCTAATGATTCTCTCGCGTCGCGTGCCGTCGGCATGACTCAATCAACGTCTTTTTTTTGTCTTTATCAACTTGACTGGGTCTAATGTCGTTAAGAGTAAAATCATTAGAACGGATTTCCGTGAACCATGGTAGACATTAACGTTCTTATAGAACACTGTGTAAACTTTACACAACTTGTCACAAACTTGACGCGTTTTTCCCCTCACGGAAGTAAAATAGTATGACAAAAATGCAGAATTTAATCTTTCGTTTTCAACTTTTTATAAAATATCAAACCCAGTAAAATTGCTCAAAATGAAATTAAATCATTTTGTAGTAACTGGATATTTTTGATGATTGGTGTGAGTGGTAACTGTTTACAGTTAATTATGTCAAAATATGTATCCCTGGCATATATCATGCAAGGGAGGTAATCCAATTAAATTGCAATACATGGTACTTCAATACACTGGAAGAGGCACTTCATCAGAATGAACGAATCTGGTCAGAGATTTTGGATGCGTTACATTTATTGAAAAAAAGATATTGAAAGCATAACTTTATCTATGAAACAGTCATGCCACTAGTTTAAGCGTAAATGTAGAACATCTACTTCTGTGTAAAGAATGACGAACTATATTTTTCATTTGATAAGTCAAAACGTAAATACGTAGCTGTGTTATGGTATCATTAAAATGAATTCCATAACGTATTATAAACAATAAAGCACTATTTTTCAAAATTTCTTAGATTCCGAATTGAAGGCCATTGTTCCATACGAGATTGTACCTATTGATTAGATAGAGTAGATATAAATACTTTGATGATTTGATTTGGAAGTTTATTGGAAGTCAGACGACATACTTTTGCCTACAAATTTTTTATGAGATCGATTAGTTCGTTATCATATTGTGATTCTTGTACACTTTCTATAATATGCAATAATTTTATAATGTATCTTATGTAAGCGACATTCACCATGATTTTGTAAGACCTTTAGTAAGGCTACTATTGAGAACGAGTATTTCTTTCTTTCAATTTTATCTTTTTTGTATATTATGTAAAGTTTGCGCAAAGGTCTCCCTTTGATCACTACTAAACCCCGATACCACATTCCAAAACAGATACGTAATTACCCTCTTTTTCACTTCACATCAATAGTATTTGCATATTTACCTCATAGTGTGAATGTATATGCATATCACTAATACAATAGCATGTTTATCATTTCTATTATTATGTCTGTTAGTACTTTAAGTAAATTTTCGTGCTATATATGAGATGTGGCGATCAAATAACGATACTGGTGTGAGAAATGTTATTTATTGCAAATGAACTTATATTTAACTTTTATCCCCTCCAATGTACCCTCTTCTCCTGCTTATATAATGCTGTATACGTGTATTCCATTGTTCATAACAGCTATCAGTTCTCAGCCTCTTCAACAACTTTGCCTTTTTTGTTTTCACATGTTGAACAGACTGCAAATGTGTTCCCTTTAATGCACTTTTGACGACAATGCCCTGTCTGTTTCACAGATAGGGCCCTGTGAGCTGCTGCATATTCCTAGTACAGAATTCACGAATCGTTCATCCATAAATTCGGTCTTTTCTTCCTTACTCTTTTCCTTAGCTTGATTAGAACTTCTTTGTGGTATTTCTGATTAACGGTTTTACTCCCAGTCATCCGGTCAGTCATGATAACACCCTTGATATCGAAAAAAACGATCAGCATTGCCTTCAATTTCAACTTGCTCATTTGTGCTTTTTTCTCGCGCACATGACATAATACAATATTATCACCAAACACCACCTTTAATATTTGTAAACATTCTGTTGGCGATTTTTTCAATTTGACAAGAAATTTCAGGTTAATTCGTTCGATTTTTATGTCAACCATTATCACGGCACTACAAAGTAACAGTGTCCTCTACGATTAAAGCTCATAAGTAAACTAAAGCAGACAGAGAGACGAAACTACGGATTGTACATGGGAAGTATCAATGCCAATGACATTCCAATTACAGTGTCACCCGATGCAGCTATGTGATAGAAGGAACATCGTTATTTAATTACCATATATTGTATATTTCGTTTTATCCTACTAATGGAAAATTCTCTTGGGCGAAAGTATAATTGTTGTATTGTTGTTATATATGGTATAAACCGATACTAAAATGATATAAGGAAACACGCGTAGCTTTTCCCTTTACAATACCTGACGTCAATTTAAATTTCGATCAAAATTAATTCAGCCACTACAATATTTCTGTCATATATATAGTAAGGCCAAATATAAAATTGGAAATGTGTTTAAATTTTCGAGGTTATTATGTAATTATTTACGATGATATTATAACCGTTTTCATTCTGCAACAAAACCAGTAGATCAACAACATACATGTGTAAATAAAAAGCAAATCTAAAAAACAGCTGTTTCAACAAAGTCTTGATTTAATAGACCTTGAAATTTGATTTCATAAACTTGACATTTGTAGTGCGATTCTCTACCTGGTTTGATGGAATTTTGTCTCTTATTTTTGACTAAAGAAAGATTGTATTTCTTTTGTATATTAAATAAGGCAACACTAAAGTAACATTATACTGAATTTATTTCATTAATATACCAATGATTGAATATTTATACAAAACTCAAGTTTGTTTTTAATATTTGCCTGGAGGAAACTTCGCATATAATAAAACTTAAAAGTATTTACTATAATTGGTTATAATTAAGGCGCTTAAAGCGGTTTTCTAAATTTTAATAGACGAGTTATGTCTGGTGTAGGTCATTTCAAAATATTTTAATTTAATTAAGCAGCCAGGAATGTAATGTTATACCACCTTTAGAGGTGAGTGCTTAATGAAACGTGAACATGTCTGAGAGCTATTCCTTGCTTTAATAGCCAGAGTAGTATTAAATAAGCGAACTTGATTTGCCTATTTATTTGCATTAAAATATCTTGAAACAAACTATACGACGCATGTGTCTAGGTAATCAATGGGAACATCCCGCCGATTTTACTTTGAGTTGTTTTATGACTATGATTATTCTTAAATTCATTAATCTTTTAAATTTAATATTTATAATATGGAAAAATTATTGAATATAGAAACATAGAGTGTTACAAGTCAAGATTTACAATGCATAATCTCGGCTTGCCGTGATAAAATGTAGATTTGTATTTGACAATAAAAGAATTTAAGAAATTATATATTTGTCGTAAAATCTAAGAAAAACACAACTATGCGAAATACACTAAAATCTCATGACGATAAGCTAATAAATGAATTATTTTCTAGAAATAAAGTAATATAAAAATTACATTGATATATACTATATTCTAAATAAAAAAAATAATATAAGATGTACGAGGGTAGTTCAACAAGTAGTGAGAATGGAAAAGAAAAACGAATTTTTTAAATACAAAATAATTTTTATTTTTCAATATATTCTCCTAAAAGGGCAATACATTTATTCCAACGGTGCTACAATGCCCTTATGCCATCTATAAAATGCGATTCCGGAAGGCTTGCAAAATACTCATTTACGAATATGATAAGCTCGTCGTTAGACGAAAATTTCTTTCCATCTAGTGCCGTATTCAATTTTGGAAAAAGGTGGAAGTCGGAAGGGGCCAGATCCGGCGAATAAGGCGGATGCGGTACTAATTGGAAATGCAACTGGTGGATTTTGGACATCGCAACTGTGCTGGTATTCGAGAGAGCGTTGTCTTGGTGAAACAGAATCTTTTTCTTTGCCATTCCTGGCCGTTTAGCACGAATCTCAACATTTAATTTTTGTAGAAGTTCTGCATAATATTGTCCGTTTATTGTGGCACTTTTCTGAAGATAATCAATGAGTAAAATACCCTTTGAATCCCAAAAAATTAATGCCATCACCTTGTTTGCCGATAAAGTGGTTTTCGCTTTTTTTGGAGGTGCAGAACCACGTTCTAACCATTATTTCGACTGTTGTTTAGTTTCGGGCGTACTGTAGTGTATCCAAGTTTCATCGCAAGTAACAAATCGACTACAAAAATCAACCGGAATCTGCTTATAAAGGTCCAAACACTCACTGGAAATGCGCAAACGAGTGAACTTCTGATCAGTCGTAAATAATCGCGACACCTATCTTGCCGAAAGCTTGGAAAGGCCCAATTCTTTCGTTAAAATGTGGTGTACGCATTCTGTTGAAATGTTTACCATGTCTGCTATCTCTCTCACTTTGAGTCGTCGATCTTGCTTAATAATATTATGGATTTTTATAATCATTTCCTTAGAAGTCACGATTTTGGATGCTCCAGAGCGCGCTTCATCAACACAGCTTGTTCTACCACGTTTAAATTCATTTACCCATCTACTTATTGTGGCGGATGATGGAGCAGATTTACCTAATGTTTCCCGTAACCCATCTTTTATATTGGTAGCTTTCATACCCTTAATTACGAAGTATTTAATCACCGCACGATACTCTGCTTTTTCCATTTTAACAAAACGACGTGTTGCTTCTTTTTCAATCAGCTGACAAAAATAAACTATTCAAGCGATTTATTTAAATATCGGAATGTAAACATATAAATAGGCAACCTAAATTACAGTGCATTTATTTTACCAATTAGAGCGCCACCTACTTGTCATTCTCACTACTTGTCAAACTGTCCTCGTATACAAAACTTAAACACTATCCTGGACATAGTCAATACCTAATCAATTTATCAAGCACAGTATTACTTATTCTTTTCAAATGTTATATTTATTAAAATCTCTAACACCAAAGTATTTATTTCTTTTTGGGCCAAATTATATTAATCTTTGATTTAACAAAGTATTAGAAGCTTGTACAAACATTTATACTTTTTAAGGAATAATACTGACAAAATAATTAAAACAACTTGCTTTTTGCAGATAGAGAATAATGTCTATCAATAATGTAATGCGTAATATTTGTAAATAGAAGGGAAAAATGAACGAAACACTTGTTCCATTTTGTACTCCACTTTCACCTATTTATTTATTTATCTATACTTTTGATGTCTTAATTGTTATCATTAGTTGCTTTTTCGCATGACCTTGACCTCCTAAATCAGATTCTTTCACCGATATATATATATATATATATATATATATATATATATATATGTTATTTCTTATTGTTATTATATTACTACTGAGCTATTGTCTCAAATTGATTTCCTCGCACCTAGGTTTGATACTTATATTACCTTGTAATATATATTCAGCTTTTTCAATACCTAGGGCTGTTGGGTATTTAAGAACCAATGTCTCTTACAAGGCTCCGCTGGTACATATGTGCAGAAATGCCAATGAATTATACTTGAATCCCTTTTTGAGTATAAAATAAAACACTTTTTTTTACAGTTTTAATCGACGTTTATTATACATTTAATTTTAAAATGACTTATATTACCTTGTTATACGTATTTACATTTTTTGATAATTAGTTCATCATTTTTTTGTATTAAATTAACTACACTTTTATTCAAAGATGTGTAGTTTAATAATACATATGTCCTGTATTTGGATTGTTATCTGTTGGGTATTAAAGATTATTATTATTATTATATTATAATATAATGTATAAAATTCAAGCTCTTATTTCTTAGCAAACTTTTAATTTTTAACTAACACTCATAACCTTCAGAAAAACATACAAAAAGAAAAGCACAGTAAATAAATATATCCCTCTAGCATAAGAGATGCAGTAACTATAGCATCAAACTAAAGTCGAAATTACACAAATTATAATTTCTACCTCTGGATTAGTTTCTAAGTAACTTCACGAAAGCCTTAAAAGAACTTAATCTCAATCCAAATATATTATATTGTAAAAATGAATTTTAAATACTTACTCAATCATCAGGGGATTTCTAAATACACAATAAGAAAGAGTCTAATTTAGTTTTCATTTAAATACAAAGATATTGACAATAGTAATACTATTAAGATATAAAGCATTACAAAACTTCTCTTGATTTACCGTTTTGTAATGTATAGTCGCAACTCAGTATCAGCCGCGTACACTCCTATCTCGAAATCATGGATATGTGAGTTGAGTGAAAACTTTTCCGGTGTTAAACAGAGAGAGTTAATAAAATCTACGCCATAATAATAATGAAATAATGCGACCGACTTAGACTCTCTCAATAGACTGTTAACAATAGTTATAAAACATTATGTGGTAGAACGCTTTATTTTATCCAGAGACCAGATGGAGACTAAAGTGTTAATTGATATAAAAAGTGCACATTATAGATAAGTAAACAACATCAAAGCATACTTTCTGCTAATGAAAAACAACACCATTTCCAATACAATAAAAACAATAAAAAATAAATAATGGAAGTAAACAACAAAATCACACCAATAAACTTAGCAACATAAGTTTCAATCTAGAGGAACATGTAATGAAAATAAAATAAAATAGAAACATGGAGGAACAAAATAATGCACGGAACAAATCCATACTAAATAACAAATTCACATTGATAAACAGGCAACTAGTAAATGGATGAAAGTTGAGAATATTTGCGCAGAAACTGAAGATTTTATGATTGCAATTCAAGATCGAGTTAGGAAGACAAGAAACTATAGAAATACATCATTGAAGATATATGCAGATTATATCACAAAACATCAGAAGCAATTGAACATAGCGCATGTGCGTATATAAATATAACACAAACAGAATACATCACGCCATGACAATATCTATAAAATAATATTCAAGAAAATACAAATTAGAAGATACACAGACAGTTTTGGAAAATTTGAAGCTAAAATTATACTGAAAGAGAAACATTCTCACATATCACACAATATCCATATAATTGGTCAGATATTACATTAACTAATAAAATGTTAAAGGCATTCCTAATAAAACTTTCAACAATAATACATAGCAAAACACAAGAAATATTGACATACAGGAACCAAGAAAAAAATTATATTAATTTGAATTTTTGCTACTGGAATAATTCCAAAACAACTTGAAAGCCTCAGAGAAGTCGATCTCAATTCGGATATGTACATTATAAAACAAAAAACCGTTATTATTAAGACATCTTCATATAAGTACAAAGGTAAACATGAACAGACGCGAATATTAATAACAATAATCTGCGTATGTATCAGAAAGATTAGAAAATTTGTATTAATTCAACACTTTATATGTATGATGGACAATAGCACTTAAGTATCAGCCGCGTATACTCCTAATTCAACCCATCGATATGGATTGAATGAAAAGTTTTGCGGTTCTGGGTTGAGGAAGTGCAAGAAAAATTTATGCCAATAAGGAAAACTATGAAAATCTTCCCGGAAACGGTCCCGAAATTCGAATCCCATGCCCCAGCTTGACAAGCTTGTAACTAACTACAAAGCTACAACCGCCATTACGCATATGTTGGCTTATATGTATATCTAAGAAATAACACATCATAAAAAAGCTGTTTCGGTTTCTAAGAGTATATAATTTAATTATCTTGCAATATATTTTAATTGTTTAATTGCTTTTTTATAATATAATTTATTGTTTAAATATTTCTATTAAAAAATAGATAATTTGTGTCTATCTTAAAAAAAGTTTCTTTTGTAGTAGAATTAATTTCAAAACAAGTAACATTAAGAAATGCTGGAAAATTTTAATGGAGATTGCGATTGATTAAATTAATCAGTTAAGGTTAATACAACCCCTTTCCATAATAATTTTCGCATTCTGTATACATATTTCGGCAATAAAGTTGTCATCAACAGCGTATAATTAATCATATCCGCACAAAAATAAAGTCCGTACTAGACTTACGCCGTCGAAAGCCGAACACACTGTGACCTGCTGATGATGACAACTTAGATGTTAGTTGTCGAAATACGTATACAGAATAGGAAAACTATTGTGGAAATTATATTATATATTAACCTTAATTGATTAAATTAACAAATGCTAATTTATTTTCATACAAAGTTCTATAATGTGAATTAATGAAAAATTTGAATTAAAAAACAACATTGCTGTCTAATCTAATGCTTTGCTTCGACTTTAACGCTAATACGTAGTACAGGTAAGAATGAGCTTACATTTGTAATTTACTTTCTTATCAGTCGAGTTGTTATTAAACATAGACTGTAGACTGCATTTATTCCATGGAAATATTGGTTGACTTCTAGATCAGAAAGGATTGTTGATTAGGACACATACATTTTGTTTTAATTAAATTGACTAATTATTTGATAATATATTCGCCTTGGTTTTCGAACAATTCTAAATCGAAATCAAAACTAGTAGTGAAAGTAAACCAGTTAACGTGAGGCAAATAAGAAAATATAAGAGGTATCCAAACAGGAAGAGACACAATACGTCACATTATAATTTATGGAATCCTTTTTAATTATTTACGACGCAAAATACCAGTCGATTGGTTTGGTTTTTATAAAAAATACCTGACTAATCAAGTTTATGTATGTAGATTATTACTTGTAGCTTTGGGAATGCATTTGCGAGTTTTCGATAAAAAATTATGTAATATGTATGGAAAAGTTATTCTCTAAAATTAAATTCTTCATCATTGTTTACTATTATATATTTTTTAAGTTCTTAAAATTAATATACGAATCGGGAAATTTTATTACAGTTATTTCATCGTTTGGATAATTAAAATGAAATTTAAGATACGAGGTGTGGCTATTAAATAACGAGACTGACGCTGGCACAGAAGAAGTGCGCATGCGCCAAACGTCAACAACTGACAGCCATTTATCGTGAAGCCTTCTCTTTCGAATGCCGTAGCTTTCGTTCGCATTAGAGTTGTTTTTTTGTTTCGCCGGAAAAATGTTAAGCGTAACAATGGAGCAAGGAATCGTGAAATTTGACATAAAACTTGGAAAAACCGCTACTGACACTTATAATTTATTGAAAGAAGTGTATTGCAATAAATATTTATCGCGTGGATGTGTTTTTGAGTGGTTTAAGCGTTTTCAAGATGGCCGAGAAGATGATTCACTCCCGGGTCGCTCTTCCAGGTCAAAGACGGATGACAATATCGATAAAATCGGTAATCTGGTTCGATCTGACCGTCGATTAAGTATTCGTCTGATTGCTGAAACTGTAGGAATTGATAAAGAATCCGTACGGCAAATTTTACATAACAATTTTAATATGCAAAAAGTGTGTGCCAAAATGATGCCTAAAATTGTCACGTATAAACAACAAGAAACTCGCAAAAATGTTTGAATGCCATTGAAAATGATCCAAACTTATTGGAAAGGATAACATCTGACGAATCGTAGTTTTTTACTTAAGATCCTGAAACGAAGCGGCAATCCATGCACTGGAAGAGCCCATCTTCACCGAGAGCCAAAAAATCTAGAATGAGCAAATCCAAATTCAAAGCAATGATAATTGTTTTTTTCGATATATATGGGATTGTGTACCTTCACTGGGTTCCTGAAGGTCAAGCTATTAACCAACATTACTACCTTCACATTCTTGCTCAACCCCGTGAAAGAATAAGGAAAAAACGAGCCGAATTGTGGAAGGACAAGTCATGGGTTCTCCACCAAGCCAATGCACCGGCTCATTCCGCATTGTCAGTCAAGAGGTAGCATCCTAGTGTTAGACCATCCGGCTTATTCGCCGGATCTTGCACCGTGCGACTTCTATCTGTTTCCTAAGGTGACAACTGAATTAAAGGGAACAAAATTTGCATCCGTTGAAGCTGTGAAAGCGAAAGCGGTACGCGTCCTGAAGGAGCTGACAGAAGAAGACTTTCAGCACTGTTTCGAACAATGGAAGATTCGCATAGAGCGTTATAGGGATAGAGGAGTAGTATATATTGAAAGCGATAATAAGTAAATATGTATGAAATCAAGATAAAATGCTTTACAGCGTCAGTCTCATTATTTAATAGCCAAACCTCGTATAGTTTATACTAGTAATTTAATAAGTCACTTTAACTTGTAGTATTTCCAACATTAAAAATATTCTGGTTAAAGTTTTATATGACCAACAAATTTACTCTATTTTTCGTTAGCTACACTTTAAACATTTTTCAATAAGAGTTGTATTTCTTGAAGCAATCTTGGAAAATCCATAGGAGTATTAAACGAACAGATTGTTCTACGTTCGTACCCATATATCTACAATATAATCACAAGAAAATATTTTAGAAAAGGAATGAATTTCATATGAATATTAGGACTAAAGAAACTTTTCAGTTAATTATGACTAAAAAGTTCGTACCAGTTTAACAACAGATAACGCTAAGATATGATTTCCATAAACGATTTCTGTAAATCGATCAAACTTATTCATGTGTTCCATAGTGACATCAATGAACATTTTGAGTGTAAAAATAATTTGGTAAAAAGTGATTATATTTTAAAGGGTGATTATTATTATAAGGATTATGTTGTGTTATTTTCGCAAATACAAAAGTTTAAACGAGACTAAAGAAGCCACAAGCAAGCGTGCAGGTCAAAAGTGGTTTGCTAAATTTCATTTTGGAGAAAAAACTATCACTCTGGTCTACCAGTTTCCTTAGATGTCGACCAAATAGTCAATTAACTTAATTCGAAACCACAAATCACAGCTCAAGAAATCATAGGAAGACTGAATGTAGACCAACCGACAGTTTCAGAGTACCTACGTATACTTGGTACTTTGAAAAAGCTTGATATTTGGTTTCTATGCGAACTGTTCGAAAAAATTCGGACACATCGTATACCTGTTTGCAATTCACTACACAAATGCTACAAAAGCGATTCATTCCTTAAGCGTTTAGTGCTTGGTGACAAGAAATGGGACAGTTCTAATAATATAGAACGAAAAATATTCTCAAACGAGTCTGATGGACCACATCAACACAGTCTTCATCCAACTAAGATTCCACTTTGCGTTTAATGGGTCAGGAAAGACTTTATGTTAATTTTACTTAAAAATGATAACTATGCTTGTTCTTATTACTATTATTTATAAAGCGGAACTCACCCGCCCATAAAATTTTATGGTGCGGATGAGTTGACGTTATTATAACATCAACATAACTGGTGAAAGTAAAATACGCGTGTCAGTTGCACCCGATACGTCTAGTACGGAGATATGTGGATGCGTTCGTACGTTTGTAAGAACATTGATAGTATTCGCATAATTATAAACAAGCTTTTGCTGATGCGAACACTAATTTTCGACCATAGTTGCCGCAGTTCGTAGCATTTTTGCAAGGCAAATAAGAACAACGTGATGATGATGACGTTCGGAATAACTTAATGTTGTCCTTAGGCAACACAATTCATAAATCAAATATGTAAATCTATATTAGCCCCGCAGTTATAATAATAAAAACTTTAAATTTAAATTTCGAATTTTTTATTTTCAACAAAAAATATGGGAACTTTTGGTCGAATTGTTTTTAAGAAATGATTATAATAAAAAAGAAATAAATACGTGGATACCGGTAACATGCAGTTAATTTATTGTATATGTAATTATTGATCTTGAATTTTTAGTCACGATGTCAACGAATTCAACGTGCAAATTCATATCGAATTTTCTTTAAACGAGTACCTTTTATCTACATATCTCTATAATACTAAAGTAAGGTAAAAATATGTGAAATGTAGCCTTTGCTCACTTAAAAACGATTATTTAATAATGCTAGGTAATTTTAAATACATTATTTAATATAAAGATGATACTTTGGTACGTAACTTCCGCGGTCGTGGTCCATGCTATCTGCTTCTGGGTTTCCGGGCTGGAACCGCGTCACTAGTATATCTGCCGACGTTTCGTACCCATTTGTATGGGACATCTTCAGGGCTGAACTACTGCACTGAAACTGCAGTTTCAGTGCAGTAGTTGAGCCCTGAAGATGTCCCATACAAATGGGTACGAAACGTCGGCAGATATACTAGTGACGCGGTTCCAGCCCGGAAACCCAGAAGCAGATAAAGATGATACTGTTTCAACTCAGCTTCTTCCAACGGTGAAGGTTTAGTAAATATTTAGAAAATATTGGAGCCATAATTTGTACGCCTACATTGATGGGGATCTCTCAGTTTAAATAAAATATTGGTTATTGTTCATAGAAATGAGAAAATGGAATAGCTTGACAAATAAAGATGTGCTATAGTGATCAACACACGTAAGTTAATCATCGAAAATGTTTGTTAATAATAGTGGCATGACTCAAGAAAAGTTTTAAAAACATTCATGTTAATTTACTTCATTAACAAAGTTGGAAAGAAAATCTAGAATGGAATGTCAGTGTTAGTTAATATACTAAAAATAATTTATCAGCTAACAATGAAAAGATTAAGGCGTTTGTGCTTTATTAAAAAGAAAATTCAATATCAAACCAACAACAACTTATACAATACATTACTTTCGATACTACAAGATACAAAATAGGATAATTGTAGAAGTTAATAGGAATTGAGTGAAAAGAATAAGAATGAAATAACAACGAAAAGATGGGAATAATGTTAAGTGAAATTGGAAGGAGTAAAACTACTCACGATGATGACGTTACTGTAATACTGAGAGAAAAAGGAAAAACATGAAAAAATGTGAAAGCAATAACGAAGAAAATTTGAAAACGATGTATATATGTAGATGTATTATGTAGGAAAAATTACTATACTATCTCTTACCAATGCTTTCGAAAATAACTTTTTTAAGTTTGGTAGACCCAAGCAGTCTATTGTTGCTACTCTGTATATGAATTGATCCAAATATTGTATATCACAACGAAGATATACCAGCAAATCATGAAAGAGAGATTTTGCACCAAACTACCAGATTCGCCTTTCGAATGAATGTTATATTATAGAGCACATAGCTTCTATATACCGAAATTATCACTCAAAATCGAACGTTTCGCTTTGGTTTGATCGAGTAAATAGTAACGCAATAATTTCTTCCTATAATATTGCATACACTCAGAACTATTCTTTCAAAAATTGGCAGCTGAAACTAGATGTATAATGAAAATGTTTGTTTATGTTTGACGATTTTTCGTAAAAGGTGGCCATTCAAATGAATTTAATTTCAAGACGTCAGAATACATATTCGATCTGCTATTTTTATTAAAATCGCATTATACGAATGTCCTAGTATCACTCCTATCACCACCTACTGGTTAGGTTACTTAAGGAAACCAAGAACAACTTTAAGAGTGACTTTTCTTAAATAGACTTCAGCTTCAGGATATTTATCTGTCATTATAACAACCACGTTCTTACCTAATCTATTATATTACGTAGATTACAATATCCCCTTCTACAAAGCAGAATCTACGTTTGGTTTCCCCTATCAAACACAAATGATTCATATGGTTGATGAGCTTGCAATGCCCTGTTGGTAGACACACCATCATTCTATCACCTTTCGCTACTCAGTAGTTCTATTGTAGTCTTTTTAAATAAACTGTTTTACCTGTCATTGATCTATGGAGTTCATTCACATTTTGAAATCTATTTTCAACCGGATTTTTCATGGCTGTATTGATATACCTCTTTTAAATTACACAAAAATATTGAACCAGTTCGACCCTAGATATTGGCACCCTTTAGAAGCTGTTGACCTCATTCAGAGAGCGCACTTAATCTTGTATAAAAGGTCACCATGCTACCATTTATGGGTAAGGCTTAACAATTTCCTACCTCGTATATAAAACTTTTATAATTGCTTTATAGCGATTTGTCTCCATATTTTTCCGTTCCTATTATTATGTTGTTTTCGTTCGAAATTTTTCTCGTGTACTTTTAGATAACATTAAGTGGTTATTTTAAAATTTACCAATACAAAATTATTACAAATTTAACATCTGGCTTTTATCATAATATAAATGTAATTAAAATAAATTTTATTTTCAAGCATTTTATACTTTTACTTATAACGTTCTATTGGGTACAGCGATTTCAAAAATTTTGACGAGGTCAAAGTATAATTAATTTGCGAAATTAGGCTGACTACGTTGTCTTATGAAATAAGTGCTCTTGTATATGTTAATATGTAAGACTTAGAAAACTATTAACATGTGAGTTTTTTTGTTAATTCTTACTTAATATGGGACTCTCTTTATATGTTATTTATCGTTCTTATATTTAAAAGTCAATAAAATTATGGTTTTTACTTTTATTTTACTTTATAAAAACTGACGCAATTACATTTAATTGCGTAATTTATTTATAGGACATAATTATCTCTATTATGGGACGCGATGATTGATTTCTATTTAATTATATCTTGTAATTATAAGTTTAAACAAGAACTTCGCGCGAAATACCGATGGTCAGATTTCAAGGCGTTCCTACATAAACTTGGTCAAGGTGGACGTTTTGATACATAAACGTCTTCTGTGTAAATATTTTAGATTATTTGCATTTCCTAGATGGCGAAAACGCACGAACGCATAAAATACAATGTAAACATATAAACGCGACGCGACGTCCGCCGTTCTTTTTAAATATTATCACAACGAATAATAACGATTTTTTTCAATGGAAATTTGCCCAAGTAATGTGTCAATATCTTACACACATATACTATTGTCTGTATCCACTTGTCTAAATAAAATCTATAGTTCAAATAGGAACAAATATTTTAGCAAATATTTATTGTCCGAAACTTTGAAATGTATATATTTTGATAATCCTTTGTAAAATTGCATTATAATGGTTATTTGCGTATATTATACGTCAAGAAGAAAATATTGTATGTATCATATATATAAATTTATGTATTTCAATAGCTTATTAAATTATAAAACTTCTAATGTAGAAACATTTATTTCCAAATAATTACACGTTTTACATAACGAATCTGCGACGACACAGTTTTAGCAATATCTGAGATATGTTCAACGATAAAACTTGACATACATTTTCTAATTTTTCCCTATAAAGTCAAACAGTTTTGAATGAGAAATGAAAAATATGGAAACAAATCAGTGTAAAGCATGAAAAAATCCGGTTGAAAATAGATTCCAAAAAAGCGAAAGAACTCCATAGATCAAAAACCGGTAAAACGATTTCTTTAAAAAGACTCGTCTAAATTTACAACAGAGTCACTGAGTAGCAAAAGGCTGTTAGGATGATAGTTCGGGCATTCTGGGCATTGTAAGCTCATGGCTCATATGACTAATTTACACTCTACAGGGAAATCATAGGTTGATTCTGCTCTGGAGAAGAGGAAACTATGATATACGTAATATAACAGGCTTAGCAAGAACGCGGTTTTCATAATGGGAAAAAAATATCCTGAAAAGCACAAACTCTGTGAAGCATGAGGAGCAAAATAGATATGATAAGTTGCTCTTGGCTAAATTTCTATACATCGTAATGTATGTTTGTATGTATCGTTCATTTCATTGGTTTGATCGGTTTTTATTGATTTTTTTGTGCTCCTTTACTACTTAGTGTTACTCATAGATATTTAAATTGTGTACCGTATTTTATTTTTTTTTAGTTTTAAAATTGCTTTTCTTTTATTTTAAAAGTAACAATATCTTAGTGTTTTCATTGTTAACTGATAACACAGAACAACCAATAAATATTTTTTAAAAACTTTTTTCCGAGTTCAACCTATTTCTTATGTATTTTGGTGTGCTGAATCCAAATTTTCAAACAGTTTTTTTCTACCACGTATCAATTTTTCGCAATCTTTATCTTTCGTTGGATATGATAGTATTAAAATGTATAGTTAAGATTTAAAGGTACGTAATTGATTATCAGAGTATAATTGAAAAATTTAACATTTTATTATTACAATGGTAATGTAAGTTTGAATATGAACAGTTTTTTACTTATTAATCTAAAGTTTTGTATTTCCTCAACCACTTCACGGTAAAAGTTCGAGTGTAGCTTTTCCTTTTTTATGGTGCTTCTGGAGTTGCTCATAGAAGGGTCCAACAGTAATCTCCAATCGTGTTGACATTCCAACGACCTTGATACCGTTTCTCCATCACCTTTACATCTTGGTGGAAACGCTCCCCTTGTTCCTCACTTACAGCTCCAAGATTGTTAAGGAAAAATTTTAATGTTAGTGTAAAAAATGCACCTTCACACTCATGTTACATCCAAGTTCTTGAAATGTTTTCAACATGTTTTGAACTATATTTTCGTAATTAGGGTCTTTCTGATTGCCTAAAAACTTCAAAACAACTTGTTTAAACGCACCCGATGCTGCTTTCGCTCAAATTATTCTATTAAGCAGAATGACTCATGAATCCCAGATTAGAAAGTATATGCCTTCGTAATTTATGTATTAGTCACGCACACTTACTACTAATTAGGTGTAGAGACCAAGATATTACTATACGCTTACAATGCGTAAATAACGTAAAGTAAATATGCGAGGAGACTTTACGTCCTGTGGTATTTTTTCGGATTATTTTATTTCAAGATTTAGCACGCAAAAAATATAAAAGGGAGACAAATTTATAAAAGAAGTTTTTTCATGGTTGGCCTGTGTAATTTATTTTTAGTATATTGACTAACACCCTGACATTCTATTCCACATTTTCTTTCCGTCTTTAAGTAAATTGACAATAATGAGTTTAAAACTTCTTCTGCCTCATGCCACTATTATAAACTAATATTTCCAATGACTAAATTACGTCTGTGCAATATAGCACGCCTTTATTTGTCTGTTTATTTCATCTTCTTCTTTTTATGAACCATAACCAATATTTTATTCAAATTGAGGAAAGTCTTTGATAGAAGCTGAGTAAAAACACTATCATTCGTAAATTACATATTTCAATAGTTTAGAAAATTATAAAATTAATATCTTGTCTTACATAATGAATCTGTGACGACGAACTTTTAGCAATCTGGAAGAAATTTTCAGTGATGTAATTTTGTATACGTTTTCTAATTTTACCCTACAAAATCAAACAGCTTTAAAGAAGAAATGCAAAAAGCCAGTGTATAATTTCCGTTGCTTGTTGTGTATATAAACTTCTTCATTTGGGATTATGTGAAACTATGGTTATGCGTTCGACGCTACAATAGGGTTCAAGATGAGGGAGCATTCGAGAATATAACACTGTAAAATTTACACAATGCTGTTTCCTCTAAAGTTGTGAAATTTTACTGCTAATTAATGTTTTCTTTTAAAGCAAAATATTATATATTATTTTCTGTACTGTTTTTTTTTTTTGGAACTAAAACCACTCATAGTACACTAATTTTTGATCAAATTTGGAACGACTTTTATGATTACCTGTTCGATAATAATTTGTGACTGTTTGTCTTATATTTAGCTATAGTACAATATGTACAATAAAATAAATATTTTGATTGAATATACTTTATGTTCATAAAAATCTTATTTTCGCTTTTTCTAACTGAAATTTTCAATAAGAATATCGTCAGTAGTATGAATACTCAGAATAATTCAGGTGATTTATTAGTAGGCCAAATTTAATTTCACTTAGACACATGGTGAATTCGTAAAACTAGTTATATTTTCTCAAGCAATTCCGGATTTAAATAATTGACTAAGAACCGTAGCTAGAATTTGAAAAATTATTAATTTTGTGTTTCGTAGTATCCGAATCCATCTTTCGGTCCATATACTGATTGCACTTATTCTCAAAGATGACTTTTTATACCAGCTCTTATTACTACTTCTTACTTTCAACTGTCAAAAATAATCTGTTTCCAGTAATGTCGATACTTTTTGGAAGCAATTTCTTAAATAATCGTACAAAACGTAACATTCAGAATATTGTTTGTAAAGAACATTTAGTCTCTACATATAGCCGTCTTTAAATGAACTGAATGTTTATTCAAGTTTAATAAAAATTATTTTGCAATAATATTGGTGTCATATCACAAATAGTTTTAATTAGATATGTCTTTGTAATATTATCCATCCAGTTTACGCATATTATATCTTCAGTCTTTTAAAATTCAATTTCTCCAAACTATAATTTCTGTTGTAACAAAATTTCTCCAACTAGTTCCAAATATACTTCTTGAACTTAAATGTGTTCTTTGAAACGCTTACCACTATTTTACAATCAATTAAACAATTGTAGGAATATTTATTCAATTCGTATCATTACTTGTGAAATGAGACATAAAAAATAAACTTGTTTATGTCATATTATAGTTAGTTAAATTATAAACAGATTTTAGAACTAACAGGAATGCAGATGTAGCTGGACTCCTCACTACAAGTTTCTGCTGACTGTACATACTGATAGGTTGTTAACCTATGTACATATACGTACGAAATAATCGAAATAATTACTACAAATGACATACTAGTGTAAAATAAAGAAAGACATGAACGTATATGTATCATAGGCTGTTATGTAACCAATAACAAAAAATAGCTTGTAATTCACAACTAATGTTAACAATTCTGCGGATATTTCAGCGACAGAAACTGATGGGAAACAAACGCACGCAGGTATTACCAATATCTTGCATCATGTCAGAGACACCAAGATGTCTCGCAAAAATTAATTTTTAACTGCAGATGGTGTAAATAAATTTCTAAATTGCTTCTACATTGAAATATATATTTTATTTATAATTACATCTATCTAGCATTCCCCGCGAGGCAGCACGCTACTGCGAACCCGAAGCTCAGTATTATTCATAACTAAAAAATGAAACTATCTAGAAAAGAAAAATTAAATACACATTCTATTCAAAACAACACGCTATATTCTTTTAGCAAAACTCTATTGAATTAAACAACTCACTTAAAATTAAGATAGCGTAACTTTAATTTCAGAACCAGGAGAAAACGTTTAAATTTATTGTAATCACTTAAGGTTAATATATAAACCCTCTCTGTAATAATTTTCGTATTCTGTATACATATTTCGATAATTAAGTTGTCATCATCAGCAGATAAGTAAACGGTGTCGTACCTGCAAACCACGGCAATTCAAACTTTAATTTATTCATTTTGGCCATTGCAATAATTTGTGGGCTAGAGCGTTATCTTAATGAAACAACACCTTCTTCTTAGACATACGCGGCCGTTTTTGCTCGATTTTTTCGCTTAAACGTTGCAATAAGTTCGCCGTCGATAGTTGTTTTTCCTTCAAGATAGTCAATGAAAATTATTCCATGCACATCCCAAAAAATCGATGCCAGGACCTTTCCAGCAGATGAAACGGTCTTCGGCTTCTTTGGAATCGGTTCTCCCTTTTGAGTCCATTGTTTTGATTGTTCTTTTGTCTCGGGTGTGAAGTGATGGACCCATGTTTCATCCATGGTTATCGAACGGAGCAAAAATTCTGCTTTGTTGCTGTGAAACTTCGTTAAACACTCAATTGAAACATCTTCGCGACACTGTTTTTGCTCGAGTGCTCAGCTTTCTCATGTCCAAATTTTCAGATAATATGCGATGTACCACACTTTTTAAAATGCCTGCTATGTCTGCTAGCTCGCGCACTTTCTATCGACGATCATCCAGTACCGCTTTGTTGATTTTCTTCACCATTTCTGGAGTCGTCACCTCTTTTGATCGACCACTGCGATGCTCGTCTCAGCAGCTCGTAAGGCCTGTTTAAACTCTGCTACCCAATAATTTACAGTTGTAAATGAAGAAGCAGACTCACTCAGAGTAGAATCCAGTTCAGCTTTTATATCGGTTGGACTGAGGCCTTTCAAATAAAAGTATTGTATCACGTAACGATGACCAATTTTCTCCATTTTTACAAATTCACTGAGGATCTTCACTACTAATGGTTGCCGAACAAATACTAACTTCAAACTTGAAACATATGCTTTATAGATTGTGTACTTTCTAATTCAGTGGTATTTTTCAAACAACTACCGCTATCTCTAGGTCAGGCCGGGTACTTATGGGACCACCCTCGTACATTGATTCGCTCAGGGGATTCGAATCGACAGTTATCTTAACCACCTCTACTTTTTAAATGATGAGTTTTCTCTATTCCGTAATAATTTACATTAACAGCACTCGGGTTGTAAACAATATTTTGATATATTTTACTTTATTATATTAAAAAGAAAGTATTTATAATTTATAACACACGCATATTATGAAAACTACAATTGGTCATAAAATACATAGATAAAAATTGAATAACAGTAATTCGTAAACAAAAAGATCTAAAGTCTATGCTGGATTTTCAGTTAGTACAAATATGTTAATAATAGTACTGTTAGCTTTTATGTGTTTGCATACTTAATTATCACTAATTGATATTACATT
Organism: Dermolepida albohirtum; assembly: GCA_031893035.1. Classification (NCBI taxonomy): domain Eukaryota; kingdom Metazoa; phylum Arthropoda; class Insecta; order Coleoptera; family Scarabaeidae; genus Dermolepida; species Dermolepida albohirtum. Next base: position 115,816 of record JAVIWB010000784.1, read on the forward strand.
ATGTCCAATTATTTATATACGAGTATTTAGTTTGAATAGCGTTATCTTCTACGTAGATGCTTAGAAAATAACATACATATAGTATCATATACATTTTAAACTCTCTTTTATAATTTCCTTCTATAAGAATGCTATTAAAGCACCAGAAATAGTTTATAGAATATAAGTTTGCTGTTTTAATCTAGTGCAATTTAGATCTCAAGTGTGTTCAATTGAAACTTTATATCAAATGCAAACTTCAAAAAATATGAAGTCGTACTGTCAAACGCAAATGTAGTCATCTAAATATCAAATAGTCACAAACTATTTTACACAATTATTTGTTCATGTGGTAAATGGTATATTTAGAATATTGCCATTGAAAATATGCAGGTAAAACATTTTCCATTCTTTTAATAGTTGATGCGAAGTTTTAATTGCAAGTAAATTATAAAAGATAGTTTCAACAATTCCTCTCCAGATGAATGAAAAATTCTCATTCATTTTACATTAGGTTTAATAAGTACAAAATATTCAATAGAAATTGGTATATTTGAATTGACAAATATCATCATATATTACTGATCACCACGAAAATTCGTAAATTTTAAATGAACTATTATTTATCTAGGAAAGGTAAAAAAAAGAGACAAATTAAAAAGAAATAATATAAAAAACTTGTGTCATAAGATACCCATTCGACCTTTACGACCTTACTTCCTTAGCTCGTCGTACCCTAAACTGGCCTTGTGGTCACCCTGTTCTATATATAGATTACAAGGTGATAATTTTGCGACCGTACTTAATCATATCGGTTATGGTAATGAAAAATTTCTTTGTTCAAACGCTCAACATGAAACTAGTGAGAGAACAGGCGTTATGAATGATATAATTTAGATGTTTTTAATCCAGAGTAAAGTATGACGTTGTTGTTTGGAGTAGCAGTATTGATTTGGATCATATACAAGAAAGAATTCTCAAAATAATGCATAACATAAATTTTGATCAATCGTGCAGGGACACTATTACTACGCGGAAGGCATGGGCCATTTTACAACCTCGTTCTATCCATATAGGATATGAATGGTTTGAAAAGTTTTCCACTTCACGAGAATAATGGGCAATTACACCATTATGTACATATCACATTTGAATTCGTATTTCTAGAAGAGCTCGGTTTGTTAGGTCGTGTAGCTAGTACGTACTCCTCTAGTAATGGATCTCCAACAATTCCGGCCTACACATTTTTTGAAAGCAGTCAGGAAACGCCATTTATGTATGATGTGAGGGTTTGCATCGGCCCAGTAATGAAGATTGTAAAAATTTAAGATGCGTTCCCGGGTAAAATACATTCATCGGTAAATAATAGTCTTGAGACAAGGTGCGACTGTTGAGTAAGTGTCCGATGGAAGCATCTACAAAAGTTAATTCGTGGCGAGCGATAAGCTTCCATAACTTCTTGGACACGTTGCAAGTCATAGAGTTGTAACAAATTCCTTTGAAGTATGTGTGGAACGTTTTATGTGAAACGGCTACCTCTCTCGCAGCAGCTCTGGTACTTATTTTTGGAATTTCGATTACAATATCCAAAATTCGTTCCTTTACAGCCCCAACCTTCAAAACTTCAGTGCAATATACCGCAATCTTTCAATCTGTATATCGTTTGTAAGATTAAATCACTAGAATGACATCTTCGCTTCAGAAACGAACCTTAATAAGCACATTTACTAGTTCTAACATTTCCACCTGTTTCACCATATAGTAAGAAAATGTCTGTTAATTCATGATTTAAATAAGCCATACTTCACGGAAATTGATAACAGGCTGACTTCTGAATTACAGTACCCATTATCACATCTACAACTCTAAACCACTACGTTGCAGTAGGAGTAACACTGTAATTATAAATGAATACTAAATTTACCAGAATCGGATCACGACACGCGTTTTTATTAAATAATCATTTTCTCTGTCTTTGTTCGTGCATTAGCATTTTATGCATAACATTATTACAACTATTACATATTAAAATGTGTCTGCGTCTTTTATTTACGCCCTGTATACTAGGGTTAATGAGTTGTAATGAGTTGGAATAATATATATATTCCTGTATCAGAATCCCATCAATTAGGAGCACAAACATCTATCTTCAGGAAGCTATTCAAGGAATTATGCATCATTCTTTTCCATTAGAATCCATAAGAAAATAAATTATTTCGTTCATATATTTGTCTGTGAGATGTTACTGATAAAACAACAATCATATTCGTCATGAAACCACAATATACACTCCGTCTGTAAAAACTCAATATACGCACACTATATATTATATTGTTTGTGTGTGTATGTGAGCAACAGATAGATAAAATAAAAATCGATAATTCATCATAATTACTTAATTAGTGAAAGACAAACTACTAATGAAGCCGCATATACAGACTATTATCAAGATTATAAGCATTGTCATACATGCTTTAATGTACCATAATATCATCGCCCTTGATAAATACAAATTAAAATAATGTGAATTCCTCCTCCCATAAGACATACCGATTTTCAGGTCAAGATACATAAAAATTTACGTATAGTTTTTCTTATGCACTGAATTAACAAACACATAGTAATTGTCTTCAGATGCAGTACATATGTTGTTTTGCATTACGTAGGTATATTTTAGCAAGGTAAGAAATTGACCTTAGTATCTCACATTTTATACGCTAAGTCATGGCAATAGGGTCATAACGTTTATGTTCATTTTTTTTGCATCTCAGTTTTGCTAATAATGAGGACACATTCAACAACATAATACAAAAGTTTTCAGGTGTTATTACATATGTATATCGTTATGACATGTATATGTATATCAGAATTATTTATGAGAGAGATAATAATTGATTTAACATAAAATTATTTTCATGTAAAGTATATATTTTTAAAAGCATAAATTATATATAAATCTAAACGTTTAAACGTACAGTCCGATGCAAAATTATTAACTACCAATGTCTGGTATTTATAATACGTTTTTCAATATGGATATTATAATTTTGTCTTTTAATATACGAACGCATCCTTGAACGTTTTTCATCATCTATCAATGTCAAAACGTCAGACGAGGTTAACATTTTTATCATTGTGAAGTTCACCAATAGGCAATGTTTGAAAATTATTAAAAATTACTACCGCAATCATGAGTCAATAGTCTTAATTTCAAGAGCGTTTCCACCAGACAGTCTGTGCTTGCTATAGTGAATAAATTCGAGCCAAAATATTCACTATTGGATGTTACTGTGCCAGATAGGATATTATGAGATAACGCACCGGTCTAAGTACATAAAATGTTGGAGCTGTAAGTACTTTAGTTAAATACGAGTGATCAGTCGATTTCACGCCATTCACAGGAATTGGGAATTTCTCAAATAACATTGTGGTGAATTTTGGGTCAAGATCTTGGCTTAGCCCTTAAAAGATCTATTAACTCAAGAACTGAAGCCTCTTGATCATTTGAAGCCCCGAAACTTCTCCGATTGGGTTCTGCTAAAGTTTAAAAAAATCATGAATTTCAGCGAAAAATCATTTTCAGCGGTGAAGCTCATTTTTCACTTAGTAGCTTTGTCAATAAGCAAAATATGCGTTATTGGACAGCAGCAATCCCACATGTGCTTCAAGAGACTCCGTTACAACCACAAAAAGGGACTGTGTGGTGTGAAATTCATGCCGGAGATGTGATTCGTCGATGAAAATAATCACCATGTTACGGTCAATGTAATTGGTTATCGTGCAATGTTGAAAGATTATTTTTGGACAGAATTAGATGGACTTGACATCAGTGATATGTAGCATTAACAAGATGGTGCCACATGCCACACAGCTGATTAATTTACTGAAGTGGGAGTTCGGTAACCGTGTAATCTCGAGAAATCGTCCGGTCGAGTGGCCACCTCGCCAATGCGATTTAACTCCGTTGGATTTCATTTTGTGGGGTTATGGTAAGTCGTTGATTAGTGCCAACAAAAAGCAACATTTTAGAAACTCAGGCACAATATCGAACGCAAAATTTCCAACGTTCCGGTCGATATGTGTGAGAGATAATCGATAATTGTCCAAAGGATCGATCTCTGTTTTAAGTACAAAATAATTATGTCCTTATTGAAAAGCTCGATATAGCCAGCAATAACGTTCCGAAGTAAGAAGTTATTGCAGCGCCACAAACTTTTTTTGAATCTTGCGATGTAGAAATGTTTTTTCGTTTGCAAAAATAACTCTCTCCTATCGTCTCATTAGATTTTCTTGGGAAAAATGTAGCCTAAATATTACATTTTCAGCACTTACTATTGGTTTCTTTGTCTGTTATACACTAGCTAATTAGTATTTTATTCCATATTAGTTGCAATTCCCTTTTTATTATGGTAGGGTAGACAATGTGAATGGATTGTTTTAGACATTTGAACGAATAATTCGGCACAGTCGCATTCTCTTCTTAACTACCTTTTTATTAGACTAATCTATAATCAAATACCAGGTCTAGCAAATTATAGCTAATGCGTCTTGTAAACTATGAAATAATCTTTATAATTTACATTACAATAAAATTTTATTCAACAAAACTAAATTTAAGGTGAAGTGTTTGTACAATGAATTATCATTTATTAGAAACAAATTAAAATATTCAAAATATTTCATTCAAAAGAAATGCATGCGTAGAGTACATATTTAATAGGATACTAGAAATATTTAATAACTTTCATATCCCGACATTAATGGAAAACATAAATTCTTTTGATTGTTAATTTAAGTAAGTCGAAACAATAAGAAATGTATGAAGCAGATCGTATATAAATATTCATACATGTATTTTATACAAAGGGAACTAGGAAAGTTTTGCAATACAGCTTTGTTTATTTAATTTTTTCAAAGTAATTTCCTCTACACTCAATACACCGCTCCATCCTGCGAAACCAATCTTTAAAGCAGTTCTGCCAAGTCTCACTAGGGAGTAAAGCACACTAGTTGTCCCAAGCCTGCAGAAGGTCCTCATCACTGGAAAACCGCTTTCCCTTTAGCTTCATTTTCACAAGCGGGAACAGTGCAAAGTCGCAAGAAGCAAGATCTGGACTGTAGGGAGGGTGCATGTCTCAACATACAGCAACAAGTAGCTTCCTGCGATTCATTGTTGCGTCATATTGCAAAACTTTCCTAGTACCCTTTGTATATTATAAAAGAGCTGTTCTTATATTTTTATAATAATTCTAGTTTCGTACGTTTTTATTATGAAAAACTTAAAACACTGTGTCTAAGTTCCACTTTCCATTTCATTACAGTATTTAATATATCAAAAGTTTCAGAAAAATATACATTAAGAATATGTGGGCAATTATTTGAATAATATACAAAAGAAATATTCTAAAAATAATGTAAGCTTTATACACACACAATTAAAAAAAATTTTACGAATTCATATATTCGTCAAATGCAATTATTTTTCTATTTACGTATTGTCGTATTTTGTATAACTGTTAAAATGTATATTAATTTTTCAAGTTAATGAAAAAAGAATTAATTAAGGTAAGGTGCTTGCCAATAAATCAACTACGTCCGAGATTTACCTGAAGGCAAATTCCGATTCCCGCAAAGGTATGATCGCGTTTTCAAAGTTGAATAGGTTTGACCAACTAATCTTGACACAAATTTAAAAAATTACGTAAATTTCCAAACTCTTAATTAAAACTAACGAATAAAGGGTTATACAAAACAATAGAATTATAAAAAATTATGTATTAAATAAAAATAGAACGATTATCATTAAATCGAAGAGTTTCAACTAGAACTCAAAGATGTAAATAACAAATGAACTACATATAAGAAATCAAATTGACTACATAAAAAACGAGGGTACTAAATGGAATAATCATTTAAACAGACGTTTACGTTGTAAATACCAGCGTAATGCACTAGCGAACATTTACAAACTGAAAATTATCAACAATACACACCATATATACATATATAAACGTAACTATTATCAGGTATATCGGTCTATTGAACAAAGACTCAAATAATTTTAGTTTCCAATACCCTATATTTCGCTGACAAACCTTTCCAACTTCCTGAGGAGTGTGAAACTAAAAGGAGTCATACACTGGCTGGTTCAAAATAATTGTATAAATAACTTTCAAGTTATTTATACAATTATTATTTATACTCTAGATCAATATTCATTAATTCAATCCACAAAAATTCGGTTATCATCCGACGATATCGATCACCATTGACAGTTACAGCTTCACCAGCAGCATTTTCAAAGAAGTAAGGTCCAATTACACCACCTGACCATAATGCACACCAAACAGTAATTCGTTTAGGATGCATAGGTTTCTCATGAATAATTCGTGGAATTTGCTCACCCCAGATACGGCAATTTTGTTTATTAACATAGCTAACAAAGTTCAAAATGTGCCTCATTGGAAAACATTATTTTTTGAGAAAAATCAGCTGGTTGTTCATTGATGAAATTGTCAAATGAACGACGTTTTAAATAACCTAATGGCTTCAATTCCTATGTTATTTTATCCGAATATGCCTTCAGAGCTAAATGCTTGTGTAAAATACGCCATGTTGTTGATGGACATTTCAGGATCTTCAGCAACACTTTCACGAACCAAACCAATATTTTCTTATGAACGACCACTACGATCAATTTTTTGATCTTCCACGGAACCGGTCTCTTGAAATTTTTTAATAATTCGACCAATAATGCTTTCAGATAGACGATTATGTAAACCATAAAATTCACGTAATTTTCTAAAAGTTCTTTTCACAGAACGCTGATTTTCATAAAATAATTCAACAATTTGTACGCGTTCTTGTACCGTGTACGTAGACATTTTTATAAATATCATACAATACACTTTTTAAATGCCCACATACCCAGACAAATTCAGTGAGCCATCTATATTTTATTTACTCTTGAAAAAAAACCGCGCAAATTGAAACACTCTTTATTATTTTGAAGAAAAGTGTTTGCGGAAAAATTCAAAAGGAAAGATTTTTTCGATCTTGTAATTTTCTATAAATAATACAGACAAAAATAGACATTATTCAATTTTTGTACCTGAAGAAAAGTTTACCTTAATCAAAAATTCTTCAGACAAATCATTAAGGTCATAAAATTTTATACATACCATATAAATAAGTGTATAATTTAAATCTCATAAATATTCAAGTAAGATAAACAGTGTTAATGTATAGATATTACAAACAAAAATCAACCTGTTTCATAATTTACAATAAGTGTAAAAATGTTATAGTGAAAGAAACAAAATAAATGGATAGAATGTAATAGAAAATTGAATATAAAGAAACAGCAACTGCTTGTACGAGTATGTACAGTGCATCCTCGCCAAAACAACGGGACAATGAATTTCAACATGGGAGAAGTTAAAAAAACTGGATATATATACATATATATATACGTATATGTATGTATATACATCTACATGTTTCATATGGATCAGTGGTTCCGGTTTTCTATAATGATGTGATTATGCTAACATGTGCAAGATGGGTGCCGCATTGGCCGACTATGGATCAACTTAGTAATTAAGTTCAATCTTAGCTAAAATTCCATGTAATAAAAATATGAATAAATAGTTCTTACGTACTAATGCAGACAAAGGTAAACAAATTTATCATTTAACACATTAGAGAGCTTAGTAAAAAAGAAGATATGAAAAAAAAAATGAAAACTTCTTGCTGCGTTAAGAGACCGTTTTATGTAAATAATGGCAATCAACATGGCAATGACATTGGAGTAACGAAATAGTGGTCAATAAAGTATTATTAACATACGACACAAAGGACGATAGTATTATGCGTCTATCAAAAAATAATTAATGCAGACGATAACTACTTTCGTTCCTTGCTTTTACAACCATGTAGTCATAAAATTTATGGACGAATACATATATTTGCATTTTGAAAACAACATATTATAATAGCATGAAAATGTGATCCCTATATTGCATTGTTTACTTTGGGAACAGGTAGAAGCCATATGGTGTGAGATATTGTTAAAGAAAAAAAACGAGCAGCATTGCTTTCAATTTCGACTTCACATATACCTAATTAAATAACGAGACTGTGCATCCGACGAGACTGTAATTACTTTCGAGGTTTAATTGTAGAGGAAGTTACTTAGTAGTGCCGTGATAATGGTAGACATAAAAATCGAGCAGCGAATTAACCTGAAATTCCTTGTCAAATTTAAAAAATCGCCAACAGAATGTTTACAAATGTTAAAGGAGATGTTTGGTGATAATTTTAATAATGGCAATAAGTTTTTGAATGCCACAGTTTTCTTTCACGAACGAGCAAGTCGAAATTGAAGGCAATGCTGATCGGTTTTTTCGATATCAAAGGTGTTATTATGAACTGTTAATCAGTAATACTACAAAGAAGTCCTAATCAAGTTGAAGGAAAGAGTAAGGAAGAAAAGACCGGATTCGTGGAAGAACGATACGTGGATTCTGTATCAGAACAACGCACCAGCTCACAATGCCCTTTCTGTGAAGCAGTTTTTGACGGACAAATGCATTGCTGTGCTTGATCATTTTAAATCTCGCACATGACTTCTGCCTGTTCCCAAAGTGAAAAATGTATTAACAGGAACACATTTTCAGTCTGTTGAACATGTAAAAGCAAACACGGCAAAGTTGTTGAAGAGGCTGATAACTGATGAACTACAGCATTGTTTTGAACAATGGAAGAAGACATGTATACAGCGGTGTATTGATAGGGGCGGGGGCGGTGTACATTGAAGGGGATAAAAGTTAAATATAAGTTCATTTGCAATAAATACTGTTTCTCGTATTTCTCGTTATTTAATTGACACACCTCGTATAACCAAATTCCAGAAGTTAAAAAATTGATGTCAGATGTAAGAGAAAAATCACTGATTGGATGTAAACCCTTTTGAAAATTAGTTACAAAAGTAGAAGTAATACTTATAGGGAATCCAATACCTCATCACTAATCAACATAGAACCCAAAATATATGTATGTACATCCACTTTCATTAACAAAAAGCCAAAGCCCCTTAGGATCGTACGTTTCTTCATAATTACTAACATCTGTCATGTAATTGCGGACATGATTAATACTCGATTTATTGATTTACTAATGACAAAAATGTGTAAAATATGTATAATAACTATGTCAAGTAAATGTAACCAATCGTTACCACAAAAGAACAATAGAAATAACATCGATTAAACATAATTTGAAAACAAATAATTGAATGAAATAGGTCGCAAATTCCAACACTTTGCTCAACAATAAAATTTAAGTTATTTAATTTACATATCGTTTAAATACAGGGTAAATCGTACTCAGCAATACAATGACTAAACGAAATGTTAATTTATTTAACAACGCAAGACATGGAATTCTCAACTTTAAAATACTCATGGCACAACATTTAAAATATTTTTAATGTTTTCTTATTATTTCGCTATATAATATATGAATGTATACATTAATTTATCGAAAAAAGTCCTTGAGCGCTACTTAACGTCCAAAAATTCTTTGCAGTTTTACATCACTGACATTCAAAGAAACAGATATTAGAGAAATCCATAGTTGTTGTTAGGCCATATAAAGTGTGCGATATATAAAAACTTAATTTACATTAATTTTCATTTATAATTAGAAACATACAAGAAGTCTCCTAATAAGATTCACGTTATTTATAATTATATTTCTGAATCTGAAAAGAATGTTATATTGTCAGAATAAAGGTATAAACTAACTGAAACCCATTTGTGAATTAATTCCGTGACATCTCTTGTAGCCAATAACTTAACAAAAGTTGGTACACCACCACAATCGTTATATTGGGTTGGCAACTAAGTACTTTCGGTTTTTTAGTATAAAGTAAAACACTTTTTTTTAAACAAAGAATAGTTTTTAATCAATTATATATTTTCCATTTTGCTCAATGACCTTTTGCCATCTTTCTTTCAGCTGCATGATTCCGCGCTCATAAAATTTCTTGTCCTTATTAGCAAAAAACTGAACCAGGTGCGAGTGAAGGTCATCGTCATTTGTGAAAGTTTTACTATTCAAAGAATTCTGCAAACTTCGAAATAAATGGTAATCAGATGGTGCTAGATCAGGGCTGTATGGGGGATGTGGCAGCACTTCTCAGCTAAGCTCCAATAGTTTCCCATGAGTTGCCAAAGATGTGTGAGGCCTTGCATTATCTTGGTGGCCGTTTTTCTTTGATTGCTTTATCGAGCTTTATTAATTGTTGACAGTAAACATCAGAATTAATCGTTTGGTTCCTTGGAAGCAGCTCAAAAGACACAACACCTTTGTAATCCCACCAAACTGACAGCATGATCTTTTTTGAATGCAATTCAGCTTTCGATGTTGTTTGAGCTGGTTTATTATGTTTGCTCCATGATCGTTTTCGAACTCTGTTACTGTACAGGACCCATTTTTCATCACCAGTGATGATTCTTTTTAAGAAAGGGTCGGTTTCATTTCGTCTAAGGTGCATATCGCAAAAGTTGATTCTTTGTGTTAAATGAATTTCTTTCAATTCGTGAGGTACCCAAATATCAAGCTTCTTAACTAGCCCAAGACATTTTAAATGTTTTTCAATTGTTGTGTGCGATACATGTAGCCTCTTCGCAACCTCTCGAACAGTTATATGACGATCCTTTTCAATTATGACTTTGATTTGGTCATCATCAACTTCAGTAGGCCGACCAGAACATTGCTCATCTTTGAGGGAAAAATCTCCTGAACGAAATTTTTTATACCAATTCTGACACGTGCGCTCTGTTAAGCAATTAGCACCATAAACTTCACATATCTTTTTGTGAGCCGCAGCAGCTTTCTTTCCTTTACGGAAATAAAATAGTAAAATATGTCGAAAATGTTCGTTTCTGCACTCCATTTAAAATTAACCCACAACTAATAGCTTTAATAAAAATCACGCACTACTTGCTTCTGAAGTTACGTCAATGTGACTAGTATCACGCGACAAACGGTAAAGTACAGCACTAACATATGTTATACTAAAAATAAAGCAACGCTCTCTATCAGTAAAAACCGAAAGTACTTAGTTGCCAATCCAATATTATTATATATAGCCTACATCACAATAAAGTTTAAATAGTTACGCATCGTATTTGTATCTCTCGCTTAGAATGTACTGAAGAAAACTTAAATGCCCCGAAAGGGACCATCGTCTCATCGATTCATATATTTTTCATTGGATTGCAAATATTATGAAGTTTCCTATTTATCATTTGTACAAATAGATAAATTTTTACATAATCTGTCACCTATCGGACAATTTACATTATCAGAAGTTTGTAGGAAATATAACAATGACCCAGAACGATTCTTGCTCATGCAGTTTAACTTTGGAACATCACTTTTATAAAAGATTTTTTACAGTAATAATCTCTAAACATAGATTTCTAATGAAGTTACATCCAATTAATTAGATCAAAAAATACACAAGATCATTTGCATTTGCATCACTTTTACCATTTTTTCAATCTTGAGTGTCTGTTTTGGTATTTAATAAATTGTGAATTTCTTCGTTAAAAGTAAAAGAAAAAAATGAATATAAATATGAATATTCTGTACGATATCCTGATCTTTGAGAAAATTCAACTTCAGTAGGTATAAGATATAGAAATTTCACTTCACGCTACATAATTCCTGAAGCAAACACAGAAGAATCAGAATTCTTACTTGAGTCTTGACTCATGTAGGTTCTACTTTTGTTGTTTTGTTTGCTAAAATAACATTATTACTGCTTGTATTGGACTTTCCCTAATTTGCTTCAAATACGAGCTCTGCATGTAAATCGTAAGAGATGCTTTCGACATTATTACACTCTCTCTTCCAAAAAATGGTTGAAGATCAGAGAGTCCTTTGCTCAATATGTTTTTGTTATATACGCATCCGAAACACTTAAACAATTATAGTATCAGTGTATAGAGGAAAGCAATGCAGCAACCTGAAAAGTAACGAAGTAAATTCTAACGTAAAACCTAAATTGTCACTGTTTTTTGGATTTATTTTATGGTCACATTTGCAAATTTGAAATTCAAATTTAAATAATAAATTAAATAATATACCGCTCTTTGATAAAATTAGCAATTATCACTTTTATATAAGTATTATTTGTGTAATATAAAAAGAATTAATTTACTTTTTCAAACCCAAACATATTTTATATTTCCCAGAGATTAGATCTACTAAACGCCGCATTTAATCCCCTAACCCTCTAACCCAGTTCGTATGTAGACGCATGAAATAAAACATTTACATTCACTGCGCCCAAACAGAGTCACATGGTCTCTGCAGAAAACAGTGTGATGTACACGACGATTAGTGTGTTAATATTTAGCAAAATATCGTAGTTTACATTTCAAATTTTCGAGCAGGAATTATTTGCATATTGCTAAATATAAATCATTTGTCAATAGATGTTTGTATAGTACCTCTCTGATATACATGTACATATATATACTTAATAGCATCCCTCCTACAAGTATATTTCTTACGTTTATAAGTAATGGATAAGAGAACCTCTGTGTCTAGTATGGAATGTGTTTCTTCTATTTGGGTCAAACACATAATACCACATTATTCTAATAATCATTATCTACATTAACATAGTGAAGTTTAATAATAATACATAACATTCGATTTTCAATTTAAATGTTTTGCCGCGTATCAAGTGATATTTCATCCCAGAGTCTTTGTTTAAATTGGAGTAAGTTATGCGAAATTACTGTACCATTTAACGTATCTATTTAAGACATACATATACATATTTATATACAGCGCTCATTGTTATATGTACATTTCTTTTTCTTTTACAGAATACCTTAGTATGGCACTTATTGGATTGATTATGTCTTGCCTTGGATACCTCACATATCTTTTTAATCCACAAGAATCGATTGTGAATGCGGTGAGTAGCTACAATACATTTATAACTTAATAGTATTTATGCTATGAAAGAATTCATAATCGAAAATTGATGAGGAAATGGATTTATTTTGGCCTTTTTATTCTCAAAACTTTTAATTAAGTTATAACAGTAGTATGTAGTGCTTTTATATATGGTAGGTAATTTTGATGGAGCCTGTGGTTGATTAACTTAATCACTTACAATCCAAGCGCACGCTAGTGTGCGTTTTGGCTTTCGAAGAGACGGATCATGTGCGGAATATTTTTCGTGCTGATTTTTGCCGTAGTTTTCCAAGTGCGACACTGTTTAATTATCTGCTGACGATGACAACTTAGTTATCGAAATACGTATACAGAATACGAAAATTAATATGGGTAGAGATTATATATCAATCTTAAGTGATTAAATTTTGTCAATGTGTCTAGCTAAAATAATGAAAACCAAAGGAACCATATTAAAGGAAGTATAATGGGTCTTCAAAGTTTGGCATCCATAAGTTGAACGGCGAGAAAATAACTAAATTTGGAAAAACAGCCTGTCTGAGACAAAACTAGATTTTAAAAAAAATTGAGTTTCGATAAGTATTATTATTATTAAGTATTTATTTTGTAGAGTTATCGAGCAAAGAAATTTTTGAGATGTGACAGAAACTTTGAATTATCAGTGACCTTCATACTTCACTATTGAAAAGCGAGTTGCGGAATTTAAGAGAGAAATATCAAATATCGAAAATAAATATCGCCAATTTTCGCGACCATTCTAGGTAACTGATTCTGTCCATGATACGAATTTAAAAGGTAGACGGGATGCTGCTTCACTTCATTCATAGGAAAAACATCCCGGAAAATTTGCCAAAAATGTGGTCCGTATATAATACAATATATCTGCTCACAAGTCTGATTGTAATACAAAATAATAAAATTGCTTTTGAATTGGTTGACCACCCACTCTATACCCACACTTTAGCGCTGGTAGACTATTATTTGTTACCAAAAATCAAAAAGAATACAAAGAGAACAGATTTTCGACTATTTGTGAAACCATATATACCGTTGGGTACATATAGCGTTAGATAGTGGTTTGCGTATCAAAACAAACGGTTTTTAAAGGCTTTAAAATGACCTTGCAAACGATCTGTGTTAAATGTGTAAATCTAAAAGGGGATTTAATTAAATAAATAAAACTTTTTTCAAATAGTGTGATCTTTTATATGGTAGGTTAAATCCTCGTACATTCCAAACTTGATTTTAATGCCTGGAACAATTTAATAAATTATTTGGAGACAATAATGACCTTAAGTTGGTCTGGTTGATAGGTCACTATATAAACTATGGGTTCCTCAGGTACCCAGTCAGCCATATTTTCGAAAATCACGATCAGGATTGTCCTCAATTTCGACTTGCTCATTCGTGCTTTTTTCTGTCTTGGCGATCCAGCGGCCTTCCAGTACATCGATTGATGCTTCGTTTCCGGGTCATACTGGAAAATCCAGTCGTTCCATGATGTCAGAGCAACTGTTTATCCTATCGTCTTTTTGTTCCTAGCTGAGGTTTTTCGGCACCATTCTTCCACAAACTTTTGTCATGTGTGTCTTACTGTTTCTTACTGTTTCTTTGTTAATGTTTACCATATCGGCAATTATACGAATACTCAGACGTTGGTCTGTCCGCATAATTTCATTAATTTTCTTATTGTTTTCGTCAGATCTTGCAGTCACAAGTCGACCAGGACGTTTGGCATCTTCGGCCCCATGCTGACCTTCAGAAAACCGTTTGTGCTATTCGAAATCTCGCATACGCAACATAATATTATCACCAAATATCTCCTTCAACCTTTGTAAACATTCTGTTGGTGATTATTTTAATTTGACAAGGAATTTCAGATTAATTCGCTGCTCGATTTTTATTTCAACCATTCTACGATTAAAGCTTGAAAGCAAACTAAAGCAGAAAGACAATAGTTTCGTGTCTCTGCTTTAGTTTACTTCCGAGCTTGTTGCTTGGGAGATATCAAAGTCAATGGCATTACAATTACAGCCTCACCCGATGCGACTGTGCAATGGAAGGTGCGCAGTCTGGTTATTTAATAGCCATACCTCGTATAAGTATAGTACCACCGAATGATTCATTCCTTACCTATTCACGAAAATATCCAAACAGAAAATATGACTTGGCGTAGCTTACTATACGCCACCAAATTAATCCCTCTTGTCTATTCACGTATACATGGTAGATATGATCATAGTTTACGTTATCTTACTGTATATAAATTCTCTTACGATTCCTCTTCTTACATATTTAAACCGTAATCAAAATAGTGTGAAATGACACGGAAAATCCTAACAAACACAGAATTAATTTTATTGTAAATATCATTAGCTGACAATCACACGATCTTCGCCTGTTCCGGGTTTGCCCAAAATAGCTGAAAATCATATAACCGCTTAATACTCACTTTCTCTATCAATTTGGCTTTCTCTCACTTTATAACCGTCAATTATTTAAATCTCGTCTTCTTAGATATGTTTTATATGTGATACATCCTCCGTTCGTGATCTAATATGTAGGTATTAAAATTGTTATAACAAATTCCTGGATATAAAGCGTGTCCGTGATTATTTTACTTCATAAATTAACGGCAATTGTAAGTTTTAATTGAAATCAAAAAGGATTTATTTCGTTAACCGATTAGATCTATATACATATTAATATTATTGAAATTAACATTGACATTGTTAGAACAACGCACTCTCCTCCTGTTATTATTAATTGACAATTAGAGACAAGATATAAAGGAAACAAAAATAATTAAAAGTCGCTTGTCTTCAAACAATATTATTCTAACGGGTGGCACAAATGTAATGTCATAATTTGAGCTGGCTGCCATTTTGTTACGAATACAAAAAAGAGCTCTGTTTTCATAAAAAGTTTATTTGGAAGTGTAAAATTGATGACATTAATTGGAAAAAATTATAATGCTCAAATTGTCACCTCCCGAGTTGATACATAATTGCGCTCGATTTACGACATTTTGAATTGTTTCTCACAAAACATCTGGCTCCAAATTGGCGGTTTCTTCTTCAATGTTATTTTTCAAGACTTGTTCCAATGTTCCTGGTTTGTTTTGGTAATCGCGAGATTTTAAAAAGCCCCAAAGGAAGAAGTCTGGTGCTGTTAGATCTGACGATCTGGACGGCCAATTGAAATCTCCAAAACGGGAGATCGCTCGACCTGGAAATTGGTGTCTCAAAATCTCCATCGTCGCCCGAGATGTGTGAGCGGTTGCTCGGCCCTGTTGAAACCAACAATAATTGAGTTCCAATGCAGCAACTTGCGGCAAAAAAAACTCATTTAGGATCTGCCTGTAATGCTCACCATTTACGGTTACGGTGGTGTCAAACGGCGTCTTGAAAAAAATAAGGGCCACTTCTTCGCGACAAATGTCGCACCAAACAGTCGCTTCGAGGGGATGCAATGGCTCTTCATGCATTTCATGTGGATTCTCTGTGTCCCAGAAACGCATGTTTTATTTGTTAACATAATCACTTAAGTGGAAATGGGCTTCATCGTTCATTATGATTTTTGATACGAAATCATCTTCTTCTTGATAAGTTAACCTTGCTGACGGTTAGCAGGCAGCAATTCGTGGACAATTTGCACTTTGTAGGGAAACATTTTCAAATCTTTCACCAAAATTGGTTGCAACGAACGTCTGCTGATACCTAATTTTGTGCATCGGCGTCTCGTTGATGTTTGTGGATTCTCTCTGACGTCGTCGGCAACAGCAGCGGTGTTCTCAGTCGAATGAGCAAGACGAGGCCGGTCGCTTCTTACGTCATCTGTTGTGGACCGAGTTTGCACGAGGCGTGCAGCCAAACTCTTAATTGTTCGAGCACATGGAACACGACGAAATTCACGCTGTGCTAAAACAACAGACTGAAAATTTGTCAAATAAGCGGTAACAATAATTCCACTTTCTTGAGGTGTGTATCGCTCTATGACTTGTTGACAACTAATTGTCTATATATCTACATCATAAATGTCAAAGTACAATGACATTTGGCAGCCAATTCAAGTTATGACATTACTTCAGCGCCACCTGTTATTTCCAAATTTTGTAAATTAATTAAATTTGCGTTTTTAATCTTATAAAATTCTCTTCCATATCAATAATCCGTACGTTTACATCTTCCGATAACTTAACGTCAATTACAGGGAGCATTGGCTGGCCATAAGTTATTATTACGCTCGCGCTTGTGGTGCAACTTAAGATCTTCGGCTGTCAGCATTCTCTTAAACGCGGCAAAACACGAAAAACTATCTCTGACAGGCCGTAGGACTTGATTTCGCGATAAGCCAATAATTTATCACTGATCTATGTCACTGTATGACTGTACGTGTTTTAATTACACTATCAATTCGCTGAGCGAACTTTTACGTATTGCAATGTATTACATATTTTAACGACTTCAATGCATTGCACATACAAATCTTTATAATAAACGTTTTCCATATTCATATTCTAAATGCCAACTATTTAAATACGGCTTACTGTGTTTTATTATGTAACATAATCAGCAGTTTTGGTACCTTCATGCTAAAATTTATCGTTGTTATTTTTTCGATCTGCTAGATCCTTGTTTTTGATAAATAACGTATGTATAGTCTTAATATATGAACATATCGGAAGCATCTAATGTAAATAAAATTACTATAAACATATATTATAGAGCCAAGCGCATCTGAACACGACACTATTAATGTAAATATCATTAACAAAATCTCGTAAATAACAATTAATCACGCAATGACCTTACGAAAAGTTTTCATTAACTCAACATATAGACTTGTGACATAAATTAAATACAAAATGCTGTTTACCTTCGTGAAAAACTTCTTCAACAATATTTACATTGTTTTCGGATGTGAATTTCTTAAACAAGTTTTGGATAACTCGTTTTAGATGAAAGAGTACTTCCCCAGAACCTAGTAACCTATAAACTGTAAACGCTTTAAGTAATATGTACATGTATATATTATGGAAGCTCAACAATATGAAATATAAAATCGAAAATATTTAAAATCGTGCTTATAATGTAAAAAAGAATGTTTATAGCCGAAAGTTATTTTGGCTTATGCAATTTAAAGAAAAGTTGCGGAAGTCAACACCAACTGAGAAGGATTTATGTGGTGCACATACAATGTAAAGTCTGCACCATCCCATTATCTCCACAACTACTCCGAATCAAGGAAGAATCTTTAAATAGCACTTACAATCTCCTAACAAAAGGCTCTTATAAGAACGTTTCTGAAAATGTATTTACCCAAACATCTATCAGAAGATTGTTCAAGAAGTTGGAGTTTATTCCACAAAATATAGATTATTGCTAATAGCAAATTGAGTCCCTACATTGTTAAAGTTAAAAAAGGAAATGCTGCTACTATGAATCAGTAACCAGACACACTAGATTTTAAGACCATTCCTAAGATATAATAGAAAATTCTGCTGTCTTAAATACATTCTACTGTGAACTCAATAATTTCAGCGGAATAGAGCTACTTGTCACAGGACGACGTCATAAGGTGTTTCAAAACCACGTAATGCACGTCGTGCAGATTCTTATCTTGCTCATTTAGCTGACGTACTACTTTTAATTGATTCTATTTTTATAAATATATTAAAGAAACTGCATATATATTACAAGTATTACACAAAATGCAAAAGTCGTTGAATTGAGCATATTTAATATTTAAAATATGCCGAAAATTAACTTGTTTTTATGTAGATTATTCGAACCAAATGTCTGGTTCCAAGTTTGAAGAAAAGGAAGAAATTTGGGATTAGTTCATCAATTTTTGCAACTGAAATAGTAGAAATACCTACTTCAAAGCATTTGTGGCAGCCTCTGTCCATTGTTTCTAGAGTTGCTTCATTTTAGGTGTATAATGGTGGATCCAGGTTTCATCAGCCATTATTATTCTTCTCCAAAACTCTTTTGGATCATGTTTTAACTTCTCTAAATTAAGCCCGAAATGCGTTCTCGCTCGCGTTTGTGGTTCACAGTCAAAAAGTGCAACATCCACAATTTTTTTAAACTCGTTAAATCTAAACCACAGATTCATATAGAATGTGCATTTAACACCATATCGTGCACTCATGCAATAACTTCTGAAGCCCACACGTCTTTAAGTGTGATACGTAATATGTCTCTGAATTATTTGCCGAGTTGTTCCAGGCTTGATTACAAAACATACATGCAATTTATAATGAATATTATTACATGAAAAAATTAAACTACTAGGAAACAACGGAGATTGGATTTGATGCAATAACTTGAGGTGGCAATAAAGCCTATTTCACTGCAATCATTTTAAATCTTGTATCTTTCCGGAAGCTCTTCTTTGCACATGCCTGTTGAAGTTGGCCTTGATTACACTTCTTCTAGCTTCTATGTAATATTGGCCCTATTTCATCAGCTTTGCACTTTAGCCTTAGAAATACTAAATCACTTAACTGATTGGTTCTTCCGTCTGACATCATATCCACCTCCTATGTGAAGTTAACTCTCAAGCTGTATATATTTCTGGAGATAACCTTGGTTGGTGTTCAGCTCGAATTTCTCAAGAGCACTAATTCTAATATTCCCCCATTAATTGTGAAGCCTCGAGAGGAAGTAATAGAAGAAAAGGAAGTTCAGTTTACTTTCTCTAAGACGATGCTTGTGCTCATACTACCACAAGAAGACTCAACACCGTAAACAAACTTTAATGGAATCTTTTTCCTCATTCTTCATGTCTTGTTCTTGCTCCTTTGATTTTTATGTGTTCAGGATGTTAAAGAATTTTTAGATAGAAAAAATTTCCACTATAATAATGAAGTTATAGAAACTGTGATGAAGTAGTTAGTACAAACTCAATGCAAAAACTTCTACTAGCGGAATTGATAGTGCAAGTGAATCGCTACATAGAGTAAACATTACAAATCTCAATAAAAACTTTTTTGTTAATAAAGACCTGTTATTTTTAACATTCTTCATATACAAATTTTATACATATTTTCCAATCTTTGTAGAGAAGAACTAAGTTATTTTACTTCGATATTATATCATAAACTAGCAAAAAAAAGTTTTCCAAACAACTCTATGACTGCTAGCCTTGTAACTATTTTTTATCATGTATATAACAATCTCAAGGTTTGCTAATCATTATAATGCATATTAGGTTGCACATGCTTTTGTTATTGTCTTTTGGAGATATTAATTAAATAATATTATACACCACTTCAGTATTTAGATTAAGCAATTTGTTAAATAATCTAACTTCTGCTCAAATATATAAGTAGTGAGTTAGATAAAGCTTAGAATTTTACAAGTTTTTAACTAACGATTCCAACAAAAATAATTCAAATGTCTATCATTATATTATATTGTAGGTCAATAATTATATACAACTTTGTCTCTTATAGGAATAACTCCAATTATATGCTACCAAATCTAGTTGAAATTTCCAATATATGTATTAGAGTGAAAATATAAGATGTTTTGGTTCGTATTACTTTAACTGCCTCCTTGACCGTGACATAAAATTATACACCAAAATGAAAACAAGTCAGAATAAATTTGTATTCGACGCCCAATATTTGCACACACGGAAAACGGAATAACCAGTTTATTATGAATAATCATATAAGCTTTTTAGGACACATTAATGATGAATATTTATATAGAGGCCAGATTTATGAGATACATACTTCCTCGTATGAATACACGCTACTAGTTTCCCACTCTTGAAAGAATAGTTGTGTCACACATAATCTAATGGATGTAGCTTCATGAAATGCCAAACAAATAAATGAGAGCTTTTAGTTTTTTTTTTAATTATTGTTTCAACCTCATCACTCGAGATTCTCAAAATACTGCTGCAAAATCTTGCGCCTCCTGATTGTTATATGTTTAGGTCATTAAAGAATTTTTAGAGGTGAAAAATTTACACTAATATAATGAAGTTATAGATACTTTAAAGAAATGGTACAAGGTCAAAGCGAGAACTTCTACTAACGGATTATTAAAGATATCAGTAGTGCAAGTGTAACGTTACATAAAGATATTATATTAAAAATCTGAATAAACATTTTTTTGGAAATAAAAACCTGTTAATTTTGAACACGCTGTTGCAATAAATTTGTCATTCAACGGACACTTCCTGCATACAAAGAAAAGTTTCGTTTTTGGAGAAACTGGAAGCCACTTGGGGCTAGATTGAGCAAATAAGGTGATTGAGGCACAGGTCAATTCAGGTTGTTTTTTAGAAATTATTTTCTTCAGTACAGTACTAAATATCCATACAAAATGTCACCTCCGTATCCAAAAAAGAACGCAATTATTCTAACTGACGATTGAAATGTTTTGACTTTCTTCGGACAAGGACTACCATGATATATCCACTGTGAGGATTATCATTTGTATCCAGGAATAGTGATAAATCCAAAGTTTATTAGTTCTTCTTAAACAGCTTTAAATTGTCGCTCGATGTTTGGGTTCTTTAAGTTTCTGATCATAATTCAAATCACAACTTACACATTCCGAAGTAAGTCTAAAATTCGATGCGCACCTTCAGTCATTATATTCAATATATTTGAAGTAACGTTGATGGTCCTGATTGTACTTCAATTTCAATATTCTTGTCCAGACTTTTAAATTACACAACTCTACAAAAAATTATAATTTTCGAAGTATCGTGATCCAAAATTTGTTGCATACAAGAAAAATTTCAAATATATTTAAGTCCTCTAAAAATAATTGTTGGGTTACACTACGAATTGTTAGTTTATGTAATTTAGGCTTTTCCATTTACAGTTTCCTTTTACTATTCTAATTTTTAAATCAAATGTCAGTCATCAATTAAATTTCCTTTTTACCATAAAAAAAAACACCGCGGAATTAGAATATATTGATAAACTTTCCAAAAGATTGTACTAGAGGCCGAATCTCGCACTGTAAATAGAATTTAATATTTTTAATTTGTACACTGATGGTACTAAAGAAATTACTTCTCTAGCTTCTCAAACATGGAATTGAAATTTGTCTGGCAACCGCATGTAAACACAAATTAGTCCGGGTGGAACAAATGCAAATTAATTATTTTTGTATATGTAATACTATCCTATAAAAGTATTTGACCAACAATATAAACCGCACCAATTTATGTAAATTGGTAAGCACGCCTCCGCATAATATATAAATCGTATCTTCTATTCACAAATACATCTATCATAATCATATGATTTTGTGAATAAATATAATCAGAATCTAATGATATATGTTTATTTTTTGTTAATGCAGCAAGGAAAAAATTTCACTTCTAAATGTGAATAGTTCATTACCCTTATATTGCGTGGCACTCATTAAAACGTATAGTTTTACTCCTTTTTAGAAGTTATACAAAATATATGTATAAATATATTTTCTTAATTCAACCAAAATAGAATGTGAACAACTACCTGCACGTTTGTGGAAATCTCTGTAATATATTAACGTTATTATAATATGGCCATGGCTTTCACTTGAACATTAAATTTTGTTACATAATTTATGCTTAACCATTCATAATTATAGACGCACCTCGTAACTTTCCTATTAATAACTTAATTCTTCACTAGACTACGAGAAATGGTCCATTTTTAATGTTTGAATGTTATTATTGTATACCAAAATCATTCTCAGAGTAATGACTGCTATAGCAGAGAAATATACCATGTTTTTAAAAATAAATTTGTTGTATACTATACAATATTTGTTTAAATATTATTCTATTTTTCTGAATAGTCCGGGTGACTCATTATGGCTCGATTCTCTAATATTTACCGGTGTATCATTATAGTATTGAAATGTGAATTAAACCTGTACTGCAAAATAAAATCTATTAATTAAAGTGGACTTCTTCGGAGGTAAAGTATTATGGAGGATATACAAAAAGCAGATCGACAATAGATTAAATATTTACACGAATACGAAAAATTTCGCACAGAACTTAATATTGCATGTTCTTAATTCCTTTCGGTGGCTCACAGCTAATGTATGAACACAGAAGTTAGAGCTTCAGGGAAACAAACTAATGTACAAAGTAACGCGTCGAAAGATGCGTGACTGCAAAGTAAAACAGACGCAGCCACTATGTGTTTAGCCTTACCAGGTCGTCCAGAACTCTAATTGGGAGGGCCTGTTATTGCCCTTGTTGCTTATGGTAACAGTAAAAAGTAAGTAAAAGTCTCAAAAAATATGAGAGGTTCTAAAGCTACAAAACAAAATTCCTTAATGGAAAAGAGAAGCTAGAGAAGTTCAGATCAGCCAGGGTGTACAGATACGTAAAACTGCGAGTATCATGATCATATAGGAAATGTCAGCTAAATGATCTGGAATTTTTAATGCTAAAGAGCAAAAGCTGATGAAGCAGATCCGTGATTTCATAGTGGTTGAAAGTAGTAATAAAAAGTAAACTGATTGGAGGTAGCAGTACCAGAGCGAAACGATAGTAAACGTGGACATTCAAGATTTATAGAAAGAATTAACAGACTCAAAAGAACTTTAAGACTTACAATAATGAATACGAAACAAATAAATTCCATTTATTGTTATCGCGGTCTGTACTACGAAACTACTTCTTTCATCAAATTAAACGTTTCTGTAAACGAGTTTAAAACAGAACTCGACATTTGCTCTTTATTCGAAATTCATTTTTGACCAATGCCAAATACACACTGTTACTTTAT
The DNA here is from genome assembly GCA_031893035.1 of Dermolepida albohirtum. Classification (NCBI taxonomy): domain Eukaryota; kingdom Metazoa; phylum Arthropoda; class Insecta; order Coleoptera; family Scarabaeidae; genus Dermolepida; species Dermolepida albohirtum. Next base: position 139,562 of record JAVIWB010000784.1, read on the forward strand.
GCGTAATTTCTCTGCTTCTAATAATGCAAATGCGATGATATTTTCACATAACATTGGTGGAAAATCTACCTTACCGATGCATATATTTTTTAATAGATGGCACCACTAAAAATTACCATTTTAAGAAAGTTCGGTTTTCTCTGCGATATATATATATATATATATATATATATATATATATATATATATATATATATATATGGTCCCCGCATGGCGCGTGGACGAATTCATTTAAACCGAATATGCTCCATTATTATCGACAATGTTTCGCCATTTTTTTGGTAGATCCATGATCCCATCGGTGAAAAACTTCTGTGGTTTCCTGAATCAAGTAGTTTTCACAGGCTTCTTTTGAAACCAAAATTCCATTGAGAGAAAATCAGATGATAGTCAGAGGGTGCTATATCCGGACTGTAAGGTGGGTGCATCAAAACTTCCCAACCAAACTCTCTCAATTTTTGACGGGTCATCAAAGAAGTGTGTGGTCGGGCGTTGTCATGATGGAAGACAACACCTTTCCTATTAATCAATTCGGGCCGTTTTCTTTAAATCGCCTGGCGTAATCTCTCTAGTTGTGCACAGTATAGTTGAGAATCAATCGTCTGACCAGTTGGAAGTAGCTCGTAGTGGACGATTCCCCTCCAGTCCCACCATACACACAGCATCACTTTTTTTGGCGTCAATGTTGGCTTAGCGAACGCTTGTGACGGCTCACCATCCTTTATCCACGATCTTTTACGCTTCCGATTATCGTACGTAATCCATTTTTCATCTCCGGTTATTAAACGTTTCAGAAACGGCTCGATTTCTGTTTCAGCAGCGCATCGCAGATGTTAATTCGGTCCATCATGTTTTTCACGCTCAACTCATGAGGAACCCATACGTCAAGCTTTTTTTTGTAACCAGCTTTGTGTAAATGGTTCAAAACAGTTTTGTGGTCAATGCCTAGCTCCATGCCAATATCGACACTGCTGATATGCTTATCTTGTTGGACTTTTTCAAGAATTTCATCAGATTTTTCAGTGATTGGACGACCGGAGCGTGACTCATCTTTCACATTGAAATTTCCAGAACGAAAGCGAGCGAACCATTTCCGCGCAACAGATTTCGATGAAATACCTTCACCGTACACAGCACAAATTTTATCACAAGCCTGCGCAGCGTTCTTCCCCTTATCATAATAATATTGCAGAATATAGCGAAATTTCTCATTATTCTTCTCCATTTTCAAGTGCGAATAACTTTCCAACCACTGCACCGATTACAATGTTTCTACGCTCAAACTAACGTTCGGAAGGTCATCTAAAAAACGAGCCGTCGGTGGTGTCGCTGTGACTTGTTGTTCTTTAGTTATCGGCAACCAATGCCATCTATCGGGAAAAACGCCACGAACTTTTTCCCAGACCCAATATATATATATATATATATATATTTGTTCCAACTAGTCAAACAGTCAGTACTGTATATTATCTTGGTGTTATGGAGCATCTTTTGGAGCGTATTCGTCGTGTGCGCATTCAATATCGTGAAAATGGTAGCTAGCGTTTGTTACTTCATAATGCACCATCTCATCGCTCGACGCTTATCACTGATTTTCTAACCACAAATGCCATTTTAACCATCAACCATTCATCATATTCATAGGATTTAGCCTCTTGTGATTTTTATCAATTCTTCAAATTACACTTTCCAACAAGAGGACAGCCTTATGTTGATGTCGAAGCCATTAAAAAAGCGTCGACAGCGATCTTGAAGGATATGTCTAAAGAGGAACTTAAAAATTCATTTAACATGTTAATTTACCGTGCAAAACGTTGTTTTAAAGTCGAAGGCAACTACTTTGAATAAAATAACTGAATTTTACCAAAATAGTAACCTTTTTATCTGCTTGTGGTCTACCGGGTTGGAACCGCGTCTGCCGACGTTTCAGTTTCAGTGCAGTAGTTCAGCCCTGAAGATGTCCCATACAAATGGGTACGAAACGTTGGCAGATATACAAATCACGCAGTTCCAACTCGGAAGCCCAGAAGCAGATAGCATGGACCACGACCGCGGAAGTCTATGTACCAGATTAGTAACCTTTTGTTTTTATTTCAATAGTTCGGTTTTCCCTACGACAGATTATATATATGTATGTACCGCTTGTCCTGTATATGTGTTACTCGGGAATGTTTGATGAAAGTATGGATTCTCGAGTTCTGTATGACTTGTGATTTATGTCTTGGAGTAGAATTGGGGAAAACGGTCCTTGACAGGACGTGACTCCAAAAACTATACTTTCGTATATTCAGTATATTAACAAAGAAAATTTTACTGACCTTGGCAGGTGATAGTATAGAAGAAAACAAGAAAAGAAATTTGGTAAACCCCAGTCTAATAATCGATAGTCTTAAGAAATACCGTTTAATTATTAAATTTCGCAGTTCTTTTAAATAATCGCCGTCGATGGGAATGGCTCATTTGATTAATTGCATTTCATTATTCCCGAAATATAAACGGCTACCCTCGTATAATATTTTATTTTTTTACGTATAATAGAAGTACCCTAATAAAATTATTATTCTGACCACTAATCAGCGCACAGATTAATCAAACTAGATTAACGTATCAACATGATGTTACTAGAGAAACTGTACATTAATAATTCCAAAAATTTGTTCAAATTAATCCATTTACTTACCAACAAACCCGATTACATTATTCATCTAGTTATTAGTTTAGTTTCTGATAGTCTTCTTTTAAATAAATACCATATTATATACTTCGAAACATCTGGGAAAGTTAGACTTGTTTTTAGTGATGGTTATATTTGCTTTTCAGATGACTGTGTTAAAACCAGGAACGATTTTATTTAACTTATGGTCAGAACCACCGCTCGACATATTTACCAAAGTATACATATTTAATGTAACTAATTCAGAAGAGTTCCTCGCTGGTAAAGAGAAATTACGGGTTGAAGAAATAGGTCCTTATACATATCGGTAAGTAAGTTTTTAAAAGTAATTTATTCGACATTAAGAATAAAATTTTATTAGAGAAATCCTTAAAAATACCGAGGCAGTTTTCAATGATAACGACACATTAACATACAAGCCTGTTAGAAAATATATCTTCGAAAGAGATCTTTCTGTAGGTGATCCTGAGACTGATATCGTCCATGTGCCCAATATTCCATTATTGGTAAGAATATATTGACAATGTACAGGTATGTAATTTTCATTGATTATTTATTGGACAGGGCATGGGATCCTATCTAAGTTCGTTCAATATATTTGTGAGGCTGGGATTTAATGCAATGACGAGCAATAACAAACCTTTTCTAAATCTAACAGTAAATGAATACTTTTGGGGATATGAAGATAAATTGGTTACTTTGGCCAGTACATTTGTACCTAATTGGATTGATTTTTCGACATTTGGTATTATGGATAGGGTGAGTATAAAACTTATTAAAATTTTTTGGTGCTTAATTTCTAAATACATTTTAATAAACTGGAACAGATTCAATTCTTGGCATTCCTAATTCAGTGATAAAATTAAAGAATAATTTTACAATTAAAGCGATTTTTTAATGCTTTTCATCTTACAAATTATTGAAGATTTATTGTAACATAGAAAGATTGCCAAGAAATATATTTGTATGTACCACTTTAAATACTTATAAAGTTTGTATTTGATATCGTACAGTGCACTGCCATGTTTTAAAATAGTTTCATTGTTTTTATATTTTCCAAAGCTCTTAGAAATATGACATGACAATCTGGTACGTAGACTTCCGCGGTCGTGGTCAATTACTATCTTCTTCTGGGCTTCCAGACTGGAACCACGTCACTGATATATTTGCTGACGTTTCGCAGTTTCAATGCGACAGACAGTAGTAGTAGTTGAACCCTGAATATATCCCATAGGAGTGGGTACGAAACGTCGGCAGTTACACCAGTGACGCGGTTCGAGCCAGAGGCCCAGAAGAAGATAGTGACATGACAAATTCTAACAACGAATTCAAATAAATAGTACCTATTGTAGTGCCATCAAAACAGAATGGTACCAAAGTCGCAATAAAGATCGCTATATTAGCGGTTTTAATAATTTAACCTGAAGTTAAAAGAGTATTTAATACTCTAAACAATTCATCTTAAATACCTCACGTCCTCTCCTAGGAACTATTCACAAAACTAAATTTTTCACATACAGACTATGCTTAGTATGTAACCTTTTTAGATGATACAATAGAATTTTATATTTCCAACCCACTAGCTTACTAAATTAGATGCTTTTCAGATACGTTAAACAGTGCCGGTTCCTTCGCACATATCCCTAATTAATAGCAACTGGGATACATAACATAGGTGGATCTCATTACACTGCTGTTTTCATTTATCTGCATCTTAAGGTTTAGTGAAGTTTCATCCACTACACTGGAAAACCGACTTCTAAATGAGACTTGTTATTTAGTTATTTCTGTGCGATAAATCCGAAAATCAAACTGTATTTTAGGCATCACATCCAAATTAGGCCCTATATGTCCTGACTTTTGAATAATCATCAAAAGCGACATATTATTTCGGCTAATATAAAATATACAAAGTACCAAATCGTAACAATTCGAATGTTAAAAGAATTATTCAAATGTTAAAAATACTGTTTATTACGCGTTTCAAGAAATGCACCTATCATCAGGTAAACTTTTTTTGGGCTATGATACCTTTTCGATACAGAAAAATAATGGAAAAACGATACCTGCCTCTGTCGTTCAAACATACGAATATACGAACAAAAGAACAAGGTCATATTCTTTTCGTTAAAATCGGTAGTAAAGTGCGTAAATAGACAAACACTTTAAAATCTCGGCGAATTGCCATATATGAATGTTAAAAGAATTATTCAAATGTTAATAACACCCTGTTCACTACGCATTTTATGAAATTCACCTACAATCAGGTAAACGATTCCATATGACGTGACTTTTCGATGCAGAAAAATAATGAAAAAACAAAACGAATGTACGAACGAAAGAACATGAACAAGCAAAGAAGTCAAAGAAACAGCAGAGTATGCAATAAATAAAGAAACAAAGACTACCACCCAAAGAAGCACGCACAGAAATCTGCACTCATGACATTTTTTGATTATAGAGATGTATACGTATAGGTCCCCATGGCACTTTACTAACCGCCAATTATTATAAATCAGTTATCTTAGTTAACGACGGATCGCATCCCTAGAAACTGACCCTAGTTGATAGAAAAGCAAGAGCTTCACCATAATAACTTTCGTTTGCATGTGGCTATTGTTTTGACAGAATTTTTGAACGATAAAAGTGCCAATTATATAGCGCGCCTTCCTTATAGTACTGATATGATTTAATAACTTAAAAGACGGTGGTTTCAAACGGAATTAAATACTGTTAAGGTTTTAGAAGCGACTTTAAAGACGTTCTAGTTCTCGTATTTAATATTATATAAAGTGTTTTGTAAACACAAGATAAAAATTTAAGAAATGTTTTTTGGGTTATTTTAAAAATAACTATGTCTGATAATTTTTCAAAATCTTTCGAACATTATGATAAAAGTTTTTAGAAAGAAAATATTTTTCAAATATGTAGTCGCGTTCATGTAAAAAATTGCACTGTTTTTGAAATAATTTGCTTATATACATGTTATACATACGATATGTAGGTACTTGTCAAATTATTAATGTAGCGTCGATAAAATATCTTAGATCAATCATTTATTCATAAATTTATAACAGCGCCTTGTGCTTGTCACTTCCAAACTTTGCAATTTTCGTTGACGAACCGATCAATCGTTAATCCTTAGACGAACGCCGAGACGACTGACATACATTCTGTGTATAATTTACTAATAGAAATGCGTTAGAAGCTAAACAGTTGTACAGTAAACGACTTTGCAATAGTCGTGTTCCTGATAGGAAAGTTTTATTAATATTCATCATCCACTTAAAGAGGCAGGTAAACTTAAATAGTGAGCCAGAAAGGCCAGTGTCAATAAGAAAAGTAGAAATGGAAGAAAATGTGCTTAATGGAGTATGGAAAGATCCACATACCTCTGCCAAAAAATAGCAAATGCTTTGACTTGGCCCTTGTAGGACATTTTTAAGCAACAATAACTTCTTTCTTTGGATTTTTTTTCACGAATTGCATGTTTGTTAATGCTTTCACAAGCGTTCAAATCTTACTAGTGTTGATTTTTGACTGTTGACGACGATTTCTCAAAACCACAGTAAATAAGTTTCACAATAATCGTGTACGATTTGAAAAAAAGATCTATATGAGATACGTACGTTCAATAATAGTTTTCATTGAACGTTTGGACTGGAATTGTAAGTCGTTGTCTAGTCGAAGTGGTATTCCTATCAACAAGACTTACCTGACGAGATATAATTTCTATAAACAATGATGCAATAAAGCTTCCTCAGTTGGTAGAGGATATACCATTGGAAATGAGAAATCAAATATGATTCATACGTGATAGAGCACTAGCACATTTTTGTGTTGTTGGTTATAAGTATCTAAATGCAATATATCAGAGTCGCTGTATTGGTGGAAGCGGACTTCATCTATGGCCTGCTCTATTTCCCAACTTAAATCCCGTAGACTTTTTCCTATTTTAAATATTGTTTTTACTACCCAGTTGAAACTGAACATGATATATGGAATCAGACAGTATATGGATGTAGTACAATAAGGAATATACCAAATGGTTTTTATCAGTTAGTAAGGATATCATGCATACTAATCAGGTGGTAGTCTTTTCAGCAACCTTTGTAAATTACCATATCGTACATATAATATTCAAAGCAAAAAATGCTGGAAACAAAGCGATTTTTGAAAAATCATCAAAAATGTAATTATATCTAAAATAATCTAAAATGAATCACTTCTTAAATTTTTGCCGCATGTTTACCAATCAGCCTGTACATGATACTGTTAAATAGAAATGTCTTATTACTCTACAGGGTGGTCTGAAATTCACAGATAATCAAGTAGTGCGATTCTATGATTACTTGGACAGTCCTAACACAGTTTTAAAAAAGTGTAGATTTGAAAACATGATGTAAAACCTTCAATAAATTAGTAAGATGATATGCTAGAATAGGGGTTTTATTTAAGTCTAACAAAAAGAACAATAACGCAATTAAGTGTATTGTAGCGCTAATTCTATTTATTACTTCCTGTTCATTGGGCGGAAGCATCGCAAAAACTTTTTCTATCATAAAGACCCAAACAAAGAAGTCAAAAGAATTCATATTTGGTTACCTTGCAGAAATAGGAAAACGTTCATTTAACCATGCTCTTGTAATTATTGCTTTATGAACTAGTGCACCATCGTGCATATTAAACATGTTGGCTCTGACATTTAATAGAACGTTATCTAATACTTCCTCCAGAACTTTTACATATTCATTTACATTTAATCTATTCAGAAGAAATATTGAGCCTTCACTTTGAAAATTTCAAGATGCCTAGCCAAACATTCACAGAAAACTTTCTTTGGTATCCAAATTTTCGAATAACTCTGGGATATTTATCTGCCCAAAAATGGAAACTGTGACTGTCGAAGACACCATCTCTTGAGAGCATGCATTCGTCACTCCATAAAATAAGTAAAAAATGCTTGGATCTTCTTGAATTTTCTTGAAAATTATGTTGCAAAGCATTATTTTTTGAAAATTATCATTTTCGTATAATGGTTGCACTTTCATAATGTGAAACGGTCTTAAAAAACTTTCCGTAAGCAGCGAAAAGCTGTTGTTTCACTTGGAATGTTCTTTTCCTGGACTGTTGATTTAGTGTTATAAGTAGTATCCTGATTAAAAATATCCAAAATTCTTTCCTTAACTTGGTTCTTATAACGATGTCTTAGTCTGCCTGTATCACGTTGATTAGGAACAAATGGACCTGCTTTACGAATCTCCTATTAGATTCTCGAAATGTATTTGTTAATGAGTGCTGCTGGTATGTATACTGTATTGTATATTTGTCTTCTGTAAGGTTCACATTTCCTTTGCAAAATCCAAATACTGCATATATATTAGCGTATTCTTTGAAAGTGTACATTACAAATTGCTCGGGATATCATAGAAATGAGACAAGTAATGGAAGAGAAAATAATGAACATTAAACTAACAAACGTTAACATTTGACAAATAACTACATATGTATTTCTAAATTACAGACCTTATTTCAGGCCAAGTTTGTCGTATGTACTTTAACATATAAAAGCAATTAAATATATGATTAAAAACGCAAAATATTTGCATAAAGCGATTAATTACACCAACGTAATTTTGCATAATTTTATTTGACTCTAAAAACATGGTTTTCTACAGAAAATTTCAAGAATTTCTAAATATTTTTTGCCGCACATTTTCAACATTAATGATCTCAGATCCCTTGAAGGCTGACAATACAGCATTTCTGTATTAGGATTGTCGTTCAGAATTAATCATAGAATCGTCCTGTCTGATGATATCCGTGAATTTCTGAACACCTTATACGCCGAGATGACGGACATACATTCTGTGTATGATTTACTAATAGAAATGCGTTAGAATCTAAGCGGTTGTACAGTAAACGACTTTGCAATAGTCGCGTTCCTGATAGGAAAGCTTTTATTAATATTCATCATCCACTTAAAGAGACAGGTAAACTTAAATAGTGAGCCAGAAAGGCCAGTGTCAATAAGAAAAGTAGAAATGGAAGAAAATGTGCTTAATGGAGTATGGAAAGATCCACATGCCAAAAAATAGCAAATGCTTTGACTTGGACCGTGTAGGATATTATTAGGCAACAATCTTTATACCCAAACCATATTCAAAATTTCGTTCAATAACTTCTTTCTTCGGATTTTTTTCCACGAATTACATTTTATTAATGCTTCCACAAGCGTTCAAATCTTACTAATGTTGATTTTTTACCGATGACGACGATTTCTCAAAACCATAGTAACGAAGTTTCACAATAATCGTGTACGATTCGAAAAAAATCTGTATGAGATACGTTCGTTCAACAATAGTTTTCATAGAACTATTGGGTTGGCAACTAAGTACTTTCGGTTTTTACTGATAAAGAGCGTTGCTTTATTTTTTGTATAACGTATGTTAGTGCTGTACTTTACCGTTTGTCGCGTGATACTAGTCGCATTGACGTAACTTCAGAAGCAAGTAGTGCGTGATTTTTATTAAAGCTATTAGTTGTGGGTTAATTTTAAATGGAGTGCAGAAACGAACATTTTCGACATATTTTACTATTTTATTTCTGTAAAGGAAAGAAAGCTGCTGCGGCTCACAAAAAGATATGTGAAGTTTATGGTACTAATTGCTTAACAGAGCGCACGTGTTAGAATTGGTATAAAAAATTTCATTCTCGAGATTTTTCCTTCAAAGACGAGCAACGTTCTGGTCGGCCTACTGAAGTTGATGATGACCAAATCAAAGTCATAACTGAAGAGGATCGTCATATAACTGTTCGAGAGGTTGCGGAGAGGCTACATGTATCGCACACAACAATTGAAAAACATTTAAAATGTCTTGGGCTAGTTAAGAAGCTTGATATTTGGGTACCTCACGAATTGAAAGAAATTCATTTAACACAAAGAATCAACTTTTGCGATATACACCTTCGACGAAATGAAACTGACCCTTTCTTAAAAAGAATCATCACTGGTGATGAAAATGGGTCCTGTACAGTAACATAGTTCGAAAACAATCATGGAGCAAACACGATAAACCAGCTCAAACCACGTCGAAAGCTGAATTGCATCCAAAGAAGATCATGCTGTCAGTTTGGTGGGATTACAAAGGTGTTGTGTTTTTTGAGCTGCTTCCAAGGAACCAAACGATCAATTCTGATGTTTACTGTCAACAATTAATAAAACTGGATGAAGCAATCAAAGAAAAACCGTCAGACTTGTCAAATCGGAAAGGTGTAGTTTTCCACCAAGATAATGCGAGGCCTCACACATCCTTGGCAACTCGTGGGAAACTATTGGAGGTTGGCTGGGAAGTGATGCCACATCCTCCATACAGCCCTGATCTAACACCATCTGATTACCATTTATTTCGAAGTTTGCAGAATTCTTTGAATGGTAAAACTTTCACAAATGACGATGACCTTCACTCGCATTTAGTTCAGTTTTTTTCTGATAAGGACCAGAAAGTTTATGAGCGCGGAATCATGCAGCTGAAAGAAAGATGGCAAAATGTCATTGAGCAAAATGGAAAATATATAATTGATTAAAAACTATTCTTTGCTGATCAATAAGGTTGATATATAACCCCTTTCCACAATTAACTATTTATAAAATCTGTATACGCATTTCGACAACCAAGTTGTCATCATCAGCAAATAATTTCAAAGTGTCGCACCTGGTAAAACACGGCGAAAAAATTGTATGAAAAAACAAACTCCGTACGCGATCCGCACCGTTGAAAACCAAGATGTGCAAGATGTGTTTTCAACGGTGCGGATCGCGTACGGAGTTTGTTTTTTCGTACAATTTTTTCGCCGTGTTTTACCAGGTGCGACACTTTGAAATTATCTGCTGATGATGACAACTTGGTTGTCGAAATGCGTATACAGAATTTACAAATAGTTAATTGTGGAAAGGGGTTATATATCAACCTTATTGATCAAGTCAATCAACCACAGGCTCCATCAAATTCAACTCTTCTTTGCTGAAAAAAAAGTGTTTTATTTTATACTACAAAACCGAAAGTACTTAGTTGCCAACCCAATATTTCTAAATTACAGACCTTATTTTAGGCCAAGGTTGTCGTATGTACTTTAACGTAGAAAAGCAATTAACATATGATTAAAAACGCAAAATATTTGCATAAAGCGATTAATTACGCCAACGTAATATTGCGTAATTTAATTTGACACTAAAAACATGGTTTTCCACAGAAAATTTCAAGAATTTCTAAATATTTTTTGCCGCACTTTTCAATATTAATGGTCCGAGATCCTTTGAAGACTGACAATACAACATTTCTGTATTAGGATTGTCGATCCAGAATTAATCATAAAATCGTCTTGATTTTCTGAACACCGTATATGTAAAAATTCTTTTTGAAAGTCAAAATATTGTCGCAAGTATTTAGAAAAAAAGTGCAAATAATTTCTTGTTACCGTTAGAAATTATTTTTATATTTCAGTAAGATTAATATGCATTTTTTTACTTTGCAGTTGATGCGCCGAGACGCTGACAATACAATTACTGTATATTTGAAAAGAGGCAGAGATGCTTACGACAACGTAGTACTACCATACTCAATGTCTAAACTTAATGGCTCTCCTGGACTTAAACAATGGAATTACGAGGAACCAGAAGGAAACGAAACTATGGAAACGAATACAGTATGCAACACAATCACTGGAAATTATGATGGTGGACTATTTCCGAAGAATTTTGATCAAAATGACACATTAACAGTATTCAGACCAGCATTTTGCAGACCAGTACGTTTTAGTTTCGAAAACAAGAGCATAAGCGAAGATGGTTTTCCAATATATAATTACAGGATTGCAAGAAATTTTCTAGAGTCTGGAGATACAAACCCAGACAACAAATGTTACTGTCTTCAAGGTAAATGTTTACCGGATGGCTTTAGTACACTGTCTCCATGCTATTACGGTATACCGATTACAATTTCCCAACCCCATTACCTAAATGCCGATGAAAAAATTAGAAGTCAAGTAGAGGGATTGCATCCTGATCCTTTAAAACACGACATTACAGCGCAGATTAATCCAAATGTGGGTATACCTGTATCTGCACATCTAAGGATACAAGTCAACTTATACATAACAGAAAACAATTTCGCAAGTGTAAAAAAATTCAGTAACACAATGGTGCCATTAGTTTGGGTTGAATTGGAACTAAACGATTTAACAGAATACTGCAAATTCCTTCTTAACATGATAATTAGAATTTTGCCCATAACACAATCAGTAATAATGTGGCTCTTAGGAATATTTGGTTTGGCATTAATAGCGGCTGCTGCATTGATTATATTTTACTTCCCACCTGAAAGACGGTTAGACGATCCATATGGTCATAGGATAGGTTACAGTCCAATTCTTGTTATACCGCTTACATCACGACTGAAGGAAGCCAGAATTAGTTAATTTATTTTTTTTTTGTACAATTCAACTACAGAGATAATTAGAGACTGACTATTAAATTATTATGTACATAGTAAGATAGTTACTAATAGGTTAATTTTATTTAGTGGTACGCTTTGGTTTGATACATTTTTTTATAATAAATTTATTATTTACAAAGTATGTACAGTTAATTTCAACTATCTACTTCTATCCCTTCATTTTAGACTTAATCCAGGGTAAGTAATATGACATTCTGGTGTACACATCCGGAAATCCAGGTTTTGCACATCCAGAACCAAATGATGTTATTCCTGCTAGAAACCATCGTCCATCTCGGCGAGCACATTGGAGAGGACCACCTGAATCTCCCTACAACATACAACTCTATTAAAACTTTTGAAATCATATGACGTCGATAGTTTCAAACTTTAAGTTTTTTCTCCAATTTGCTATAACGTAAAAAATACTTAATAAATGCCTACTTCCTTTGCTTAATTAATTAAAGAAGAAACGAAACGTATAAGTAGTCATCACACTCGTAAAAGGTGTGAAAGCTTTTGGGTTAATTAATGTGCATACGAAATTACTTAAATATCATTACACGATCGGAGATGAATGAAGAAGAGGAAATATTTTGACACGCAATAGTTAAAGATTACAAAAAAGTTTACAGATTTTATGTTCATTCATTGACAAAGGAACTATTTAAAATTTGTAGCTGCATATAGATTTAATACACGTGTTACTTTCTTAGCAAATTCTCAAAGAAATGAAAGGTAAATATCAATGTACTTTAGAGTTCGTACCCTTAAGAGGTGTGTTACAGTATCATCCTCTTATACGAACAACATCATATCAAATATGAATATCTTTTCATGAACTTCTTTTGCAAACGTTCGTCAATTCAATCATCGATAATCGAGTGAAGTCATATGCATAACCGATGACGGTGATATTGATCACTAGGTAAGTATTAGTATAGAGGAATCCTATCATGATGAGATAGTATATTCACCAAAAATTTTATTTTGCCGTCATCGTAAGTACTTTGACTTCTTATGCAAATGTCACTGATATCAAGACTAAATAGGCTATTACTGGTGTGATATATTTTCTGGAGATGATTGTTGAGAAGAAGATACTACAACTACTTATAGATTTTCCTCGCTTTACTTAATAAATAATTCGTAAATAGTTTCTTTTTCTAATTCATCGAATATTCTTTTTCTTTGACTTTTTTATTTAACATGAGGAATTGCACTTCATTTTGTTTATAGTAACTTAGTATAAACAGACAGTAGTGTCCAGTTAAAATTGTATCTATCAAAACTAAGTACAAAGTTCCCCTAACCTTCCTTGGAAAATAAAGAAGCTATCTGTTTATTCTCTATTTAATGAAATGTCTTTCAAGTTTTGCATAATAGGACATAGAGGACGGCACTAATCTAATGTCAGTACTAAAAATTAACCTCCATCTTTAGTTAACCTAAATCCAAAGTTTTAGTTCGATGCGTGTAGTATTGTAGCTACAACGAACTATCAAAGTTGACAAGTTAGTTGAAAAATAGAATTAAACCGATAACATTTTCGCGGAATAATTTTTAATGATTTTCCTGGACAATTACTTCAACGAGAGTGCCTCGCCGAGTCAGTTTCTGTTTTCGGTAATGAAGCACAACGCCGGTCAACAATTTCTCGTTGATACGGAAAATTCAAACGTAGACGGATTAGTTTTAGCGACGATCCAAGAGCAAGTTCACTAAAAACACCAGTCACTCAGAAAAACGTCGATGCTGTGCTCAAGTCATCATATTGCCAAATTGAAGCATTATTGGGGATTTCGGACCGCAATTCAAAAAATTTTGCATAAAGAATTGTGTGACACAAAAATTAGTTTCCCGTTGGATACGAAAACTGTAGGAAGAAGAATAGAGAGCAGTTAAGGTGAATTGGTGTTAAAAAGCACAAGATCGCTCATAAAGAAAGGTCGACAAAGGTCATCCGTTCTCGGAGTGTCTCCAAAAGGATGGTCACGACATTTGTTTCGAAAGCAGGTTATGTAGCAACAATACAAGATTTAAATGATAATACAAGACAGAAATATTGTTGGAATGAATTTTGTTTATTATAATATGTGAGATAATTTCATGGCATTTATTTTTGAAATATGATTTCCGGCATATGCTCTGCGCGGCTACGAGTTACATGGTCCATTCGATCAGTCCAATTTTTGACTACTTTTTCTAATAAATCTGGCCGTATGGCGTCAATGGTGGCTTGAATATTGGCTTCCAATGCTTCAAGAGTTGCTGGCTTATTGTCATAAATCAATGACTTAACATAGCCCCATAAAAAGTAATGCAGAGGCGTTAAATCGCATGGACGAAAGGTCCAGTGAACAGTACTACTTCTGGAAATAAAGTTGTCACTAAATTGAATTTGCAATAAATCGATTGTTAAGCGCGCCGTATGGCAAGTTTCGCCGTCTTGTTGGAACCAAATGCCGTCGATGTTCATCTGATTAATTTTTGGAAACAAAAATTCAGTCAGCATGGCTCGTCAGCTCTCGCCATTCACCGTAACGACAGCTCCTTCCTCACTTCGAAAGAAATAAGGACCGATGATGCCACCAGAGTGTAAACTGCACCAAACAGTCAATTTTAATAGATGTAATGGTGATTCTTTAACGGCTTGAGAATTGTCCTCGCTCCAAATACGGCAATTTTGATTATTGACGTAGTCATTTAACCAGAAATGAGCTTCATCACTAAACACAATTCTTTGATAAAAATGCTCATCTTCGGCCAGTTTCAAATGAGCCCAATCAGCAAAAATGCGACGCAAACGATGGTCGTGTTGCTTCAATTCTTACACGAGCTGTATTTTATAGGCACGTAAGCTAAGATCCTTATGTAAAATTTTGCAGGCAGTCGAAGGACAAAGGCCAACAAGTTGAGAACGACGACGAATCGACGTTTCGGTGTCGTCTTCAATACTTCGCGCCACAGCAGCAATATTCTCTTTGGTACGAACATTTCTTTGTCTTGTTGATGATTTTGAATCGAGAAGAGTAAAATTAGTGCAAAAACGATCAATAACTGCACGAATTGCTTGCTCACTAGGCCGATTATGTTGACCGTAAAATGGACGAAGTGCTCTATGAATTTCGCGAAAAGATTTATTTTTTTCAAAGTAAATTTCCACAATTTGGAAGCGTTGTTCTAACGTTAAACGGTTCATGATGATTTACCAAACCTTACTGAACAGAAATGTCAACACAGTTTGACATTATCAGCTGTCAAACCATAGTTATCAATGTCGATAGTTCTCATGCAGCTTAAAAAACACGCATTTTTAACATGTTCATGTTAAATATTTATCACACCATAATCTTCTTTGAGATTACATTTTGTTTGTTTATAATTACAAAATCATCAAAATATTATTATTCTTTTATTTGAATTTTATGCAAATTAAAATCCATGAAATAAATTAGTAACATAATTACTACAATTCACATATTGTTTTGAATTCCAAAGTAGTGCGAATTTTCACACCTCACACGTACATCAATTTTAATATCTTAACGCCATGCAGTGTTCAATTAACAATAATATTTTCAAAAATTTTACTGAATTTAATTTAAAAGAGACCATTAAATTGTTTAAGAATATTTAAAAAGAACAATTTCTACTCATTATGTGATGTAAATTTATTCAGTCCATCACCGATCTGAATTTTCGAAAACCTAATGAGGCAATGTTTTAAAACTTTTATCAAGTATACAACCTTGAGACGCTCCTCTTACTTTCGTAGCAGATGAGCTAGTTTCTACACTGATAGCATAATAAATAATGTGCGAATATTTTCCTTTTTTAATAACTAATTTAAAATGTTCGTGTAATTTACTTCAATTATGTAAAAGTACTAACAGAATCTATAAATATTATTCCAAATTACAATTATTAATTACGAGGATAGCCTGAAAAATCTGCAGAATGACGGATAGATGGCACAGTTCTAGACTACTCCTATTGTGCACCGGTAGGTTATCTTCCTACAAAAATCAATTGTACAAATTTCAGATCGCTGCTTTTATTAGTTTCATTGTGCTGACTGTTCAACTAAAGTGTCTCTGAATTTTTAACGAGATGAAAAGTGTTGAAATACCATTCATTAAGTCATTAAGTACTTCTTTACGAAAGACTTAATCAGCATAATATTCAAAACGAAATGAAGGATGGTCTAAAGAATCTAGCTTCCTTATTTTCCACTGTCGTTTAAAAACACCTAAGATAGTGGAGGCTGTAAACATCCCTAAAGAGCGCGCATCATACATTTTGATTGAAAAGTTGGATATAGAGAAACTATCGACCTGGTCAGTGCCAGGATTCCTCAATGTTGGTCGAAAATTGTTGCGGAGGCGAGTTTGTAGTGAGCATTTGGATTGTTTTTTTCGAAAACATGTGGCAAATTTTATACGTCGATTTATCATCAGAGATAAGAGTTGGGTTCATCATTATACGCCTGAAATAAAACAACAATCTAAGCAGCGACGGCACAATGTTTCTTGTCTCTCAAAAGAGGCGATAGCTATTCAATTTACAGAAAAGATTATGGCTTTTATTTTTTGGAATGCAAAAGTATTCTTTGTGTTGAATTTTTTTCCGAAAAAACAAAGTATTATGAACGTACTTTGTATGCGTCTTTCCAAATTAAATATCCTGGCTTTGCTAAGAAATCATTTAGAACACGACAATGCACGGCTCCACACAAGTGTTGCTGCTATTGAAAAAATTAACGAAATAGACTGCATCTAGCTTATTTGTTGGATTTAGCACGGCTAGATAATCACCAATTTGCACACCTAAAGAATACCTTGCAATCGAAAAACAGACGATGTTAAAACTCCTGTAGAAATTTTAACGAATTTAAAAGTTCTGAAGTTTATCCATGGATAGAAACTTTGAACCATCACTAGTCCAATTGAACCGAGGCGGTAGGGGATTATGTTAAGAAACGAAGGCAATTTCAAACAACAAAGTTCATTTCTTTATTTTCATTCCATGAATTTTTCAGCCCGCTATTATTTTATACTCACGTTGCTAACTATTTACATAATTGCTTGTGGTTTAATTTTATTGATTCGTAATATGCTGTTTTACCAAAGTCTAGATTTTGTTATTTTATATTCACTTACGACACAAGTGCCACTAGAACCGTCTGTATGTCCTGCACATAGATGTCCATTTCGTATAGGTACAGCGTGTGCATACTTCTTCTTACAAAGAGCGTTATCGTGAACTGGTATTTTCACTTCCAATAACTTTCCAGCTAATTTGCCATCTTCTTTGCTTCTGCCCCATCCTGTTGCTATACATAAATCAGTGTCATTGTATTTCAGTCTTCTAGTAGGCAAACATACAGCTCGAATTCGACTACCGCTCAACTTCACAGGACGAGACAATTTCATTAAGGCTGAAATACTCAAGATATACAACTGATGATAAATATATGAATTGTAACATGCACTTCTTACCTATATCGTGTTGAAAATTGTGGAAACGCTCATGTAAAATTATTTCTTCGATTGGTATCCGTTGCTCTGTATGTTCTTCTAGGTCCTGATCCCAGTCACCTAAAACGGCCGTCCATAAAGCGGCTAAGGGTAGATTGAATAAATCGCTAAAAAATCGGTAATAATAAGTGGCAGTGTTAAAAGAACTAATAACAGAATACTTATGTAAATATTTTTTTATTTAAATATTATAAATTGTATAAAGGGCTGTTATGAAAATGATTTAATGAATATAAGGAGATCCGAAAAGAATGTTGAGATCATTAAGATTATACATTTCGCTAAACGTTCATTTCTGATGAAACCACAGATCATATTAGTTACTAGTTTCACGTGTATAAACTACAATAAAACTTATATAATTTACAATTAATCAATGAAAACTTATAAGATTTCCATTTAGCCAGATGATACGAGGGTAGCCGTTTATATTTCGGGAAAAGCAAATAAAAAAGAATTTGTATTATCGAAAATAGTTTTATTGCTTTTCAAAATATTCTCCTTGAAAATCAATGCACTTTTGCATTCGTTTAAACCAATCCGAAAAGCATCGCTTGCACTGGAAGGCGGAATCTCCAAAATATGAGTTTTGAATGCCTAAACTGCCTCTTCCGGCGTAAAAAAAACCGTTGACCACGAAGTTTATTCTTCACGTGTGGGAACAAAAAGAAATCACAAGATGCTAGATCAAGGTTGTACGGCGGATGGCTCATCTATTCAATGTTTTGCCCGGTCAAATATTCAATTGTTTGAACCGACCTGTGGAAGCTTGCATTGTCATGATGGAGAATGATCGTTTTCGGTTAGTTTACCTTATTTCTTCAGAAACTTTTGACAAACAAGTAGTTGTGTACATTTTTAACTCCTTATGACCACTTTCAGCACTGCCTCCTTTGTCTATATGTTTTTTTGTTCTTGGATGGTAGCAGATATGTGTGCTTCGCATACGAGCTTTTTTTGCAAATTTTACAATATTCTCATTCACATTCAAAATCAAAAACGTAACTTGTTAGTTTTGAATCCATTTTGTTATTGAAGACATTGTCAATGGAGAATCTAAGTAAAATAGATATATCGCTAAATTTCGAAAATTATTTGATATTAGAAATGAAAGTACCTGTTACAAAGACACCCAAAGTTCTTATAACCCAAATAAGAAACAACTAAGAAAAGGAAATGTAAATAAATCTGGAAATATATTCCTTAAAACACTAAATGAGTGCGTATCTAACAAAAAAAAACTTTTCCTTTAAAACATATTATATGAAATATAAAAAAAAAGTACAATAGAATTCTAAAACTGCAGTATAAGCTAGAAATTCTGACGCTAAGGAAGGTTAAAAATAAATACTTAATAAAATAAGCACATATACGTATATATTTGACATAATTGCTCCTTATGAACCACACGCACTAACTAACAGAAGTTTATACACCAATACTAAATACAGGTAATGCACGAATCCCGAATTTTTATCGAAAACATAATCTATTGAACGATGCGCTATACGTTTTCATACTGGCTCATCTGCAAATGTTCTCAGCTTATTTAAAACAAACTATCAATGGAGACTAGCACCTATTTACATTTTACATTTAAATTTTGGATGCGAAAGTATACGAGGCTGAGCTTCTTCCACGGGGCAGCCGCATCGGACGACACGGTAATTGGAGTCTCATTGATCTTGATACTTCCCAAGCAACAACCTGTAGTCTCCTCTTTCTGTCTGCTATAGTCTACTCTCAAACTTTAATTGTAGAGGACACTGTTACTTAGTAGTGATGATGGTATGACAATGGTTGACATAAAAATCGAGTAGCGAATTAAACTGAAATTTAAAAAATCGCCAACAAAATGTTTGCAAATGTTAAAGGAGGTGTTTGATGATAATGTTATGTCACGTGCGGCACGAACGCTTTTCTTTCACGAATGAGCAAGTCGAAATTGAAGGCAATGCTGATCTTTTTTCTCGATATCAGTCATGACTTACTGGGTGCCTGAGGATCAAACCGTTAATCATAAACACTACAAAGAAGTCCTAATCAAGCTGAGGGTAAAAAGTAAGGAAGAAAAGACCAGATTTGCGTGGATTCTGTACCAGGACAACCCACCAACTTACAATGCCCTATCTGTGAAGCAGTTTTTAAAGAACAAACGCACTCCTGTGCTTGATCATCCTCCATATTCGCCAAATCTCGCACCATGTCACTTCTACCTGTTCCCAAAAGTGAAAAGTGCATTAAAGTGAACATATTTTCAGTCTCTTGAATGTCTTAAAGCAAAAACAGCAGAGTTGTTGAAGAGGCTGATAGCTAATGAACTACAGCATTGTTTTGATCAATGGTAGACAGGCATACAGCGATGTATAGATAGGGGAGGAGAGTATGTTGAAGAGATAAAAGTCAAATATAACATTTCTCACACCAGTCTCATTATTTAATTGCCACACCTTGTATAATGAGTAGTTAGATCATGTCCTTCTGTTTCCAATAATTTAGATAAAGTCCGTCTTTGATTAAATAATATTTTATTAATACAATTTCTATTTACGTTATACCTGGATTCAGTTGGCTTATTATATTCAATTAGAACATATTTTTTACATGATGGATTTTAGAATTATGTTAGAATTGAGCTAGACTAAGCGTGCTTTTTCTTTTTTGTTGCAGTACAATAAAATTAACAAAAGTTAGATAGGAGGTCGCAGCATCCAGGTTTTGTACTTTCTCTGTACTTAAAACACAGTAGAGTTATTACTTTTGTTATTTTTTGTGAAGTTACTCTTATGATTACATATGTATATCAGGGATAGTCAAAAACTTCTAACATCTTAAAACTCGAAATCCTACGAGAAAAAGATCAGAGATTCTAATTCTTTTAAAAATAATATTTTCAGTCTTGCTAATTGATAGAAGTTTGCTCAAGCAGCTAGGATATAAATTATAATTTTATATAAGCTAAATAATTTAAAATTTAAACAATTTATATACATCAGTCTAATCGTCTAACTCATGTAATAACATAGCAAATGAATAGATTACATAAAGTTTTGAAATTAAACTTTCAAATAAGTTTAAAAATTCTAAAACATGAATAATTGCAGAACGAAGAAATCATGTACTCAAACATATTGTTACCTATTACGTGTAATTTTAAACTTAACTATAAAATAGAATTAACACATACAAATTAGATCATTCTTAGAACACGTATCGCACATTAACACTTAAGATATTTATCACCAAACAGAAATGTGTATTTTACATATTACACGTACAAAGAAAGTAATTGAAAGTGAACAAATCATAACTAGTCGAACACGATAGTTTTACTTTAGTAAAAGACGAGACTGCTTTGTTAATGTTTTAGTATTAAAAAGTGAAATTAAGTTTTGTTTTCATTGTGCTATAAAGCAATTTAAAATTTTCACTTATGATTTCTTTTCATTTGTTTAGTGTAACGATAATACTATAGAACAATTGAATATGCAACAAAACTTTGAGCGAAAGTTTTTAACGTAAATTAAATAAAATCGGATATCTTAAAATATATGAAGGTTAAGGAGATAATATGAAAATCTATGACTACGACTACAATATGATTAATTTCATCGTCCTGAGTTTGTCAATTGCAGAAAAATTTTTAATGCAATATAAATCATATGAAATAATTTTACCTATCTACCAGGTGTACCGGAGACCATTACAGGTTTTCCTCACAGATGTCGCCAGACATACAATGTTATGATTTGACACATATGTCACTCTATTCTACTGACATCAAGCTTCAAAGCCATACATGTTATATTTTGCGAAAGTAACACCGTCATAGATGTATACCTCTTTGAAAATGTCGTGCTTCGTGCCTGCTCCAATCATAAAAACATGAGCGTTAGGCGTGGTTTTGATAATTCAAAAGTGATGACTTCGACGTGCAAGACAAGCAACGTTCTGATAGACCGAAAAAGTTTGAAGATGCGACTCTGCAAGAGTTATCGGATGAAGACCCAACCCAAATCCAGAGACAAGTGGCAGAAGCGTTAAATGAAAACCCTTACATCGACAAAGAAACATGCAAAAACGACAACAATGGGCAGAAACACACAGAGATTGGACACTGAATGACTGGAAAAGGATCTTATGGACTGATGAATCAAAGTTTGAAGTGTTTGGACAATCAAGGCGTGTTTTTGTAAGAAGAGTGACTGCTCAAATAATACCACGGGATTGTATAGTGAAAAGCGTCAAACAAGGAAGAAGTTCTGTGCTTGTATGGGGCGTTTTTTCCGACACAGGGAACTTGAAGCGAATCGAGGGTATTTTACGAAAGGAGGGTTATTTAGAAATATTGGAAGAAAATGTAATACCATCGGGGCAACGTTTAATCGGCAAAAATTTTGTGTTTATGAGGGACAACGATCCCAAACACTCAGCAGTAATACGAGGGAGCGTTTTTATATTCGCGGAATGGAGGACAAGGGGTGGAAATAAAAAAACCAAATTATTTTTCTTTTTCAATATATTCACCTGCAAGACGGATACATTTTTCACATCTTTCAATTAATTTATTTATACTCTCATAAAAAAATGATTTCTCTTTATCTGCAGAATACGCCGAAACTGCCTCCTTGACTTCATCATCGGCAGTAAATTTTTTACCCCGCAGCTCTTTTTTCATTTTCGGAAACAGGTAATAATCACTCGGGGCCAGGTCTGCGCTGTAGGGTGGGTGATTCACAATTTCGAAGCCCACCTTATGCAGGGCAGCTAACGCAACGCGGCTCTTGTGGACGGGTGCGTTATCGTGCAAAAGCAGAACACCTTTTGTCAATTTTCCCCGTCTTTTCTCTTTAATGGCTTCTTTTAGTCGCTCTAATATTGAAGATTATTGGCCTTTATCTTTATAATCAATCAACAATATTCCTTCCGAGTCCCAAAATACCGTTGCCATGAGTTTCCCAGCTGATTGTGACACTTTAAATTTCTTGGGAGGTGCTGTGCCCTTTTTATGCCACTGCATGGAGTCTTGTTTGGGCTCAGGTTCATAATGATGAACCCAAGTTTCGTCTCCAGTAACAATTCCACTCAATACACCATCCTTGTCTTCATTACAGAGGTCCAAAAATGCACGCGAACACTCTACGCGCTGTTGTTTTTGCGGCGGCGTAAGCATTCTCGGCACCAATCTTGCGCTGACCTTAGACATGCCGAGATGATCGTATAGGATTTTAAAAATTGTTGTATCAGATACTCCAACCATTTCTGCGAGTTGTTTCTTCTTTAGTCGAGCATCTTCGAGTACAATTTGTTCAACTTTTTGGATAAGTGCTGGCGTGGTCACCTCAATGCTCCTGCCCGGCCTCGGGTCGTCTTCAAGGGATTCCCTTCCTTGTTTAAATAAACTATGCCACTTGTACACCATGGTTTTTCCTGGACAAGAGTCGCCGTAAACCAATGACATCTCATTCATTATAGTCGCGACTGATTTTCCTTGCCTGGTAAGGAACTTTATAACGGCACGATATTCGATTTTTTCCATATTTCACTTTTCACTCCTGATTATGTTACTTGGCTGACGATAGCTCAAAGACTAACTGTCTAATAACAATGAAACTTCGTATTTATACTAATCATGAGTCGCTGCACAGGCTACGCCCCCAATGCACCTACTCACCCGTCTATAACCCGCTCATTCCGCGAATATAAAAACGCTCCCTTATGTAAGAGTTTTTAAATAGTGAACATAACAATAATACCTTACAAATAATGACATGGCCACCGCAAAGCCCCGACCTAAACCCCATAGAATTGTTATGAGACGAATTGAACAGGATTGTTCGAAAAGTATGCCCTACCTCAACAAATCACTTGTAGAACATATTGCAAGAAGAATGGAATAGTATACCGAATAGGCTCCTTGAAAAATTCGTGAAATGTATGCTTCGAATTGTACGGGCTGTTTTTCGCGCAAAAGGGGGTTTCTTCAATAAGCATAATGTTTAAGGTATCTTTGTTTATTTATCGGTAGAATTATACCTTATAAACATCTATAAATAATTCCTTTTTTTTAAATTTATTTGGGCGTCCGAACTAATATGGACGGTAGTGTACATTTACTTTGTGACTATTTTTTTCTTATTTAATTAAAGGATTGGACGTTGCATTTTTTAAATCCAAAGCATCTATTAATAATCTTTTGTTGTAATAACAATTTTTGTTTCCAACAGGCCGGATCACAACAGGAAAAATAAATTAAAAACAATTAATTCATTACATATTCGTGGCATATAATATTCACGATGAAAGAAAGAATTAAATAAAATATCCATTAAGTTTCCCTAAATAAATATGTCCTCCGAAATTCCTTTGACTATTATAGATAAAATACAGATTCTTCTCAAAACGTTCGTCTTTGCAATCGAAATCAAAAATGTCGAAGTAGTCCAAGTTACGTTACGATGGAAACATTACTTTATTAAAAATATAAACAGATTTATCCCTTGACGACCTTTCTAATAATTTTAAATAATTTTGATATTTCGAAAACTTTTCTACTTACTACATCGTTATTAATTAAAAAAATTCTACCATGCGGTAAAGAATCGAACCCCAGTCGTCCGCTTGCCGAGCCGATGCTCTACCATTAAGTTACCAAGAGTTATAAGACTCGATTCTTTAAATACGACATCAACTCATTATGCATAGAGATCTTTAATTGAAAACCTCCAATTGGTATTATTTTTTAATGTATATGTATTTGCGTATATACACGCACGTGTATATACGCAATTAAGTGCATTTTACGATGTGAATTAATGAAAGCTCGTAATTTTCTGCATCGTTATAATTAAGGCAGTAATTAATTAAAAAATCTGCAATTCAGTCAGGACTCGAATGATAACAAGTTTTCATTAATTCACACCGTGGAATGCACGTAATTGTGTCTATACACATGTGCGTATATATGCAAATTCATATTCATTCGTGGCGTTTCGTTTAGTAATTTGTATACCTTGAAAAAATTAATAAAAAAACGTGGAATAAACACTAGTTTCTGTGTTAAAGATGCAAACGCTTTAAATGTTTATATTGCTTGTCGGAATAATTGTGACACCACCTTTTGGTTAACGATTCAGAGCAGGCAATAGAAGTGTAAATGATAAGAGACATTCGGATCAATCAATTAAAACGATGTCCGAAGAACATGTCTAAAATCGCAACTTTTTGAGAATTGTGAAAGATTCATGTAAGTGGATATTTGAATATCTAAGGTAAAGTGTATAATAATTTTAACTGGTTAATAACATATTTTCAACGCGATCAAAAGATCATGCGTTAAAATTAACTAGCGGTCATCAGAAGACGAAATTGTAGAAAAAACTAGTTTAGACACGAATGCCAAATTATTACTTTTTTTAGCCTTTTCGGTTATTTTTCTAACAAAAAGTATACATAGTCTGTCACAGAGAAACCGACCTTTTTTAAAATAGTAGTTCTTAGTAGCACCATCTATTAAAAAATATATGCATTGGTAAGGTAGATATGTGTCATTAAAAGCAGAGAAATTGCGCATAAAGTAACAGTGTGTATTTGGCATTGGTCGAAAAATGAATTCTGAACAAAGAGCAAATATCAAGTTCTGTTTTAAACTCGATAAAATGTTTACTTTTTTTTGACGAAACAAGTGTATGATGATGATATAAACAATTTAAAGACGAACATCCTGATTCAAAAAAAACTTTGATTACAGAGAGTAACATCGAACTTGTGAGTAAATTGATCAAAAATTAGCCGAATTACTCATTGCGATACGTGGGAACCGAGATAAATATTTCCAAAGAATCAATCCGACGCATTTTGACACAGCATTGGGAACTGAGAAATATTTGTGCAAGGGTTGTACCACACAAGCTAACTAATGCTCAAAAAGTGCTCCGAATTCAGCATTGTACAGACTTAATTAAAGACACAAAAAAGGACAGAAACTTCAGGTATTCTATTGTAACTGGCGAAGAGACGTGGTGTTTTCTATATGATCTAGCGATCAAATGTCAAAGCTCTGAACGGAAGCTTCCAAACGAAGAAAGACCGAAAAAAGCCGCTTGGAGAAGTCAAAAGTGAAGACAATGTTAATTTGTTTTTATAATTCGAAAGGCTTAGTGTACAAAAAGTTTATACCAACTAGTCAAACAGTCAGCTGTATATTATCTTGGTATTATGATATGTCCTTTAGCGCGTATTCGACGTGCGCTCCCTCAATATAGTGATGCTTGTTACATTATAATGCACCCTCTCATCGGTCGATACTTTTGACTGATTTTCTAACTACAAATGGCATTTTAACAGTCAACCATTTACCGTATTCACCAGATTTGGGGCCCTGTGACTTCTATCTATTCTCCAAACTACATTTGCCGATAAAAATACTGCGTTATGCCGACATCGGAGCCATTAAAAGGCGTCGACAGCAATCTTGAAGGATATCTCTAAAGATGTCATGTTAATTGACCGTGCAAAGCTTTGTATTGAAGCCGAGGGCGACTACTTTGAATAAATGAATTTTACCAAAACAGTAAGCTTTTTTTTTTATTTTAAAAAAGTTCGGTTTTCTCCGACAGGCTGCGCATATCCATATCCGATGTATAATATAGTTATATCACTTCATATTTAAAAGCAAGGAGTATAATGAAATGATACATAACATCGGAAAAATAAAGAATTCTTGCTTCGCATTAAATGTACCGATTAAGTAAACTCAGAGGAATAGTAATAAAAATTTGCGGGTCATGATTGCATCAAATAAAGACTATATTTTATTAAGGTATTGCTTTCTAATTTGAAAATTTTATTGAAATGTTGCGAAGTCGATATTTACCTAGCAAAACGACCAACATTCATTTCCATACGGGTATTGTAAATATGAAAGTTCAGATCAGTTTCCTTTGTGATTTATAATAACTTATTCCTGTGTGTCTCACAAATACACACTCATCTGACTTATGCTGTAAATTAATATGTAGGTACGAAGATACAATGAAAGATTAAATCTTTGTATTACTAATGAATAGATATCCTTAATGTAGTCAGGATGTAAACAATTATTATTTAATTATGTTCCGATAATGTAAAATTGCATATAATTTAGCGCCAGCGAAAGTGTTTTATAATTGGTGAAAGATGATTTGTTGATATTAAATGTATTAAAGTACATACTGAATGTAGGTGAATGATTAGTCAAAGGAAACTTTATTTGAATAGAAAACGAAGAGTAAACACTGAAAAACGAAAAGAATGGAATTTGTTCTCAATAGATTTTTATAACTATTCATTATTAAAACGTCTCACATATGTACTTAAATAGAACCAGGTGAAGTATCCTCACTTCCTTGATGGCACATAATTATCTTATCAATCTGACTGAGTCTTCATGTAAAATATCTGCCTGCATATATACCAGGTGTACCGGAAAGTCATTACCGGTTTATCAGATTTCGCTAGGTTTAGCTATGCAATGTTATGATTTGGTAGATATGTCATTTTATTCAACTGACAAACTTCAAAGCCATATAACACATGGATCAATAAGTCCCGAGACTAACCCATAGATGGCGCTCGTAGTAAACCAGTAACCACGTCTTTCTAGAGTACTAACCTTTGCTTGAAGCGTGTCAAAATTTTAAGTCGATCGGACCAGAAACAGCTGAGTTATCGAGGTTGGAGTAAAGTCGTTTTGTAGTTTGTTTAAACAATGGAAAAAACCGAGTTTCGTGTTCTGATAAAACATTGTTTTTTAATGGGTAAAAACACCACGCAAGCAAAACAATGGATTGAAAAATGTTACCCGGACTCTTGTCCATCAAAAGCAACGATTTGTCGGTGGTTTGCCGAGTTTAAACGTGGTCGTACCGACACAAATGACGCGGAACGCTCGGGTAGACCTGTGGAAGCCGTTACACCGGAAAATGTGAGTGAAGTGACAAAAATTATAATGAAAGATCGTAAAGTGAAGCTCCGTGAGATTGCTGAGATGACACAGATATCATATGGAAGTGTATTTACTATCCTTCATGAAAAATTGAGCATGAAAAAGGTTTTTTCCAAGTGGGTGCCGCGATTGCTCTCGATGGAACAAAAACAGCAACGAGTCGATGATTCAGAAAGCTGTTTATCGCTATTTACTCGCAACAAAAAAGATTTCTTGCGTCGTTACGTGACCATGGACGAAACATGGATACATCACTACACTCCAGAGTCGAAGCGGCAGTCATCTGAGTGGCGCACAGCTGGCGAAAGCCGTCCGAAACGTCCGAAAACGCAGCAGTCAGCTGGCAAAGTCCTGGCGACAGTTTTTTTGGGATACACATGGCGTGATTTTCATTGACTACCTCGAAAAAGGTAAATCGATCAACAGTGATTATTATATTGACTTACTGGTGCTTTTGAAGGAGGAAATCGCAAAAAAACGACCGCACATGCAGAGAAAAAAAATCCTTTTTCACCAAGACAATGCACCCTGCCACAAGTCGATGAAAACAATGGCAAAATTGAACGAATTGGATTTTGATCTGCTTCCCCACCCCCCATATTCGCCAGATTTAGCCCCCAGTGACTACTGGCTCTTTGCTGATCTTAAAAAAATGCTCCAGGGAAAAAGATTTGGCTCAAATGAGGAGGTCATCGCTGAAACTGAAGCTTATTTTGAAGCGAAAGATAAATTTTTTTATAAACATGGTATTGAAAAATTGGAAAAGCGTTGGAACCATTGTATCACCCTAAAAGGTGATTATGTTGATGAATAAAAAAAAATTTTGCAAAAAAAATGTTGTTTTCATTGTTAGTCTCGGGACTTATTGATCCATGTGTTATGTTATACTTTGCGAAAGTAACAGTGTCATAGGTTTATACCTCTTTGAAGATGTCGAGTATCGTGCTTAAAACAGTGCATTCGCGACACGCATAACTTTCTTTATTTAATTTAAAGAAAGAAGCCGCTGAAAGTCATTGTTTGCTGGTAGATACGTTCGGTGAGTAGGCTTCAACCATACAAAGATGTGAGATAAAAGTGGTGATTTAGATGTGCACGACAAAGAATATTCATGTAGACCGAAAAAGTTTAAAGATGAGAAATTGCAGGAGGTATTTGATGAAGACCAAACCCGAACTCAATAACAATTAGCAGAAACACTAAATATAGTCCAAGAAACGATTAACGACCGATTACGAGCAATGGGAAAACCCCAAAAGATGGGTGCCACATCAATTGAATGACAGACATATGGAAAATCTAAAAATCGTCAGTGAAATGCTGCTTCGGATAGTGACGAGTGATGAAAAATGTATTCATTCCGAATACCCTAAGCGCGAAAAATCATAATTATTACCTGGCGAAGTCGGCCCATCAACTCCAAGGGCAAATCGTTTTGGTCGCCATACAATGCTCTGTATTTGGTGGGACCAGAGTGGCGTGGTATAGGAGGTCGCAAATATCTAAATTAATTAATATTATATTCCAGTGCTCAACTTTACTAACGAATCAGGGGATAGTGAAATGACAGATATTTCGACTATGCAAGATCACTTTTACAATCAGAGAATATTAGGTTATAAGGTTGTTTTTGCGAACATATATAACGAATGCAGATATATATTACTGTGAATTCAGCTGTAAATATTGATGCATATTTAAATACAGTACCAGAAAAGATTATATTTCGAAAGTGAATCCCAAAGTTGATGAAAATATCCCTCTAGAAGATGACATAGGTTCGGTGTGTTTTGAACCATCGAAAAAAAGGGCTGATGATCCTTCCATTTAGTACAAACAAATTCCATAAACAGACCATTTAAGACAGGAACAGAAGCTGATTAGTTTGGACATAAATCTTGAGATAGTATAATATTAGGTTTGAAGTATCCAACAGCCAAAGTAAACCTGAATGACGTCTGGAATTACTACTTAATCGAATAAGCTCATCATATCGCAAAAACAAGTTATAAGAGCTCTTCTTGATTTGTCGTTTCGTCGTTCTACCGCAATTTGAGAGGATCAATTGCAGAAATGACTGGATTATTGGATTCAGTTAATCGTTTAAAAATGGATTTTTTGTCAGGAATTCAAACCTGAGTCTTAATGGAAGCTCAACTGCATCGAGTTGGAGGGTGTTTGTAAGAGTAGATGTCATGGCTCTGGTAATAATCCTATTGCTTCGAAATTGAATTTGATCCAATTTATATTGGGAATTTAGAACAAGAGCCACAAAAATCACTTGCGTGTTCTAGTCTTGATCTTACTAACGAACAGTATAAAGTAAGTATGGTTTAAAGGTCTGGCCCCAACATTTTAATAAATTTATTACTTTAAGAAAGTTGTCGTATGATAGATGGGAGGTATGTGCTTCCCAATTCACGTTTTTGGTTAAGCCATAGTCTCAAATAACATACATGGAATTCTGCTATATAACCGAACTTTTAATATTAATGGGTGGGATGTTACATGTAGATCTTCTTCTACAGAATCAAGCTGTGCGAGATTTCGGGGCAGATAACATGAGCCCTTTACAACCGAGCCAAATATTAAGTTTCTCCAAACCCTCGTTCATCTGTTCAGCTATCGTTATTTCGTCTGTCACTTAAAAATTGTATAACATCATCAGCGTATTATAAATACTCTATAAAGAACAAGGATATAAGGACTCAAGATACTCCCCCAAGGATACCGTCTAAATGAAGTTCTAAGGCAATTGCGACCCCTTAAAAGAAGAAGAGCAACAAAATGTTTTGAAGTAATATCTTTTCTTTTTTGTTCAAGACTTTTTTACTTAACAATGTATCGTTTAGATATTACATATACATACATCCACATTACCATGGCGTTTATATTCATGCATACGTTAGGTGTTTACGTAATTTAGTAACTCTTCTGCATTGTGCGTCCCACCAAAGCCAAGGATTATACATTAGGTAAGTCAATTTTTCCTTCTTAGTTATAGATTTAGTGCCCGTATCAATTATGATGTCATAAAGATTCTCATAGTTAGTAGGACAAGGTGGTGAAAACTATCTGTAATAACTGAGGAAAGCTTCTCCCAATCTGCTAGTTTACAATTAAAATTTTCACTTCGAACATAATATATACTTCAAGTATATTAGGCTGTATTTCGACAATAACGCGTCGAATGTTGGCTTCCAAGTGCTTAATTATTTCAAGTTTAGCAGCGTAGACATGCGACTTTACATATCCCCAGAGAAAATAATCTAATGGCATCAAATCGCACGAACCAGGTGGTCAGTTAGCATGTCCATTTCGTGAAATTAATCGTTCGTCAAATGTTTTTTTCAGTAAATTCATTATATCATGCGCTGTGTGACATGTGGTGCCATCCTACTAAAACCACATATCTACAACATTAATGCCTTGCAATTTAAGCTCGAAAAAGTAACACTACGCTACACACCATCAATCGCTTGTTGTGTGCGCATTATACGTCTTGCAGGATGTACGAAAACGATTATGAGCACCATAAAACGCACGTAATATCCGATGAGTTTCTTGAATTGAGCCATGTTTTTCAAAATGAATTTGAACAATTTGCAAGCGTTGCTCCGACGTGAGTCTATTCATGATGAAATGCCAAACCAAACTAACTTCAAAACAACTGAGAACTGTCAAATCAGCTGTCACAGAAAACAGTATTGCTAATTTAAAATTCTCCGCCTCCAAGTATTATACAAAGGGTACTAGGAAAGTTTTGCAACATGACACAACAATGAATCGTAGGAAGCTGCTTGTTGCTCCATACGTGCTCATACGTGCATAGTAGCCGCCGCGCCATATCGATGGACTCAGTTATTCATTAGCAGTGAGAGTGTAGTTTTGCGTTATAATTTCGTGCGTGGTTTAAACATTGACCAGTGCTTCGAAGAAATTACTCTTGCACTAGGTGGTAGAGACCTACCAACAGATAGAGGGTACTTCAGGCCTAAATACACCAGCAATTCGTTCGATTCCGCATGATCATTTGCACGTGAAGAAACTTTGTTCTCTCTGGGTGCCGCATCGACTGACTGAAGAGCAGATGACACGACGTGCGACTTGGTGTCGGGAGATGCTAAAAAAGTTTAATAAGGGGCACTTTCGGTATGTGAACAACATCCTGACAGGTGACGAGACTTTGGCTGTACTAGTACGATCTGCTGACCAAAGCTCAAAACAAAGTTTGGGTCTTTGATGATGAGGAGACACCCATAGTTGTCAGAAAATCCCGATCTGTAAAGACGAAAATGTTCGCGTAAATGTGGTATTCAATTCGATTTATCAAGAGGCTGTCCAACGCCTTTCCTACAACCGGTAACAGGCTTATCGGTCGGTAATTTTTAACATCACTCATGTCCGACTTGCCTGTCTTCGGTATAACCTTTACTAATTGTTTCTTCCAGCACTCCGGAAAAACTCCTAGCTCGAGACATTTGTTGAACAGAATTTGAAAAACCTCCGGGTTCGCCTCATACGCCTTCCTCGCGATGTCCGCCGTGATCCCGTCCGCCCAGGCGCCCTTTTTGCACTCATTGAATTGAACGTCGCTATACTGAACAGTCTTTATTTAGAAAAGAATCTTAGATAATTAACAATAATTATCCTTGAATCCGGTGCTCCGCCTGTGGCACTACACCGGAAGTAACCTAACCTTAATCTTTAGTTACTACAAAGCTAACTATCTAAATCTAAACTAGTCTTATCTAGAGCTCTAAGTGGGGCCTAGCCCGCGTCCTGCTTAAATATTATTCATATAGGCCTCGTGCTTAGTATCGAGACCCGGAATTCGCGTGCGTTCGTACACCGCGCATTTGATAATTTCCGAAGCGCACTTAGACCTATCGTGATCACTGCCGCATTTCTTACACGTCAACTGCCCTTTGCAGTCCTTCGCTTTGTGCCCCGACTTTAGGCACTTATAGCAATAATATACATTGCTATAATCTCGCACGTTACAAACCCGCCACATGATTTTTATTTTCTTGTCAACGACAAGCTGCCTAAATTTGCCGCTCACAACACAAACCGCGTTCCTAACACCGCGCTCCGTATCCCTCTTATTTGAAAAGAATCTCACCAACTTTACGTCACTGGATAATTCTCCCGTGCTAGTTTGCTTCTATCGCCTCGTTTTGCTGGCGCAAACAGTCCAGTACCTCGGCGTCTTTTAAAAACCCTCGTTCGATTCCTAAGATACGAATCGCGGGGTCGTTTTTCTTCAGCTCTTTGGCTTTCGCCGACGTCATTTTTTCCACGACCGAAACTTTCATCTTTTCCGCGTCGTTTTTCGTGCTGAATTCCACGAAAACCGCGCCCTTTCCCTTACGTACGCCGCGCATCCCTATTTTGTTACTGACGACGTCCACCTTCTGTACCAGCTCCTTCTTCGTCTGTTCTACAGTCTGTGCCTTGTTTTCCGGCTAAATTTTAACCGTCACCGATTCAGCACTAATTTGTCAGCGTATGACATG
>JAVIWB010000785.1:0-17611 GCA_031893035.1 Dermolepida albohirtum
ATTTTTTTCTTTGGGGGTGGCTCACTACTAAGAGCAATGGCACACGGGGAAATTTGGGGGGGGGATGCTAGAAAAGTTTAATAAGGGAAAATCTCGGTATGTGAACAACATCGTGACAGGTGACGAGACTTGGCTGTATTATTACGAAGTGCCGACCAAAGCGCAAAACAAAGTTTGGGTCTTTGATGATGACGGGATTTTCTGACAACTACGGATGGGTTCGTAGTTGTCAGAAAATCCCGATCTGTAAAGAAGAAAATGATAGCTGTATTTTTCAAATCGAGTGGAATTGTGGAACGCATCGTTTTGAACACACAGAAAATAGTTACAGCTATGTGGTATACTGAACAGAGCCTGCCTAAAATCATTGGATTTATGAAGAACCTGCACCGAATATTTGACCACGACAGAATTGAAACTTCTCGATCACCCTCCCTACAGTTCAGATCTTGTTCCCTGCGACTTTGCACTGTTCCCTCATGTGAAAATAAAGCTAAAAGGGACAACGAGTGTGCTTTGCTCCCTAGTGTAACCTGGCAGAACTGGTTTAAAGATTGGTTTCGGAGGATGGAGAGGTGTATTGAGTTTAGAGGAAATTACTTTGAAAAAAACATAGAAACACACGACTGCAAAACTTTCCCAGTACCCTTTGTATTATTTGAAGGCATTCATCTAATCAACTTTGTTGCTTTCTTTTAAAAGCTGGACATAATCGTCATTTTACGACTTAGGACAGCAGTTCTTAGACTTGTACTATTAGCGATCTACTACAAAGTGCGCTACAGGTGATCAATGAAGACGTAAGGAGATAGTAGAAATGAACTCTAACATAAGTAGTAAGCGTGTTGTTATAACCTATGACTTTCCTTTGGTAGAGGAACTTAACGTCAAGAAAGCACGCGGATTCGATTTTTTTATAGTCGATAAAATACTACAAAAATTTCTTATACTTTTGCATTGGTTTATTTTGGTATACATTTGTATATATTTTCGTAAATCATTTCATTTAGATAATTTTTTAGTCTTCAAATTTAAGAGTTGTCTATACATTTAGAAATCCGTGGAAAATGAATCTCCTTTTCGGGTTTATTTTTTTTAAGATGTTATCTTATAATGTATTATCTAACTATTTTTGCTCACACCTACGGTCGGTATGGAGACACTGAGTTGTCCTTGTCGTATCCGTGTGTAGAGTTGACTCTTGGATCTTTCTCTAGAACAAAGTCAGAATTCTACTGCTGGGTAGAGAAAAATAAAGTCGATTGAAGCTTTGTTTCCGAATAATACTGCAAAATCTAAGTTTCATCACACGTGATGATTTTCGTGATCAAGTTTGGTTCTTCTGTGAATCGTTCCATGTCGGAGCAAATGTTCATCCGAAGTTTTTTTATTCTTGACTGAGGTTTATCGTCCCTATTTTTGCACAAACTCTTGCTATGTTTAATTCATCATGCACAATGTGTCTTACTGTTTCTTTGTTAATTGTTTACCAAATTGGTAATCATCCGAATGCTCAGGCGTCGGTCCTTTCGAACAATTTCGTTAATTTTCTGAACGTTCCACTCAGTTCTTGTAGTGACAGAATGACCAAGACGTCCATCATCTTCGACCTTCTATCGATCTTAAGAAAACCGTTTGTGCCATGTAAAAACTCGCACACGTGACATAATATAAATTTTAAATTAACAAAGAAAGTGATGGGTGATTAAAAATGGATTTATTTCGCAAACCCTAAGTGCCAAAAACCATGGTTATCACTTGACGATGCCGGACAATCGATTCCAATGACAAATCGTTTTGATCGCAACACAATGCTTTGTGTTTGGTGGGACCAGAGTGGCGTGGTGTATTATGAAGAACTGTTGAAACAGAGTGAAACAGTTAATACTGACCACTACCGA
The DNA here is from genome assembly GCA_031893035.1 of Dermolepida albohirtum. Taxonomy (NCBI): domain Eukaryota; kingdom Metazoa; phylum Arthropoda; class Insecta; order Coleoptera; family Scarabaeidae; genus Dermolepida; species Dermolepida albohirtum. The sequence goes on from JAVIWB010000785.1 coordinate 1,902, forward strand.
TAACAAATGATCAATTTGAACCATGTGTTGATAGAAAAACGTCCAGAATGGGCCCGAAAGCACTGTTAAGTCATTTTGCAGCTTAAATTATCTGTAATGTACAAATACATAAATAGAAAGGGAGATGTCTGATGCTGTGTGTATTGTGATTCCACCCACCTACCCTATATACAAGGTGTTACTGACCGCATCAGTAGGGTTCTTCTCAAAAACAACATCAAAACTATCTTCAAACCCCTTTACAAATTATCGGACCCTTTTTCCGTAAAATATCATGTTTGTTTAGAAACACCTGGTGTGTACAGGATTCTCTGCTCATGCGGCAGGGTATATATTGGTGAAATAAAGCGGTCTGTCTGTTTCTGATCATGAGCGTTGTACTAGGTTTCTGCGCGTAGCTGGTTCTGCATTTGCCCAAAATAGGTTGAAAACCGAGAACCATATTCAATGTAATTCTACCAAGATCCTATCCCGCACTAACCATTACTATGGTCGCAAAATCCGTGAAACTAAAGAGATCTCTAAGCACCCCAGTAACCTTAACCGCGATGATGGCTATCCCCAACACAACGCCTGGCAATGCTGCCTCCCCGAACTACCCAACCGTAACCGTAACGCTCCATTGACCCATGACCCATTACCCCTATATAAACTCGTCCACCATAGACTTACACTAGTTTCAGTGCAGTAGTGTAGCCCTGAAGATGTACCATACAAATGAATACGAAACGTCGGCAGATATACAAAAGACGCGGTTTCAGCCCGGAAGCCCAGAAGCAGATAGTGTGGTTTTAGTATTTTAATGTTTCTAACCAACACCCGAAGAAGCTTTGAGTCAAGCGTTTATACTTTTAATGTTTGAAAGAAATTTATAATACTTACAGGGATCGGGTTGGCCGGAACAAAGAACTTTCCTATTGAATTTGATCTGCGTCACTTTCGGTAGTACATTTTGTAACGGGAATTGAACTGCATACTTAATGACACTTCCATAAATTATCTCGTCTTGTTTTGACAGAACTGTGATCTTTATATTGTTCTGAAACAAATATCTGTGTTAATTACAAAATATTCTTTATCATTAGAGTTGGGATGTCTTCCCGCGGTTCAGGTTCGTACCAAGTACGTAAGTAAAAAAAGAAACGACACTATTAGTAGACGTAGCGCGAAAGTTTATCGATGAATTTTCCGATATTATAATGGTGTTAGGATATACAATAAAGTTAGCGATAAACCGTTGATGTGCTGAGACAAACGTGACTGTAAAAATCATATAGATTGTACAACACCAAAATAAGAAAAATTAGCCAGCAAAAGATTAGAAAAATGCACTGGCAAAGCAATATAAAGAATAATAATAGTAATAGATAAAAAAATTTCAATTTTCAACTGATCAAATGTTGATGTTGGTGAGCGATGGTACAGCGAAAATATGTAGTGTAGGCCGTTACCTTAGAGACAAGTGTTAGGGAAGTTTACATGTCACGTGTAAAGTTCATGCTTTACACCTTGTGGCACAAAGTATTCGACAATGTTATGCGGAAGTTGGTGCATTAATTTCAAATACCGAAAGAGTGTTTCTGAAATCTTCCAAACGAATTTGAGAAGTCCACAGACGGTGTCCCGGTATTCCTGAGCCACCAGAGCAACTTTTCACACGTTAGGTAACATGGTTAAAAACGGCTTTCTAAAGGGTGTTTCAAATTTCGCATCTCTTTTTTAAGAATAAATAAAACACATAATTTGCATTCACTTTCAAAAACTTTTTATTGATAATTGAAGTATCAGTTATGATATTTGTATGTGAAAAATAATATCTGCCAAATGGCTTCCTCTTGCAGCTTCTCAGATGTCTACTCTTTTGTTAAAATTTTCAGTGACATTTTGACATAATTGAGGCTCTCTCTCCGCAATGACACGTATAATTTCATCTTTCAAAGCAGGAACTGATTGTGGATTGTTTTTATAAACCTGGCTTTTCACATAACCCCAAAGAAGATAGTCTAACGGTGCCAAATCACATAATCTTGGTGGCCAGTTAACATCACCGTTTCTTGAGATTACACGTCCAGGAAATTTTTCTCTCAGTAAATCAGTTGATTCGTGTGCAAAGTGAGGTGTAGCGCCATCCTGTTGAAACCATATATCCTCTAGATCAATATTCATTAATTCGGGTCACAAAAATTCGGTTATCATCCGACGATATCGATCCCCATTGACAGTTTCAGCTTCACCAGCAGCATTTTCAAAGAAGTAAAGTCCAATTACACCACTTGACCATAATGCACACAAAACAGTAACTCGTTTAGGATGCATATGTTTCTCATGATTAATTCGTGGATTTTCCTCACCCCAGATACGGCAATTTTGTTTATTAACATAGTCACCAAGTTTAAATGATCTAATGGCTTCAGTTCCTGTGTTATTTGAACCTTTTATGCCTTCAGAGCTAAATCTTTGTGTAAAATACGCGATGTTGTTGATCCACTAAGTCCAAGTTATTGTGAACGTCTTCTAATGGACAGTTCAGGATCTTCAGCAACACTTTCACGAGCGAAACCAATATTTTCTTGTGAACGACCACTACGACTGTATTTTTCACTTTTTTGATATTCCACGGAACCGGGCTCTTGAAATTTTTTAATAATGCGACCAATAAGTGCTTTCAGATGGGTGATTATGTAAACCATAAAATTCACGTAATTTTCTAAAAACTCTTTTCACAGAACGCTGATCCTCATAAAATAAATCAACAGTTTGAACGCGTTGTTGGACCGTGTACGAAGCCATTTTTGTAAATGTCATACATCACACTTTTAAAATGCCCACATACCCAGACAAATTCAGTGCGCCATCTATATTTTATTTATTCTTAAAAAACCGCGCAGTTTGAAACACCCTTTAATATTGCGAGAATTTTTAGCAAATAAAATCTGTGGTTCTACGATTCACAATGAAGCTGCAGCAAATAAGAAAAGTCAGAAAAGATTTGAAGACTTCCGTTGAAACCGATTCAAAATAAATTTACGACAATTAAAAAGGTTTATTTGACTCAAAAGAAAGATTTTAAAACACCGGGAGTCAATGCAAACATTGACTCCATTAACGACAACCCAGAACTATGTGTTACAAGTGACAAAAGATATGTGTGTTGTAGAAATGTTCGAGAGTGTTATAAACAAAGATTTCAATTTTACCAAATTAAGATGGGGTTTGAAAGATCCGTTTTCTTTTTTTAAAGATTCTTTTAATTATGCGTGTGTTACATCCGAAGATGTCGAGCTGCGCTTTTCTAAATATAAGAAAATATTTTTATTCTGCGGACATTTTGTCAATCTTATCCGTTTTGCACTGCGCAACAACAGCTGTGAATAATGTACATGAGTGTGTTATTTATAAAACAAGACATAAATGATATAACCCACAGTAGCTGTGGGCAAAACCCATTCGTCGAAATATACACAAACGGGCAACAGAAAACATATAACACAAAGCAATAAAAAACGCAGAAAAGAGAAAGAGCAGATAATAAGTAAGAGATAACACATTGCTACAAATTAAGATAAAGGATCCTTCCAATGACTGCTATATTCAATGGAAAGAAACCATTCTTTTCCATCATATACCTCTAAAACACCTTAAACGGCCAAGCGATATCTCTTAATCTCTCCCTTAACCCCTCCTCGTCCTTTGCAGTCTGTTTTGCAATTTGATCAGCTGTATCACTGTCCATGAATACTTTATAGTCAGGAATCCATATAAATTAAATACCGCGATCAGCCTCATACTCTTTTATTAATTTTACTTGATATTCCAGTCATCTTTAAGGTAATACACTCCGAGAATTCGAAAATATCAATACCTTGTTGGGCTTGGCTCTCTTTCCTTCTCTTGATGCTTCAAATATTACTATAATTTCTGTTTGTGTAGTATCTATTTTCCATCTACCTTCAAACTCATACAAATATAATTCCTTCTAATATGTACTTATTCCAACGGAGCGATAATTATCATGCTTGGGTACACCTTAAATATAAAATGATGTCTGAGCCATTTACTATTAACAATTACCTCAAAAGTACTGTTGATTTATGCAGAAGATATAGTATATTATCTCATATTGTAAGTGCTTAAACGATTTCATAGAATTAGATAAAACGATAGTAGCTCTGGAATTTCTTGTACCACAACGGCAGCTCTCGTTAAATACTGGCATAACCACGCTAATTTTCCATATATTGGGAAACGCAGATACGCATTGCAATATTGTACAAAATAATAAGAGGGTGTGCAAATGCGGAGGTACAATCACGCACTAAGCCAGGTACTTCATCGTCACCGAAGCCATATCATCTCTTGGTCTTTTTAAAGCGTATAGCACTTCACTTTCAGAAAAGCTGGAATACTAAATGCTGGATAGTTACTATGCACACACGGAGTCGATGTTTGAAGCATACTGGGGAATGAATTAGCTATATCATAGGGATGCTTTAATTCGATTATATTAAAATTAATTTATACCAGGTGTACCGTAAAGTAATTATCGGTTTTTCTAATAGATGTCGCTAGGCTTAAGTATACAATGATATGATTTTGATCCGTATGTCATTTTATTCTACTGACATCAAGCTTCAGAGCCATACATGTTACATTTTGCGAAAGTAACACTGTCATAGGTTTATACCTTTCGTGCCTGAAAAAGTATATTTGCGGCACGCATTCCTTTTCTTATTTAATCAAAAGGAAAAAGCCGCTGAAAGTAATCGTTTCCTGGTAGAAGCTTACGGTGAGCATGCTTCAACCACAAAAATATGTGAGGCGTGGTTTCGACAATTCAAAAGTGGTTATTTCGATGCGCAAAACGAGCAACGTTCTGGCAGACGGAAAAAGTTGAAGAAGAAGCGAAACTGTAGGAGCTATTGGATGAAAACTCAACCCAAACTTATAAACAATTGGCACAAGTGTTAAATGTGGCCCAAGAGATGATTAACGACTGATTCCGAGCAATGGGAAAAATCCGAAAGATGTGAAAATGGGTACTACATCAATTGAATGATGGCAAATGGAAAATCGAAAAATCGTCTGTAAAATGCTGCTTCTAAGATATGATCCGAAGTCATTTCTGCATCGAATAGTGACGGATGATGAAAAGCGGATTTATTTCGAAAATACTAAGCGCAAGAAATCATGGTTATTAGCTGGTGAAGCCGGCTCCTCGATTCCAAGGCCAAATCGATTTGGTCGCAAAACAATGCTCTATGTTTGGTGTGAACAGAGTGGCGTGGTGTATTACGAAATGCTAAAACCTGGTGAAACAGTTAACACCGATCGCCACCGGCAACAAATTATCAATTTAAACCATGCATTGACAGAAAGACGTTCAGAATGGGCCCGAAGACACGGTAAAGTGATTTTACACCACGGTAACGCGCCGTCTCATACAGCGAAATTGGTCAAGGAAGCATTGAAAGCACTAGGATGGGACATAATATCGCACCTGCTATACTCTCCAGACCTTGCCCCGTCCGACTATCACCTTTTCGCAACAATGGGACATGCGCTTGCCGAGCAGCATTTCGCCAATTTCGAAGAAGGTAGTTTTTTTGGGATGGCATCCATAAATTGCCTGAAAGATGGGTAAGATGTATAGAATCAAATGGCCAATACTTTGAATAAATAAATTTTTCCATTTTCTTGAAAATTATATAGTTTTTTTACGAAAAAACCGATAATGACTTTCCGGCACACCTGGTAGTATTACCTCCCTCATTCTAGTTTTAGGGAGGACAGAATTATTACCTCTTAATTAATTTAATAATATTTGAGCAGTAAAATAATAGAATCGCCATTACCAAATATTTAATAAAAAAATGAAGTAAATAATACGTACATTGTTATATGAAAACAGCTATTTTGTTTTTTACTTTGTGTCCGATTGATCTGGAACTACCAGTCCTTCGAAAAACAGTAAGTGGAAAAATACATGTTAGAGCTTGCAGTACCACACAATAACCTTATTAAATATTTTTTTTATTTTGTCATCGTTGTCTGAATCTGTCGTTTTCACAATACACACAGGATATTCCTCTTTCCATTGATATGTTCCGTATATTCGTATATTATTAGCTTCAGCGAATTTCCAAAACATTTTCAAGTTCGCACAGGTAAATGGATTTGGATAGATTGTTATTAGCTTGACCGACGTCACTCGACTTAAAAATATCTTCTCAAGATTATTGCCCTCTACACTTAAGCTTATTATTTGCGTATTTTTTAAAAAATTTAGTTCACTGAGCACATTACATGAAAGGAAGACACTACGAAGTGCTTCTTCAATATAATGTATGCTATTCCTAGATAAATCTAACTTCGTTATTAGTTTCACACTGACAAATTCGTGCCCCGCCAATCTATTGGGTTGGTAACTAAGTACTTTCGGTTTTGTAGTATAAAATAAAACACTTTTTTTTTAAACAAAGAATAGTTTTTAATCAATTATATATCTTCCATTTTGCTCAATGACCTTTTGCCATCTTTCTTTCAGCTGCGTGATTCCGCGCTCATAAAATTTCTGGTCCTTATCAGCAAAAAACTGAACCAGGTGCGAGTGAAGGTCATCGTCATTTGTGAAAGTTTTACCATTCAAAGAATTCTGCAAACTTCGAAATAAATGGTAATCAGATGGTACTAGATCAGGGCTGTATGGGGGATGTGGCATCACTTCCCAGCCAAGCTCCAATAGTTTCCCACGAGTTGCCAAAAAATGTGTGAGGCCTTGCATTATCTTGGTGGAAAACTACACCTTTCCGATTTGACATTTCTGGTCGTTTTTCTTTGATTGCTTCATCCAGTTTTATTAATTGTTGACAGTAAACATCAGAATTGATCGTTTGGTTCCTTGGAAGCAGCTCAAAAAACACAACACCTTTGTAATCCCACCAAACTGACAGCATGATTTTTTTGGATGCAATTCAGTTTCCGATGTGGTTTGAGCTGGTTTATCGTGTTTGCTCCATGATCGTTTTCGAACTATGTTACTGTACAGGACCCATTTTTCATCACCAGTGATGATTCTTTTTAAGAAAGGGTCGGTTTCATTTCGTCTAAAGTGCATATCGCAAAAGTTGATTCTTTGTGTTAAATGAATTTCTTTCAATTCGTGAGGTACCCAAATATCAAGCTTCTTAACTAGCCCAAGACATTTTAAATGTTTTTCAATTGTTGTGTGCGATACATGTAGCCTCTCCGCAACCTCTCGAACAGTTATATGACGATCCTCTTCAATTATGACTTTGATTTGGTCATTATCAACTTCTGTAGGCCGACCAGAACGTTGCTCATCTTTGAGGGAAAAATCTCCAGAACGGAATTTTTTATACCAATTCTGACACGAGCAATTAGCACCATAAACTTCACATATTTTTTTGTGAGCCGCAGCAGCTCTCTTTGCTTTACGAAAATAAAATAGTAAAATATGTCGGAAATGTTCGTTTCTGCACCCCATTTAAAATTAACCCACAACTAATAGCTTTAATAAAAATCACGCACTACTTGCTTCTGAAGTTACGTCAATGTGACTAGTATCACGCGACAAACGGTAAAGTACAGCACTAACATACATTACACAAAAAATAAAGCAACGCTCTCTGTCAGTAAAAACCGAAAGTACTTAGTTGCCAACCCAAGAGTTAATTTATTTGACGCGAGCTCAAAGAAGACTATGTTGGCGTTATTAAATCCGTCTTTATCGATATTTGTTATCAAATTATTGCGCAAATCTAAACGTTCTACAGTGACATTTTCAAATACACCAGCGGTGATAGATGCGATTTTGTTACCTTCCAAAGAAAGTCGTTCACCATGCCAATTGGAGAACACATCTTTTCTAATAGTATTTAGAGGATTTCCTGTTATGAAAATATCTCGCAGCTTCGGTAAAGTATCAAAGAACGCTGGGTGAATTTCATATATGTTAGAATTCCTCATGTATATTTCCTTCAATTCCGGCATTTTAGTGAACGTTTCTCTTTCTATAGTCGACACTTTAGTCCTTAGACGTATGCTTTCAAATGTATCGTTTGAGATACATCCGCTTATTACTTTTTCATATCTTGTTCCGTTGGCTTCAACAAGCACTACCGTATCTTTGAAAGTACTACAAGCTGATTCACTATTGTCCATAAGAGCAACAACCACCACTACCAATAAATACTTCCGAAAAATGCTCTGTGTTATGCTCATTTTACACCTTGTATGTGCATGCATTGACGAAATAATTGTAACTAGGGATTTCCGAATGTCTTAGAGCATAAAAATAGAAAGAGGAGAAGGTCAACCAGTTATCCAACCGATACATTAATCATCATTCGTGTAAAACCACACATTTTAATTCTGGACAAGATACCTTGCGTGAACGGCGACACACAATATTCATCATTGTTTTCAAAGATATTAGAAACAGGTTTAATATTGTCTATAAGAGCAACTACCACTACTACGAAAAAATACTTCCGAAAGATGCACTGTTTTCAATTCATTTTATTTACCGTACAGGCAAACATGGACAAAATAATTATGAGTAGGACTTTACGAATGTTTTAACATAAAAATATCAAGCGAAGGAGGTCAAATTGTTATCTATCTGCCATATTAGTTTCTGAGTAAGTAAATAATAAATAATAATAAATAATTACCAGGCCTACCGGAAAGTCATTACCGTTTTTTTCGTAAAACACTGTATAATTTTCAAGAAAATGGAGAATCTATTTATTCAAAGTATTGGCCATTTGAGTCTACACATCTTGTCCATCTTTCAGGCAATTTATGGATGCCATCTCAAAAAAACTATTTCTATTTTGAGCAAAACCATTCATCGAGCCATTTTCTAACTTATTCGAAATAGGCGAAGCGCTGTTTTGCAAGCGCGTGTTCTATTGATGCGAAAGAGTGATAATCGGACGAGACAAGGTCTGGAGAGTACGGTGGATGCGATATTATGTCCCAACCAAGTGCTTTCAACGCTTTCTTGACCGATTGTGCTGTATGAGACGGCGTTTTATCGTGTTGTAAAATCATTTTACCGTATCTTTGGGCCCATTCTGGACATTTTACAATCAATGCATGGTTCAAATTGATAATTTGTTGTTGGTAGCGATCAGTATTAACTGTTTCATTAGGTTTCAACAGTTCGTAATACACCACGCCACTCTGGTTCCACCAAACACAGAACATTATCTTGTGACTAAAACGATTTGGTCTTGGAGTTGATGGGCCGGCTTCGCCAGGCCACCATGATTCTTTGCGCCTAGGATTTTTGAAATAAATTAATTTTTCATCACCCATTACTATTCGATGCAGAATTGACTTCCGATCGTACCTTTGAAGCAGCATTTTACAGACGATTTTTTGATTTTCCATTTTTCTATTATTCAATTGATATTGCACCCATTTTCCCATCTTTTGGATTTTTACCATTGCTCGTCATCAGTCGCTAATCGTGTCTTGGGTCACATTTAACGCTTCAGTCAATTGTTTTTGAGTTTATGTTAATAATTCCTACAGTTTCGCATCTTCGAACTTTTTCGATCTACCAAAACGGTCTTTGTCTTGCACATCGAAATCGACACTTTTGAATTGTGGGAACCACGCGTCACATGTTTTTATAGTTGGAGCATGCTCATCGTAAGTTTCCACCAACAAACGATCACTGCAGCGACTTTTTTCTTTTGATTAAATAAGAAACGCAAATGCACTTTGTGTCCTGCACCAAACTTGACATTTTCAAAGAGGTATAAATCAGGTACTGTGTTACTGCTGCAAAATATAACTTGTATAGCTTTGAAGCTCGATGTCAATAGAATAAAATGACATAGGTGTCAAATCATAACATTGCGTACTTAAGGTTAGTGACATCTGGTAGGAAAACCGGTAATATAAAATTTTTCTAATTATTCCTGTAAGTAAAGGGTTTTCCAATAGGGACTTGATAACTTTTAATTCAATTTGTGAACGCACCCTTTCACTAATCATCGAACTGTCACTGTCAATTTATTCAGTAAACTTAACATTTTCATCATGGTAAAGTACACGAACGAACAACGTCTGCAAATTATAAAAATTTACTGCAGAAATTCAGAGTCGGTGACCGCTACTTTAAGAGCGTTAACTCCGATTTTCGGTCGTAATTCTCGCCCTAGTAGACAGGCAGTAACAAGTTTAGTGCGAAAATTTGAGTCTACATATTCGTTGTGTGATGTTGCCGTGCCAGTGAGACAACGGGTTGGTCAAAGTGTCGAAAATATCGCTGCCGTTGAAACGTCCGTAGCAAATGATCCAAATCAGTCGATTCCACGGCGTTCTCAAGAGTTGGGCATCGCCCAGACCACTTTATGGCGAATTTTGCGTAAGGATCTTGGTTTACATCCATACAAGATCAAGCTGACTCAAGAATTGAAGCCGATGGACCATTTGAAGCGACGTACGTTCTCCGATTGGGCTCTGGAAAAGATGCGCCAAGATGATCAATTTCATCGTAAAATCATTTTCAGTGACGAAGTTCATTTTTAGCTCAATGGGTTCGTCAATAAGCAAAATATGCGTTATTGGTCGGGTGAAAATCCACATGTGGTTCATGAAACGCCACTACATCCACAAAAAATAACTGTTTGGTGCGGTTTGCATGCCGGCGGCGTCATAGAGCCATATTTTTTGGTCGACGATAATGATCGTCACGTTACTGTGAATGGTAATCGTTATCGCGCCATGATTACCGATTATTTTTGGCCCGAATTGGAAGATATGGACTTGGACAACATGTGGTTTCAGCAGGACGGTGACGCAAGCCACACAATCGATTTATTGAAGAATAAGTTTGATGAGCGTGTTGTTTCAAGAAATGGACCAGTCGATTGGCCGCCTCGTTCGTGCGATTTAACGCCTCTAGACTTTTTTCTTTGGGGCTACGTCAAGTCATTGGTCTATGCCAGCAAACCGACAACGTTGGAAGAGCTCAGAGCCAACATTGAACGCGAAATAGCAGCCGTTTGGGCCGAATTGTGTGGTCGAGTCATCGAAAATTGGGTCCAACGAATCGACCGCTGCAAACGTGCCCGCGGTGGCCATATGAACGAAGTTGAGTTACATTCATAAATGTTTTGATTGTACTTCAACCCGATGATAAAGTTTTTGAAATATCTCAAATGGTCTGCATTTTATTTTGAAAAAAGTTGTCAAGTCCTTATTGGAAAACCCTTTATAAAATACTTATAAACTCTAATATTCCTTATTGAAATGATTATATGGTTATTCTGATATTCCTCTTTTATAATATTATAAAATTAAACTACATTTAGTCATATTTGCTTTCAAAATTCTTTCCTTTTCCAACGACGAATGTTCAGTTTTCTATCATTGTTTTCCTTTATATTTCAAAACAACTGTAGAATAATTTTTAAACTCTCTTTTAGGTTAGTAATAAACCAACAATAATTTAAATACGAACAAAATTAACACAATCATTTATTATTTTTTAAATATAGAACGACGTTTTAAATTCAGTGACTTAAAAATGTTTTTTAAACACTAAATTAAAATTCAATACGTCACTGTACTGAAAATCCAAAAGTTAGATATTAAAATATTATATCCAGAAATGAAGATTGTGACTAATTAAGAATATTAAATAAGTAATACAATCTTTAAACAGCACAGTACTTTCCAAAATTATCCATTACATCTGTTTACTTGGTTTTTCATTAAGGTTTGCCGTTCGATAAGAGATGGCGTTATTATGTTCGTCGTTTTATTTATCTAAAAATTGTATTACTTTGAACACTATGAACATGTGTGAACTTTTCTCATTCGTAAATTTACAGGTGTTCAAAGTTGACATGCCACAGTATTTTTTTACAATAGAAAAAATTAAATATAACATACTGCTTGGTGAAAGGCTCCAGTCGTCAGAAGGAGCAGTCGATACCTTCCAAAATGCAATTTTGACTGTACCAATAAACTAAACGAGTGGAACAGTTGCTTCCAGAGGTGGTTCGAGCACGTGCAAAAGTGCGTTAATCTTCATGGAGAATACTTCGAAAAACAATGAAGTCTTTAAAAGCTATTTACCGTTTTATTCCAGTTTTATATGCAAAACTTGAAAGACAAGCTACGTAGTACATACATACGGCTATTGCCAATTTTCCCTTCCAATCCAAGTATAACTAACTTATATACCCGTCGTTGTACACACATGCGTACCGCCATCTTCTACAAAAATAGTAAGAGGATATGCAAATATAACGGCACAATTACGGGCTATAAAACCAAGTAATACGAAATGATGGATGATCATAACGCCATATATTCTTTGTAACTTAAAGTTTTGCCTTTCTAGAAGGTAGCTACATAAATAAAACTAAATCATTTCGCGTCGTTCCCTTTCCTAAACCATGTTCTTTTAAACTGAAGGTCCCCTTTCTCTATTGGTAGCTACGTTAATAAAATTAAATCGTTCCACATCGTAAGGTTACCCAACAAGCTAAGAATGGAATGTTTACGTTTCTTTTACTTATTAAACTAAGACTGGCTAGATTTGAACTTTTGCAGTCGATGTTTGAAACACACTGGAGAACTCTGCAGAAAACGAATTAACTATACACATTCCAATTACGCCCTCGCCCGATGCGGTTGCGTGAAAGAAGCAGCGCAGTGTCATTATTTAATTGCCACATCTCGTACATGGATAATTCACGGTCTATGGTTGAAGCACACTAGACAATTCTGCATTGTAATCAATTTATGATAAAAAAAATAAAAGAAATAATAACAATAAATGTACTGTTTTCCTAAAACAATGGTGGTTTTATTATTTTCTCTGTTCTATTGACCTAGAGTAACTGATTCTTCAAAATAAGCAAGAATGTTAAAAGGAATCATTCTATTATTAATAACACCCTATCTACTACATATGTTTCGCCGATATCACGGATCGTCAGGCAGATTTTTCTGTATCGAAATGATATGATGGTCGCTACCAAGGAATCGTTCATTAATAACACAAATTTGCCTGACGATCCGTGATATCGGTGAAATATATGTAGTAGATAGGGTGTTATTAATAATAGAATGATTCCTTTTAACATTCTTTTAATTGGCAAATAGCAGTTACGCAATGCGTCTATCTTATACGTGCTGATATCGTAGTTATCGACAAGCGAGGTAGACGCGTTTCTCGCTTTGTCGTTCAGTATAGTGGACGAGAGAGGGAGGCGCTTGTTATCCAAAATAAGCAAGTTGAAAATACTGGAAGTCATAACAGCTCAGCCTTTTTAAAGCGTATAGTATCTCACTTTTAGTAAAATTTGGAATACGAGACGTTGGATAATTGTCATATATAGTATACACGAATAAATAAATTTATTACAAACATTACAATATTGCACAGGTATCTGGCTCGAGCGCCGCGATAATTGCAAATAGGAAAGGAAATTAAAAGAGTTAATAATGTTAATGTATCAGAGGCGCAGGACGGGCGTCAAGCTGCAAGAAATATTATTAGCGGAAATAAAACAACAGCGCTGCTATTATTACAATAAATTTATAATAGAAAATAATAGAAATAATACATATTGGGTTGGCAACTAAGTACTTTCGGTTTTGTAGTATAAAATAAAACACTTTTTTTTTAAACAAAGAATAGTTTTTAATCAATTATATATTTTCCATTTTGCTCAATGACCTTTTGTCATCTTTCTTTCAGCTGCGTGATTCCGCGCTCATAAAATTTCTGGTCCTTATCAGCAAAAAACTGAACCAGGTGCGAGTGAAGGTCATCGTCATTTGTGAAAGTTTTACCATTCAAAGAATTCTGCAAACTTCGGAATAAATGGTAATCGGATGCTGCTAGATCAGGGCTGTATGGGGGATGTGGCATCACTTCCCAGCCAAGCTCCAATAGTTTCCCACGAGTTGCCAAAGATGTGTGAGGGCTTGCATTATCTTGGTGGAAAACTACACCTTTCCGATTTGACAATTCTGGCCGTTTTTCTTTGATTGCTTCATCCAGTTTTATTAATTGTTGACAGTAAACATCAGAATTGATCGTTTGGTTCCTTGGAAGCAGCTCGAAAAACACAACACCTTTGTAATCCCACCAAACTGACAGCATGATCGTTTTTGGATGCAACAGCTTTCGATGTGGTTTGAGCTGGTTTATCGTGTTTGCTCCATGATCGTTTTCGAACTATGTTACTGCACAGGACCCATTTTTCATCACCAGTGATGATTCTTTTTAAGAAAGGGTCGGTTTCATTTCGTCTAAGGTGCATATTGCAAAAGTTGATTCTTTGTGTTAAATGAATTTCTTTCAATTCGTGAGGTACCCAAATATCAAGCTTCTTAACTAGCCCAAGACATTTTAAATGTTTTTCAATTGTTGTGTGCAAACTCTCGAACAGTTATATGACGATTCTCTTCAATTATGACTGTGATTTGCTCATCATCAACTTCAGTAGGCTGACCAGAACGTTGCTCATCTTTGAGGGAAAAATCTCCAGAACGGAATTTTTTATTCCAATTCTGACACATACGCTCTGTTAAGCAATTAGCACCATAAACTTCACATAACCTTTTGTGAGCCGCAGCAGCTTTCTTTCCTTTACGGAAATAAAATAGTAAAATATGTCGAAAATGTTCGTTTCTGCACTCCATTTAAAATTAACCCACAACCAATAGCTTTAATAAAAATCACGCATTGCTTGCTTCTGAACTTACGTCAATGTGACTAGTATCACGCGACAAACGGTAAAGTACAGCACTAACATACGTGATACAAAAAATAAAGCAACGCTCTCTATCAGTAAAAACCGAAAGTACTTAGTTGCCATCCCAATACATTGTTTTTTTCTCTGTCTTACTGATCTAGAATTACTGGTCCTTCAAACATAGTAATTAGAAAAATTCAGTTCCTGGCAGTAATATCTATTAATGTCGACAAACATTTCTCTCTTAGATCGTTTACTGCTGTGTGGTATACAAACGGGATATTCATCTTTCCATCTATATGATGTGAGTATGCGTACAGAATTTGCTTCAGCGAATGTCCAAAACATTTCCAAATTCTCACAGACAAGGGGGTTCGGATAGATCGCTATTTTCTGGATTGCCGTTGAATTACTTAAAAATATTTTCTCAATATTATTGGCCTCTGCACTTACGAATTCTACCTGTGTACTATTTAAAAAATTCAATTCTCTGAGCATATTGCATCTCAGGAAGACACGTTGAAGTGCTGGATGGGAAAATGTCTCCTCCTGAATATAATAAATATAATTCCTAGATAAATCTAAGTTCTTTAATCTTTTCACGCCGACGAACTCTTTTCCCGTCAATTTAGTAAATCTGTTTCCTGAAAGGTCGAGGTATCTTATTTTGGTGTTGTAAAACCAGTTCTTATCAATACGTGTTAATAAATTCCCCTTCAACGATAAAAATTCCACACTGACATTTTCAAATCCCCCAACGGCGATATAATCGATTATGTTATTTTCCAAATCGAGTATGAAACCATGCCAATTAGAGAATACATCTTTCTTAACAGTATTAAGAGGATTTCTTGTTATAAAAATATTTCGTAACTTCAATAAATTGTTAAAGAAGTGTGGTTGAATTTCATGAACGTTAGAATTCCTCATGTATATGTCACTCAATTTGGGCAT
>JAVIWB010000786.1:0-17757 GCA_031893035.1 Dermolepida albohirtum
GGTTACGGTTGGGTAGATTAGAGATGCAGGATTGCCAAGCGTTATGTAGGGGGTAGCCATCATCGCGGTTAGGGTGCTTAAAGATCTCTATAGTTTCACGGATTTTGCGACCATAGAAGTGGTTAGTGCGGGATAGGATCTTGGTTGAATTAAACTGAATATGGTGCCCGGTTTCAATGAGGAGGTTCGAGAATCGGCTGAGTCCCTCTAGTCCCTTCCATCTTTCTTCATAAATTTTGATCACTTCTTTATTTTCTTCACACGTTTTAAATTTATTTTTATTTTCATGATGACATCATTCCAGTTGTACTTGGAGCTGTTGTTTCTCATATGTTTTTCACTGATATTTCGCTCTTTTCTTTCTCATATGAGCATTTATTAATTTTTTTTTATTACTCTAAACTAACGATTCTTTTTTTTCATGCGTTTTCCATCGTCGTGTAAATTTAAGCAGATGTACCATATAAATACAATATAGCTTATGTTAATCGTAGTTGTATATATTTTTGACAAAACTAATGCTTTTTCACAGATTACACTATACTAATCTACTTATACATATATAAAAGTTCTTTCTAAAGACCATAGTTTCAATCTGATACGTAGACTTCCGCGGTCGTGGTCCATGCTATCTGCTTCTGGGTTTCCGGGCTGGAACCGCGTCACTTGTATATCTGCCGACGTTTCGTACCCATTTGTATGGGACATCTTCAGGTCTGAACTACTGCACTGAAACAGTTTCAGTGCAGTAGTTCAACCCTGAAGATGTCCCATACAAATCAGCCCTGAAGATGTCCCATACAAATGGGTACGAAACGTCAGCAGATATACAAGTGACGCGGTTCCAGCCCGGAAACCCAGAAACAGATACCATAGTTTTAATTTTGTCTTATTTTTAATAAAATTATATCTACAATTATTCAATTATTATTACTTAATTTTTTGCATAAATACAAATAAACCGGAGGCGTGAGATTTCCCCTGAAAGAAAATTCTGTACTATACGTCGGAGTCATCTATCACTACATAATACTTTATTAAAACAAGAATACAATGTTGATAATACATGACTTATATACAACCTAGTATTTACACAATGCAGAAATACACATCATTGTCCTTGATAGAACACCACTTCGTCCTCACTTTCATGATGTAGAGCTGTATCCAAGGTCAGCTGAGAGATTCCACCGGAAAGAGGAAGGCCAAGACTGTAGAACGGAGACAAGACGACCGTGAAGAACGATTCATCGGCCTCTCGACCTGAAGGGATGTGTATGATAAAATATTGGACATTTTAGTGAATGAGATTTATAAGTAGCGGACTACTTCCGCAGGGTAGGAGAGGAATTGTGAATAATATTTAAGCAGAACGCGGGCTAGGCCCCACTTAGAGGTCTAGATAAGACTAGTTTAGGTTTAGATAGTTAGCTTTGTAGTAACTAAAGATTAAGGTTAGATTACATCCGGTGTAGTGCCACAGGCGGAGCACCGGATTCTAGGATAATTATTGTTAATTATCTAAGTTTCTTTTTTAAATAAAGACTGTATCCAAGGTCAAGGTCCCTCATTCCACCGACATTCAGGGCTCCTCTCATTTTTTCTTTTTGAATCCTAATTTCTTCATATTTCAGCCAGTATTATTTTTTGTATATTTTAATATGTGCCAGGTTTCTTATTTCTTTTATTAATGAGTTGTAGTGCCTTATTGTTTAACTTGTTGCAACTTAGATGTAAGAATATTCATAATTTGAAATTGAGCCATTATCTCTTCGGTTTCCATTGTCGTTAAATTGCCTGAAATTTTAGTTTTAAGAAGTATTATAATGTAGTTTGACTACAGGATCATAATTTTATTTTAAAAATATGTCTTCAAACACTACTAGTAAGTTCAAATGTTTCCTCATTATTATTTTTTGTCAACTGCAAGGAATTTTCTCATTGGTAGTATCGACTATGTTTTTCAAGCTTTTAGTTGCATGATGGAAAAGTACTCTGTAGATTCAGTAAAAAAAGGTTTTCCAAGGAATTATTTATTAATTGATCTTTCATACCAAAAGAAAAACATTCTCGATTTTGATTTTCAATTTTGAATTAAATATAAAAAAATATATGAAATATGGGTGCTGCATTTGTTAACTGTAACTTTGCGCCGAATAATCGCTGTTGATAAGACATAGCTTTGTTATACACTCGAAGTGAAACAAGACTGAAACAATAGGCTGAGTTTACGCGAGTGCTCCGAAGAAGCCAGAGATCGTACGCTCGGGCGGAAAAGGTATAGTTACTGTCTTTTGGAACTCTAGTGAGATTCTTCTTATCGATTATCTTTAAAAAGTGAAACAATAACAAAGAACTACTATACACCCCATCTAATAGTAGTAATAATAATAACGCCAATTACAGATACTTTGGCAGACGTATTGTATTATTATTACGATCGCGATCGTGGTGCAACTTAAGATCTTTGCATAATGTTTAACAGCGTGATTAGTCAACAAGTTCCCATTGAGCTAACAGCCGGCATCTAAATCAACTGTATATGCAATAAAACGCAAAAGCCCCATTTGAAGAAGAAACAAAAGTTTTTTCATCAAAACGATGCACATGTTCACACTGCGACTGTTTTAATAACAAAAATTTATGTACTACAGTGTATTCATTGAATAAAAAGAGAGAACCACTGACTCTGTACATATATGTATTTCGAAAAATTTAATAATCTTTGCTTTTCTGAAAAAATGAAAAGAATTTTTAGCCAAAAATATGAAAGATATATACACGTTATGTAAATATCTAGCTAACCAACGTTCAGTTCCTATTGAATCTCAAAATATGCAACCAACTTATACCTATCGCTTCTGTCTGTATTTTTGAAAAAATAGGGGATACTAATAGACTTATAAATGAAATATTTATAATAATAGTTACAGTAATAATATAACGCGAAATACACGGATTTTTCATTGTTATCGCGTCAAAATAGAGACCGTCAGGTCTAGCGATTGCCATTTTGCAGGAATAGCAAATATAGCAACTAATAGCAACTATGTGTTAGTTATTGCCGCCAACTGTATTTTAACAATAAAATATTTTCCTGACAATTAAGAAAATTTTCGTATTAAAAGTAGTACATGATCTAGACGGCCATTGCACAGATACATTACATGAAATTAAATTTTCACTAAATTGTTCCCGCAATAAAGCCCTGCTTTCAAGGGCTATGTGGCAAGTAGCGCCGTCTTGTTAGTACCAAATGTCATTGAAACCACGGCCTTCATTTTCAGACAGCAAATAGACCGTCATCATGGCGCGATAACGGGCGCCATTCACAGTTACGTTGCGGCTGTGTTCATTTTTGAAGAAACATGGACCGATTATTCCACTTGCCCATAAACCACACCAAATCAAGGTTTTGTCTGGAGATAATGCCAGCCCTTGAATCACTTTGAGTTGTTTTTCATTCCGAATATGACAATTGTGCTTATTGACGTAACTATTAAGCCAGAAATAGGCCTTATTGCTGAACAAAATTTTGGTCGAAAACAGTGGATCTTCTTCAAGCTCTGCAAGAACCCAAAAACTAAAACGTGACGATTCGAAAAGTCGGCCGCTCTCAATTCTTGAACGAATTGAATTTTGAATGCTCTTAAATCAAGATCCTTTCGTAAAATACGCCAAGCTGTGGCTTACAACAAGCCAAACTGTTGAGATCTACGTCGAATTAATTGTTCACGGTTATCGCGTACATTCTCAGCTACCATCGCTTCTTCACTACGTACTGAATGTAGTCTGTTTAGTCGCGTATTATTCAATAATGAAAATTGCGTTTCAAATCTCATGCATTCGGCGAACCGATTACGTAGACCATAAGCTGCTCCAAGTGCACGAAAGACATTTCTCGTGGAAGACTCGTAATACAGCTGAATAATTAGTAGACGCTGTGTCGGGCCGGGTCTTTCCATAATACCTACGCCATATAATACTTAACTAAAACAGCGTGAAAGTTTAACACTCTTTATCTATCAAAAAATCGCTGTTGAAAACAGTTCATCATAACGAAACACCCATTACATATATCCTTTGAACGTCCACTGCGTTGTTCACCAAATACGCTGGTCCGACTGCTTTTAAACTCAGATATCCATCATTTCATGGTTGTAATCAATGGAGACAGATTTTCGTAAATAGACTCCAGCCTACTTTAAATTTCATCATTTGTGTTGTTATTTAAAACTAAGAACTTTCTCCATACTACAAAACAAGCAAAAAACATTTCCCTTTATATTGAAACCATTCTTACAATTGTAATAAACACAAGTTTTAACAGCTAAGTTATGTTGACTAAACAATATGATTTTTTTAAAACTACTCTTTCTCGTCACACTCATAAGTCGTTTCGGTTAGAAGTATTATTTGTTCCTATGTATTCTCTCATTCTGACTTCTTATGTTTGTTTCACGGAAGCAGCGCCAACTGAATATTATACAAACAAGGGGTTTATTTGTCGTTATTTATTGAATATATTAGGTGCGCAACTAAGTTCTCGCTGTGTTTTTTTTTTATGAAAGTGTAACTTTATTGTAAAAAAATGTTTACAAATGAATCATTAAAAATATTGCCCATCGCTAGCGATAGCCTTTTCCCATCTTTCTGGCAGAGCTCGAATACCGTCACGGTAGAAATGTTCGTCTTTTGAGGCTATCCACGAATCAAGCCATTTTGAGATGGCTTCATATGAACGGAACTGCTGATTAGCCAGACCATGTGCCATCGAACGGAACAAGTAATAATCGGACGGCGCAATATCTGGGGAATATGACGGGTGGGGTAGGACGTCACATTTGAACGATTCTAAGTAGGTTTTAACGGGTTTGGCAACGTGAGGCCGAGCGTTGTCATGTTATAGAATCACTTTTTCTTGCCTCTGCTCGTATTGTGGTCGCTTTTCGTGCAGTGCTCGGCTCAATCGCATCGATTGAGTTCGATACCGTTCCCCAGTGATGGTTCCGTTCCGTTTCAGCTCATAATAAATAATACCGCCCTGGTCCCACCAAATACACAGCAAAACCTTCGTAACGTGAATATTCGGCCGAACTGACGACGTAGAAGCATGACCGAGCAGTCTCCATGATTTTGTTCTCTTTGGATTGCTGTAATGAATCCATTTTTCATCACCCGTAACGATGCGATGAAGAAAACCCTTCCTTTTTTGCCGCTGAAGCAGTTGTTTACAGGCGAAGAAACGACGCTCAACGTCTCTTGGCTTCAAATCATAAGGAACCCAAGTTCATTGTTTTTGAATCATTCGCAACGCATGCAATCGCTGGGAAATGGCTTGGCGGGTAACTCCTAATGCTGAAGCAAGCTCTTTTTGCGTTAGGTACGGATCCTCATCGAGCAATGCCTCCAATTCAGCGTCTTCGAAGGTTTTTGGTCTTCCTTCACACGAATGGTCGTCAACATCGAAATCACCGTCTTTGAGGCGACGGAACCAATCACGGCATGTTGTTTCACTTAGAGCAATATCTCCGTAAACTTTTTGGTGTTCTCGATGCGCTTCAACCGCCGTTTTCTTCGAATGAAAGAAGAAAAGCAACACTTCCCGCAAATGACGATTATTTGGCACAAAATCAGACATTTTCACACAACCAAAAGTATATGACGCAAAAACAAAATCACTAATATGTCAAAGCGGTTTATTTACCATATGTCTAAGCTTGGTTCATGACGTTTTGGTTATGTCACAATCGACCAGCACTTACTACTGGAGCCATCTCTTGAAAAACAGCGAGAACTTAGTTGCGCACCTAATATAATTGAACGCTTTAGAAGAAATTAATAAAAATTAACATTTCCCGATATTCCACTTTTCCATTAAAATCGTTAATTACAATATATGTAATTATAAGCATCAAAACCAGACTGCGAATTAAAACAATTAAATTTTGCTCTATTATATTATTTATCGTATATTAAGAGACATGAACTACTTGGCAGCTAAATTAACGAGAGCAATCGCCTAGAGAACGATAGATACAGGCCCAAGCCCTGTCTCAATGAAAAACGTTTTAAATTAATAATAGCGATGGAATATCAAGCTGTTAATTTTCATTACTTCATTTCAAGTTTTAAAATTTACGTAGTGTTAATCTTATTATATACATATACATATATAAATCTGCCATGAAATAAACAAACGTTTTCTTTCTGTGTTATAACAGTCAAGTCCGAAAATACAATAATCCCAATTAAATACATTTAACCCTGCTTCCTAAAAAAAATATGTATACGAGTATGCGAACGTCTTCGTCCATAAATAGAATTATATTTTTCTAAAAATACATTAAGTATGCAAATGTAAGATATTACAGATAAAAAGTGTATATACATTGTAACAGGTTTTCCAATAAGGGCGATATGATTTCTTTAAAAAAAAAACACACTTATTGTTAAGAAAATTCAAAAGTTTTTTATTTAATGTGAAGTACAATCGATACAATTAAGTTCTAAATAAAACGTCATTCAAATGGCCTCCACGACTTCTTCTGCAGGAACGAATTCAATGAACCCAATTTTCGAGCACTTTTTCCACTAAATCTAGTCGTATGTCATGAATGGCACGTTCAATATTGACTTGTAAAGCTTGAAGAGAGTCTGGTTTATTTCTATAGACCAATGACTTCAAATAACCCCAAAAGAAATAGTCTAATGGCGTTAAATCACAACTTCTTGGAGGCCATTCAATATCACAATTTCTTGAAATAATTGAATCTCCAAACTTTTCTATTCTATTGTTGCATTTGCTGTGTGGCACGTAGCCGAGTCTTATTGGAACCAAATGTTGTCAAGATCAACTTCTTCCAATGTCGGCCATAAAAAGTTGGTTATCATCAATCTATACCGCTCTCCATTGACAGTAACGGTGTTACCAGCTTCATTTTGAAAGAAGTACGAACCGATGATTCCACAATACCAAGAACCACACCAAACTGTCAATTTATGTGAATGTAATGGTTTTTCATAAATAATTTGTGGATTTTCTTCGCACTAGAATCGACAATTTTGTTTATTTACCACACTATCCAGATGAAAGTGAGCCTCATCAGAGAAGATGATTTTCTTAAAAAAATCGTTATCGTTTTCAAGTTGTTCCAAGGCAAAATCAGCAAATTCACGACGTTTATGGTGGTCCAATGGCTTCAGTTCTTGAGTGAGAACAATTTTATAGGCATGCAAACCCAAATCCTTTCTCAAAATCCACCAGGTTGTGCTTTGAGACAGTCGCAATTGTTGAGAACGTCTTGGAATCGACAAATTATGGTCTTCAATAACACTTGTCTGAACGGCAGCAATATTTGCATTACTTCGAGCGGTTCTTTGTCTTATTGACACTCGAAAATTATGTAAAGAAAATGTAACCTCAAATTTTTTAACAATTCGACGAATAGCGAGCACACTTCGACGATTATTACGACCATAAAATGGCAAAAGCGCACGAAAAGTTGCAATTGGATAACGATTATTTTGATAATTAAACTGAATAATTTGTAAACGTTGTTCTGGCGTATATCTCTCCTTGATGAAATTGTAAACACTACTGAATACAATGAATAACAAATGTCAGATCATGACATATCACAAATGGCCGAAATGCCACTTCAAAATCATATCAGACCTATTGGAAAACCTTATATATATATGTATGTCTACTGAATATTACCGCTCAAAGAAAACACAAATTAATCAGGCAATTTTGTAATAATACTCTTCTATAGGGTCCCTTGATTAAGTTATTTTAAGTAGATTCGATTTATTTTTTACACTTACATTTAATAAAATACTTGGAATCCAGCGTGAATTTTTAATTTTACATTGTTTTCTTTTTTAGATTGGGTATGGGAAGACGAAGAAAATTGTGTGAAAATAATTGACTGCAAGATTATAGTTGATTTTATTAGGCACAATAACAGTCTTAGTGACCAAATTGTAGAGGCTTTGAGAAAGTATGCCTGTGGAGCGGACGCCAACGACGGCTTTAAGATAACCTGTCCAGATAAGCTTCCAATAGAATTTCATCAAGGTGATGATACACAACATCCAAATTATAACCTTTTTCCCAAAGAATGTGGAGTGTTAGCAGCAACTAGGCTTTTTGATTACGAGGCTGAGTTGTCTGAATTTCCATGGGCAGCAGCTTTAAAATATGATAAAGGTAAGTTTAGTTTCTTGATATTTCTTAAATGAAATTAATAAAATCGCAACAAATGGCAGTA
Organism: Dermolepida albohirtum; assembly: GCA_031893035.1. Taxonomy (NCBI): domain Eukaryota; kingdom Metazoa; phylum Arthropoda; class Insecta; order Coleoptera; family Scarabaeidae; genus Dermolepida; species Dermolepida albohirtum. Next base: position 8,277 of record JAVIWB010000786.1, read on the forward strand.
ATATAGTACAACAGTAAATAAACGTTACATCGCGAGTCATTTTAATACATCACAAAGATCTTCAACTTTTGATAGAATACATTCACAATTGATCGATCAGCTGCATTTTATCAGTAACGTCTCGTAGTAAAATAAAAGTCCCCACGAAGATTAATGCACATTTGTACACACTCCTTTCCTGTTCCTTCTAAAGTTAAAAATCCAATTGTCTTGTGTGCTGTGTGCGAACATGCATTGTCTTTGTGGAGGATGATTGGTCGTTCGAGGTTGGTTTTTCGAGGCTCAGCGATGAATTACGGCAAACGAATTGTTGTAACATATATCAATGGGCAGTAACAGTTCTTTGATCTTGTAGACGAATTGTTGCTACATGACCTGCTTTCGAGACAAATGTCGCGACCATCTTTTTGGAGACACTTCGAGAATGGACAACTTTTGTCGGCTTTTCTTCACATTGGAAGATCCAGACAAACGACTGGCGTTTATTTTCCGGCCCGTATTCAAGACTCATCACCACTGACAATGTTGTACACATTTTTAGAGTTTCCTGCGTTGAAGCGATCTAGACCTTTTTAACACCAATTCACCCTAGCTGCTTGCTGTTCTTCGGTTAGCAGATAAGCTATCTAACGGGAAACTAATTTTTTACTCACATAGTTCTTTATGTAAAAATGTTTTGAATTGAGGTCTCTGAAAATCCTAATAATGCTTCGATCTTCATTGATGATTTTGCGCACAGCATTGACGATTTTTTGAGTGACTGCTCTTGGATTGTCGCTAAGACTAATCCATCCAGGTTTGAATTCTCCATACCAACGAGAAATTGTTGCCTGATGTGGTGCTTCATTACCGAAACAGAAACCAACTCGGCGAGGCATTCTTGTGGAGACAATTGTCTTCAAAAATTATAAAAAATTATTCTGTGAAAATATTCTAAGTTTGATTCTATTTTTGAACTAACTTGACAACTTTGACAGTTCTTTGTAGCTACAACACTAGACGTAGCGCACTGAAACTTTGAATTTAGATTAAGTAAAGTTGGAGGTTATTTTTTCGTACTGATATTTGATTAGCGGCGCCCTCTATGGCCCGCTATACAAAACTAAAAGATACCTCACGTATATTATGCCTTTGTCTTTTTTTAAATAATGCCCAAAAGAAAAAAATTTCTTGATAAAAGTATGATTTTTGCTTGCAAATTTTTGGACTTCTACTAAATATGTGTTAAAATAAATCCGGCATAGGCCTGTCAAAGTGTTGAATTTCTATTTGTTCATTCACAGAAGGTTTACAAAGAGATCCCAACAATAATTTTCAACGGAGCAGAAGCATAAATATAAACCGCATTATTTAGAGCAAGGATGTCGTAACCAAAAATAAAATGTGCTAAGGAAATAAGCGTGTATATTAAAATGAACTACCTTTAGTGTTATCTAGTATTACTGTCATGAAATAAAATCACTAATTTCTTTCAATTTTACTAATTACAAAAAAAAACAGATAACAGTTATTTTATATTAGTGCATTTTACTTATCTTAACTGTACTGTTGGTAAGACTTCGATATATTTACATAGATAAAGTTTGTTATTTCTTGAAGAACAAAGTACTTACTGTACTCGTTTGATCACTAAGAACAATATTTTAATTTTCAACACCGAATATTTAAGACTCATTTATCTAAAACCCTGGCAGTCGCTTACAAAATCTGACTGGAAAACACGCTATTTCACATAAAAAGCTTCAATCTGAATAAATAGAAATCCAACAGAATTAGACCATTTGATTTAGAGATCCAACTTCAACTCCTAATTAATCTTTGAAGAAAGAAGTTTTCTAAATATTGCAATGTACCATCAGCTGTATAGGCAGAATCTCCATTTTCCTGAAAGTAATTGACTAACAGTTCATCTTTATTTAATTCATTTAAAAAGAGATATTTTCTCTGTACTTTAGAGCAATAATTGTTTCATTGAAAAGAAGTCATCTTCGAGACATTGTTATCCACACGCCTGTTTTAATATTAAGCAAACTAGTTTCAATGAAAGTATGTGGATTTTCTGTTGACCAATTTCGGTAATTTTATGAGTTTATATAGCCAGATAAGTGAAATAAAGCTTTAGCGGAGAAGAAGGTCTTGTTCAATACGTCATTGTTAAGGTATTAAAAAAACAATTTACAATATTGAAGTTACTGAATTACAGTCATTTTATATGTGAAATTATTTCTATAATGTTATATGACAACTTTATGATAATCCTTCATAGATACACGTAATGCTATTCGAAGAATAAAGTAACTTGCACATGTTTATGAAAAGGGTCTTAAATCATTGGCCCGAGTACTAAGAAGTACTTTTATTTATAATACATAGATAATAATAATACGAAATTTGGAAACAAAAACAACAACACGAATGAACTCTCACAAACGCTCGCACGTCAACCATAGAATGATGAAAACTGTTGACAATACAATAGCTGTTAACTTTGCTTTCGAAACACCAACTTAATCAATCATTTCTGATTTCACTGTATGTCTGAAAATTTGTTCCCAGACTATACCATTTCGTAGAAAATTAGGTGTCATTTTCAAGCCTGAGTATCTGTTGACGCAATTATTACTGCGGTTAAAAGCCTCCCAAATATTTAATGTTGTAATAATTGAAGTTCGTCAGATAGTTCCAGTTATAATCTTTTAACTTTGTTATATTGTTCTAATACATATAGACGCTAATAATATACCTAAAGTAGTAAAGCTGGCAATTAAAAGTCTTTATGTCATTAATAACTCCACGAACTTTAGTTTTCAATATTAAATGAATAAAACATATTTATTAATATCAACTCTGTATGCACTGTTTTACAGTTAATTATAAAACAAAAATATTATAATTAGTAAGCCTAATTAAAGAAGAGCTAATAAAAAATCTTATTTGTTTTCCAACACATACCTGTCAAAATTTAACTTCATTCCGATTGTAAGGAAGCCTTTTGATTGAATAGAATATTAATTCTATTCAGTTTGTTTTAAAAGATGCAAAAAATGAAGTATCGCCCAAGCAGCGTTTCAGCCTGCAATTTAGCGAAGTTACATCGTGTTCTGAAAGAACTATTTTGGTGCGTTAATTTAATGTGATAATAGGCGAATACTACCCAATCTTTTTAGACCAATTGCATAAAACAATATAACGCAAAAGGGCTCACTCAAAAAGAAACAGCTTTGGCTCTTTCGGTGGCAAAAATTCATGAACTACATTTGATTTGTGCCTTTTGGGTTTTTTTTCCTTTCTCCCAACTTAAAATTTGGCTCGGTGACAAAAGGAGATAATCACTAAAACTAAAATATATTTCTAACAGCGTGATAAAGCTCTTCGTTGTATAGGTGAAAATTGCTTCCATTTCCCGCACTTCACTTTTATTTCAAATGTCATTCGAGACTCTATTTTGGGCCATTGCTGTTCAGTATCTTCATTAATATTTTAAATTTATTCGACTGCTTTGTTCTGATATATACATATATATATATATATATATATATATGTATATACATATGCGAGGGTAGCTGTTTATATTTCGTGAATAGCAAAGAAAAAAAAATTTTATTATCGAAAATAGTTTTATTGTTTTTCAAAATATTCTCCTTGAAAATTAATGCACTTTTGCATTCTGAATATGTGTTTGAATGCCTCAACTGCCTCTTCCGGCGTAGAAAACCGTTGACCACGAAGTTTATTCTTCACGTATGGGAACAAAAAAAATCACAGGGTGCTAAATCAGAGCTGTACGGCGGATGGCTCATCATCGGTCAAATATTCAATTGTTTTAACCGACCTGCTAGAGCTCGCATTGTAATGGTGGAGAATGATCTGTTGTTTTCGGTTTGTGTTCCTTATTTCTTCAAAACCTTTGGTAAACAAACAGTTGTGTACCTTTCGGAATTGATCGTTCAACAACTCCTTAAAGGCACGGTTGCAACGTGACTACTATTTCCGAAAAAACAGGCGACCATTTGTTTTGATGTAACGACTTTATAAATGTTCTTCAAAGCACCGCCATTGTATTTTTTGTGCATTTCTTGTCACTGATCGTCACGAGTCCTTTTTGAGCGGTTGTCAAATTATGTGGTACCCAACGTGAACATAGCTTCTTAACGGCTAAATGTTAATGCAGGGTCTTATGCACGCTGGTGTTACTAATACCTAGAAATGCCTCGATCTCACTGTGTCACATGACGGTCTTGCATTATCAATTCAGTCACTGCATTAATGTTTTCCGACAGAGCAACGTTTATGGGACGACCGTCACGAAATTCATCATCCAAAGAACGCCGTCCCAGTTTGAATTCACTATACCAACGATATGCTGTTAATGATGCATTCTTGTTGACATAATCCACGCCGAAAGTTATGACTCTTTACTGTCAACAATTGAAATAGCGACTGGATAATAAAACTGTCAAAGTAAATATATTGTCAAAAATAACAAACTTCATGATGCAATCATCAGATAAGTTCCCGAAATATAAACGGCTACCCTCGTGTATACATACATATATATATATATATATATATATATATATATATATATATATATATATATATATATACAGACTTGTTCATTCTAGAATTAGATATGCGCTGTCCACAAGTGGAAAGAGTGCAGTTAGGTTAAAGCGCGCGAGAAAGGAGGATAGAATATCTCTTACTGGCAGTTTCGTTTTCTCCCACTTTTGTATTGCAAACAACTTCCCCTACTTTCTCGCATTTATTTCAAGAATATTTTATTAGTTTCACGCCAAACGGCAAAACATTTCAAGAAAATAGCCATGTTTGAAAATCTTTTTAATTTTTAGAATTTTCTATTTCATTTATTTCAAGAATATTTTATTAGTTTCACGCCAAACGGCAAAACATTTCAAGAAAATAGCCATGTTGCATTTTATTAAAAGATTCAAATAAAATGCATCAAATAATTTATACAATTCAAAAATGTAGGTACGTATTGTCAATGCTCGCGAGAAAGTAGGGGAAGTTGTTTGCAATAAAAAAGTGGGAGAAAACGAAACTGCCAGTGAGAGATATTCTATCCTCCTTTCTCGCGCGCTTTAACCTAACTGCACTCTTTCCACTTGTGGACAGCGCATATCTAATTCTAGAATGAACAAGTCTGTATATATATCGACAAACGTGCCATTGCCTTAAAATTTCGAAACTCCTGCAGTTTGCCAAAAATATAAACTAGGTTGAAATTTTTCGTGAAATATTAAATTAAAGATTTAGATATTTATTTGGTTCTTCGATCATGTTTACACTCAGTGTAGTGCTGTTATTAAATCTTCACACTAAAATGCTCTTACTTTGCCCAAATAGATTTGTGATGGAGCTATTGCTTTTAAAAATAGTTTTAAATAAATACATTGAAATTCGCAAGTTTCTAACTATTAATCAAATTTAATTTCAAATAGCCTTTTAGAAATTGAACTTTAATACTATAATAATGATTTTGAGTTCTATATTATTTTTACTTACCGCACTAGCGCAGAGTTTAACTTTGCGTAGTCTTAGGCAGTCGCAAAACATCATTTTATAATTAGCGAGTTCAAAACATGTTTTAAATATGTCTTTTTGTTTATATGTATTTGTGATTTTTGACTTTGCAAAACTAAATTAATCTTACATTTGCTGATGCGCTTAACACGATTTTTAACAAACATATCTTCTTTTGTTTCTAATACTATTCACATTTTTAATTATTTCAGAAGACAATCCTTACAGATGTGGAGGTTCACTTATTAACGAACGATATGTATTAACTGCTGCTCACTGCATTAATAGTAAACTGTAAGTACTCATTTAATATTTTCATTTATTTTAAAGCCGTCTTTCCTCTAAAAGTTGTAATGCTATAAGTTAAAAATTTTGACCTTATAAATATAGCAAGTGATTTAACTATACCTGCGGAATGTACAACGGCAGTATAGCTAGAAGAAGTTTTATTTCTCCCTATTTATTATACAAGACTTTTCACTTAAAGAGACGCAACTTGTTTGTAAAATAAGACACGGATATCATGAGATATTTAAGATCATTTTTAGTTTTGTGTAAAGTCCAGTTATCACTACAATGGATGTAAGGGTCATGCACAACCCCAACGTTCTTTAAAGTTGTCACTTGATTTATTTTTTAAGAGTTAGTAGCTGTGAACATGTGCTACTGTGAGTTGAGATGGAATATGTACACGTGATGTTATTATTCCTTGTTTACTATAATTAATTTCTGTAAAAATCGATCACTGGCGTAGTGAAGTACTCATCCATTCACTTCTATGTAAAGTCCAGTTATTACTAGAATGGATATAAGGGTCATGCACAACCCAACCCCAAGTTGTCACTTGATTTATTTTTTAAGAGTTGGTAGCCGTGAATATATGCTTCTGTGATGTGGAACATGTACACATGATATTATAGTTCCTTGTCTACTATAATTAATTTCTGTAAAAATCGATCACTGGCGAAGTGAAGTATCCCTTCATCCACCTGCGCATGTTTTTTTAAATTAATTTGTGACATATATGACGAATAAAGTGAAAGAGGCAGATACTGACTTCAAGGAAACTACATTTCATTGGTTAAACCGAACAATATGATGATGACCATATGGAGGTGTTTGAAAATGAGATTGAGAATTTTTCTGACCACGAAATGAAATCCTTTTCAGAGGACGAATCTGACGTAGAAGAATAGAGAGAGGTTCATTTATGGCATGAATGGCTGCAAATGGAGCATTAAATAACTAGCCTCTCACAAGGCCAATTCACTGAATATGATCGATACTAAACGATCTACTTTTGACTATACTGTTCCTTATAGTTCAATTACCTTAAATACCCTTAATCTAGTAATATAATCTTGAAGCTTCATAATTCACAGACAAAAATAAATGCAATAGGGTGTTCACCTAATTTCATGGCCCCAACAAGGAAAGAAAAACAGCTACCCCAACTAACGGCTGCTTGATATGGTGTTCTAGTTATCGCCAAAAAACAACCACAGAGATTTTCAGCGACTACCAAAGAAAACTCTCAATTATCGTGGAGGGTTATTAAAGGAATTTTTTTATGCGAGCGTCGCACAAAATGGTGGCAGTATAATCCATGTATAAGTCTATTCCATCAAAGGATTCCCACTGAATGTAATAATCTAATTTTTGACGAAGCAATATTTAGGTGTACCACAATCCGACAAATTAGCCGAAGGAATAAACGTTTCCCAGCAGTAAACCCAAAATAAATCACCATGAAGGAGGGCGGGTACAAACACGCTTACGCACTACGATAGCTCATTAAGAGGTGCCGTTCTCAAATGTTTCTCTAGCTTAACGTGACAGCTCAAAAGAAAACAAGATAAATGACGTACATTCAGTCCCATGCATTCTTTTATTAAAAAAAATTAATTATGAAAATCTACGTAATGTAATCAGAACCCTTGGACATAAGATTCATATCATCAAAATTTACACACTACGATAACTCGTTAAGAAGTGAAATAGCAATGAAGGAGGGAACCAACATTACCCTAACCTTGTCAGAAATCAGACTTGCGGTATTGCTATCTAGAGGAAACCAGTGATATCACAAAGCGAAAAGATAAGAATGACTTAAGTCAATTTAAATTATTACATCCACAAAATGTATAATATACAGCGACTTTCGCGAAATTTGGGACAGAGCTCGAAGTGAGCATGTAACGATGGCTACTCGAAATATTGTTACAAAAATTCCTGATGCGAAGAGAATAACGCGGAATATTGTTATAGAAGAGGAAGCATGAGTGTTATTCAGAAATGAGAAAAAGGACATTATTGTACATAAATCAAGAAATAAAACGTCAGCAATTACGATAAAGATGTACGGTATATAGATAATACTCACATATAACTGAGATCTTGGTCTTTATAGGATTGTTACACATAGCAAGGACTAGAAAGAATGCACATGTAGTAATTTGTAAGATGTTTTCTAAAGAAGTTCCGAAAATTTTCAGAACTAATTTAGACAAACCTACTTTCGAATTTATGATAAATTAAACAAATTTCAATGATCAAACTATTAGAAACCGTGCAGGAAAATTCACACCAATTCGAAAATTTAGACACTTTCTTAAAGAAGAACACCAACAGCTACACTCCATATAGTTACTATACAATTGACGAACACCTACTGGAAAATGTTGGAATATGTTCGTTTAGAATTTATATAAGAAATTCACGAATAATCGTCAGGTAGAGAGATTTTATAATTACTTCTGAATCGACAAACTTGATACAGAAATATTGCATTGTCACTAGTTAAACAATACGAATTGCTTAAAGGAAGTGTATGTTTGGTAATATGATATAAACTATCAATGAATCAGCTGGAATGAGACAACGAAATACAAGCTTTACCTAAGTCTAATGAATAATAATAATGACAATTAACACAAATGTTAAAACTGAAAGCCACTGGCTTGAAGACAAAGCTGTAGCCTTTGTGGAATTGAATTTAGGATGAGTTGCAACATATCTGGGGTAATTAATGATATTGTGTCATTTCACTCACTGATTTAACGATTCGACAAGTTGATAAGTTTCTCCTGAAAAAACGGCAGCTAAAAGTTCGTAAATTTGGTAGTTTATCGAAAATAAATCGGAGGCCCTGTAAGACCAAAGTAAAATGGTTAACAAAAGCTCCATTCTTCTCCTCAATAATACCGTTCAATATATTGCCCATTTAGCACAAGCAACGCTCCAATGATAGTGATGAGAAATGCTACCTCACTAAACATATAGTTCAGAATCATCATTCTGCGACTATAATCTTTTTGCACATGCGACGGGAATTTGGCCGCGCATGTAACAAATGCAATTTTTTGTAGTTATATTCGCAGATAGCTCCAACTTCAGGGCAAATGTATAATAAAGCAGGAACATTATATTGAATAACAGTTAATATTGTTATTGCTATATCAAGAAGTTCAGATCAAACATGAACCCCCTTCATATCTTAAGAAATCTCTTCGAATCGTAATATATCAAAAAACGGAAGCATTTGGACTACTAGATCCTCAAATTTAATTTGCCCACATTTAACACGCCTCTAGGATTTCGTAAAAAGCAATATCCTAATGTACTCTGTGTGCTGTAACTGTAATATATATATATATATATATATATATATATATATATATATATATATAATATATATGTATACATACGGAATACACAGTCTGTCGTAGAGTAACACGGAATTTTTTAAAACAGTAATTCTTAGTGGCGTCATCTATTCAAAACAATATGCGTTGGTAAGATAGATCTTTCACCAACGTTATGTTAAAATATCGTAACATTTGCATCATTAGAAGCAGAGAAATTGCGCATAAAGTTTAATCATGTGTATTTGGCGTTGGTCAAAAAAAATTTTTTTAAAAAAGAGAAAATATTA
>JAVIWB010000788.1:0-172799 GCA_031893035.1 Dermolepida albohirtum
AACTAAAAGTGTGGTAAAATTGTTTTTTATAAAACAAGTTGCTTAACTTGTAGAACAGTGAAGATTTTCTTCTTTGATTTTTTATATTTCAAATTTATTTTAAAATCTGTAATGCATACGAAAACCCATACAACTATGCTCTACATAGTTAATGAGAAAATTGCATGTAGATTGATAACAAAGCAGCTCTGCTGTTTAGAAAACCATTTTCCAAGTTTAAAATGGCTCCTGAAGGATGCGTAGCTATACACATATAATAGAAAGTTTACCTGTCTTGCTGGAACCCGTTGCTCATATTATTTAACGTTATCCTGAGCGCTGAATAAAATTAAAAACTTTAGAGATGACTACACGGCCAACAACGTACGGTGTTTAATAACTATTCCTTCTACTTTTGTGTTTACCCATTTGACGTTACGAGCAAGATAACACATGGATCAATAAGTCCCGAGACTAACCCATAGATGGCGCTCGTAGTAAACCAGTAACCACGTCTTTCTAGAGTACTAACCTTTGCTTGAAACGTGTCAAAATTTTAAGTCGATCGGACCAGAAACAGCTGAGTTATCGAGGTTGGAGTAAAGTCCTTTTGTAGTTTGTTTAAACAATGGAAAAAACCGAGTTTCGTGTTCTGATAAAACATTGTTTTTTAATGGGTAAAAACACCACGCATGCAAAACAATGGATTGAAAAATGTTACCCGGACTCTTGTCCATCAAAAGCAACGATTTGTCGGTGGTTTGCCGAGTTTAAACGTGGTCGTATCGACACAAATGACGCGGAACGCTCGGGTAGACCTGTGGAAGCCGTTACACCGGAAAATGTGAGTGAAGTGACAAAAATTATAATGAAAGATCGTAAAGTGAAGCTCCGTGAGATTGCTGAGATGACACAGATATCATATGGAAGTGTATTTACTATCCTTCATGAAAAATTGAGCATGAAAAAGGTTTTTTCCAAGTGGGTGCCGCGATTGCTATCGATAGAACAAAAACAGCAACGAGTCGATGATTCAGAAAGCTGTTTATCGCTATTTACTCGCAACAAAAAAGATTTCTTGCGTCGTTACATGACCATGGACGAAACATGGATACATCACCACACTCCAGAGTCGAAGCGGCAGTCATCTGAGTGGCGCACAGCTGGCGAAAGCCGTCCGAAACGTCCGAAAACGCAGCAGTCAGCTGGCAAAGTCCTGGCGTCAGTTTTTTGGGATACACATGGCGTGATTTTCATTGACTACCTCGAAAAAGGTAAATCGATCAACAGTGATTATTATATTGACTTACTGGTGCTTTTGAAGGAGGAAATCGCAAAAAGACGACAGCACATGCAGAGAAAAAAATCCTTTTTCACCAAGACAATGCACGCTGCCACAAGTCGATGAAAACAATGGCAAAATTGAACGAATTGGGTTTTGATCTGCTTCCCCACCCCCCATATTCGCCAGATTTAGCCCCCAGTGACTACTGGCTCTTTGCTGATCTTAAAAAAATGCTCCAGGGAAAAAGATTTGGCTCAAATGAGGAGGTCATCGCTGAAACTGAAGCTTATTTTGAAGCGAAAGATAAATTTTTTTATAAACATGGTATTGAAAAATTGGAAAAGCGTTGGAACCATTGTATCACCCTAAAAGGTGATTATGTTGATGAATAAAAAAAATTTTGCAAAAAAAATGTTGTTTTCATTGTTAGTCTCGGGACTTATTGATCCATGTGTTGTGTACACATAAATATACATGTATGTACACGTGTCTAATACTTTTCGAGAATTTTCGGACCTGTTTCAGCGCATACATTTACTACAAGATAAAACAAAAACGGGCAATCTTTCCTCTGATGAATATAAACGGAACGTGAAAGAAAATTACAAACTTTTATCAAGAGGTGTGCTTAAAAATTACGACTTTGATATGGCCCGTGTGCCTCTGAAAGCTAAACTAACTTTATTCGAATGAATACGCTGAAGTTTCTCTCGCATAGCTTTGGGAATTTAACTTTGAGTTGTCCTTTGTAATTAATACAGAGGCCAGCAGGCACCTACTTTTTAATTTTAATTAGAAAGTAAAGCAAAAAGTTTATAAAGTATAACGTTTATGATTAAATAAATACGCTAAAGTTAGAATTAGTTCAATTTGAATTTCCTTTACTTATAGCTAAATGTAGAAATAGAATTAAAATGAATAATTGCTAAACCAGATATATAATGAACAAGGATCAGGAAGAAATGTATAAATTACATTAATACTTAAAGATCAAAACGTAGATCAAAATTCTCGGAACTGTGCACGTCAAGTAAACTCCAAGCAATGTCTACTGTTCTTCGTCGACGTTCGTACAATCGCATCAGCTCTACTAACAAATCCTATTACATCCACACATTCAAGCAAACATGAGTCGCGTGATCCGGGATATGTAGTTTAGAATTGGTGTACATTATGGAACAGACGTGAAAGTGAAACGATGCGTTTCAAACGTCCTTCGATTAATCGAAATAAGTTGACCGAGAGGAAAAAGGCTTTAGGAGAAATTGCATATAATTACGCGCTTTTGATGTGAACAAAAATTCTAAAAAATTCGATCGATTAGCTTGCTGTTGGATCGGAAAAGGGGGTGTACTGATTTCACAGCGTTTCACGGACCTTGAAATCATGTGATTGTATATCAATCGTTCAATTCGCCATTGCTGATAGAGTTAGACTAGCTGAGGAGTGGTGGCATCCCACGAAACCTGTCTCGGTCACTAGAGTATTGATCGTACTCTACAACGAATGATTAATTAAAAAATTATAATTTTTACTGCTTTTACAGCGTATAAATAATATAGAAATGTTTCGGAAAAAATTCTGCTTTCCGAGCGAGACTCGAACCCGCGATCATACGCTAACCGGGCATATGTCTTAAATTACGGAGAACGGTAAATTCGAGTCTACCAACGTGCCATAAATTGTATTGAGGAAATGGATATTAAAAGCTCTAATTTTAACCGCATTTCAGGTCATATATATAATGCAGAAATTTTTTTAAAAAATCCTGTTTTCTGAGCGAGCCTCATACTAGCGAACTCGCGCTAGTCGAGCATGCGCCTGCACCTTCAGACGTTAGTGTGAGATCGAGGGTTTGTCTGAAACAGAACTGGCACAATAAGTTAATCGTTATCTGTGAAAATTCTCTAAATTCCAGACTGTTTGAGGCAGTGAAATGTGAGCAAAGGAACAAATGGTGATCAAAGTGTAGTATCGGGCAAAACAATTACAAGAAAGAGTTAACAAATTTCATATTTTCTGTAACGTGATTAGAAAAGAACCAATTTCAGTGAAATTTAGAATAATATTTACATTTCGTTAGTTTGATAAGTGTTTTTAAACTAAGCAAAGCTTGTCGAGGTGATCTTAATCAAAAAAGGGGAAATGAAACCCCTTCCCGTAATAATGTTCGTATTCTCTATATGCATTTTGACAACAAAGTTGTCATTATCAGCAGATAGTTAATCACAGTATCGCAAATGGATCCGCGGTAAAACTCGCTCGGAAACAAATCTGTACCGACATTCACCGTCAAAAGCCAAGCACACACTACCGCATCTCGAAAATAATCGTCTATGTGTATATTGTTTAATAATGAACGAATCATGGAAAGATGTTATTACTTCTGGTATGCCATGTATTGTTACGCTTCACATATATAATCATTTTCTATACCATGTTTTTAAATTAATTTATTTAAATTTAAATACAATTCGATTTTGAATTCATAAATTATTACTTAGTCATTCTTAGTGTTATATTCAGATGCGAAATCTTTTCGTTTTCGTCACGTACGGTCAGGCTGCAATAAATCAAACCGTCGTCGTTTTCTAGGATGCCAAATACCTAGAATTTTTCAAACCTTTTCTTGGAATAGTCTCAGTAACTTTCCATTGACTCACATTCAATATTAATTCTATTTTGTTGATTTGTAAATGCAATTAGAAATTCAGATATTAATCCTTTTTTCACACAGAATAAAAGTCTATTATTCTACTTAGATATCTACCTGCTTGGTACTTATATTGATATTGACATCGCACTTTTAATTTATGCTAATTTTTTTGGCGCGCCTAATTTCTAGCGTGTCTATTCTCTTTTCCTATTGGTTGATTTAAATACGACTAGCCTACTGCTCCTCAGTTTACCAATTTTTTTTTTAAAAGCCCCATCTTGTAAGAAATAATAGACACATCTATTGTAGCTATGACCGACGCTATACGCATTCTTTCGAGCTTGAGCAGTTAAGTTTTACCAGCACATACAGTGTCCACGTATTTATTTTTCTACCGCAAGATATACGAGGGAGCGTTTTTATATTCGCGGAATGGGGGACAAGGGGTGGAAATAAAAAACCAAATTATTTTTCTTTTTCAATATATTCACCTCTAAGACGGATACATTTTTCATATCTTTCAATTAATTTATTTATACCCTCATAAAAAAATGATTTCTCTTTATCTGCAAAATACGCCGAAACTGCCTCCTTGACTTCATCATCGGCAGTAAATTTTTTACCCCGCAGCTCTTTTTTCATTTTCGGAAACAGGTAATAATCACTCGGGGCCAGGTCTGGGCTGTAGGGTGGGTGATTCACAATTTCGGAGCCCACCTTATGCAGGGCAGCTAACGCAACGCGGCTCTTGTGGACGAGCGCGTTGTCGTGCAAAAGCAGAACAGCTTTTGTCAATTTTAGAGAGATAGAATGTAACCACATCGACAAAATTAGAAAAGACTATATGACAAAAGATCTGTTGTTTGACAACGAAGAAGAGAGATTTATTATCTGAGTGCATCGGACAGTGATTCTGAATAAAAATGTTTAAAAAAACGTGTGTTTCTTTGATATATGAATAGCATAAATATATTTTATTTTGTAATGTAATCAATAAATGTGTAAGTAGAGTATAATATTGTCACTTTTAATTTTACTCCTTAATCTCCATAATGGTTACTATTGGGTTGGCAACTAAGTACTTTCGGTTTTGTAGTATAAAATAAAACACTTTTTTTTTAAACAAAGAATAGTTTTTAATCAATTATATATTTTCCATTTTGCTCAATGACCTTTTGCCATCTTTCTTTCAGCTGCAAGATTCCGCGCTCATAAAATTTCTGGTCCTTATCAGCAAAAAAGTGAACCAGGTGCGAGTGAAGGTCATCGTCATTTGTGAAAGTTTTACCATTCAAAGAATTCTGCAAACTTCGAAATAAATGGTAATCAGATGGTGCTAGATCGGGGCTGTATGGGGGATGTGGCATCACTTCCCAGCCAAGCTCCAATAGTTTCCCACGAGTTGCCAAAAATGTGTGAGGCCTTGCATTATCTTGGTGGAAAACTACACCTTTCCGATTTGACAATTCTGGCCGTTTTTCTTTGATTGCTTCATCCAGTTTTATTAATTGTTGACAGTAAACATCAGAATTGATCGTTTGGTTCCTTGGAAGCAGCTCAAAAAACACAACACCTTTGTAACCCCACCAAACTGACAGCATGATCTTTTTTGGATGCAATTCAGCTTTCGATGTGGTTTGAGCTGGTTTATCGTGTTTGCTCCATGATCGTTTTCGAACTATGTTACTGTACAGGACCCATTTTTCATCACCAGTGATGATTCTTTCTAAGAAAGGGTCGGTTTCATTTCGTCTAAGGTGCATATCGCAAAAGTTGATTCTTTGTGTTAAATGAATTTCTTTCAATTCGTGAGGTACCCAAATATCAAGCTTCTTAACTAGGCCAAGACATTTTAAATGTTTTTCAATTATTGTGTGCGATACATGTAGCCTCTCCGCAACCTCTAGGACAGTTATATGACGATCCTCTTCAATTATGACTTTGATTTGATCATCATCAACTTCAGTAGGCCGACTAGAACGTTGCTCAACTTTGAGGGAAAAATCTCCAGAAAGGAATTTTTTATACCAATTCTGACACGTGCGCTCTGTTAAGCAATTAGCACCATAAACTTCACATATCTTTTTGTGTGCCGCAGCAGCTTTCTTTCCTTTACGGAAATGAAATAGTAAAATATATCGAAAATGTTCGTTTCTGCACTCCATTTAAAATTAACCCACAACTAATAGCTTTAATAAAAATCACGCACTACTTGCTTCTGAAGTTACGTCAATGTGACTAGTATCACGTAACAAACGGTAAAGTACAGCACTAACATACGTTATACAAAAAATAAAGCAACGCTCTCTATCAGTAAAAACCGAAAGTACTTAGTTGCCAACCCAATACTTTTTGATTATATAGACAACTAAGCAAAAAGCCTTTGTTGTATAATCTAATAGGTTGCAGCCATAACCTCACATTCACATGTCAAACTTTTGAATTAAGCGCCCCAAATTTTTTCCTCGGAGTGTATCTTTCAAAGCGATCGTGCTGCTTGACAGGCCAAATCGGATTGTTCGCACTATAGTCGAATTTACTGACCACTACGTGCAAGTAAATATTTTCTATTACATAATACTATCTTTATTATTTATTTAGATTAAGTAAAGGGACATTTAACCCCTTAACACATTTCATATGAAGCTAGGAGGTAAAAGTACGTATGTCTTCATTAATATTGTAACAAGGATAATACGCCTTTGTTGTCAATTTCTCAGCTTGTTTTTGCTCTAAATGAACATTACTCCATCCAATGACATTTAACATAATGGATAGGAACCTATGGTGAATTTTTCACCAACAATCCTTTCAGATATAATGTGCTGACATTATAAAGATATCTCTACCATGTTTATTGAGCTTTTCCTTTCTTCTCTATATTTGCTAATAAAAAAATATATATCCTCATATACAATGCATCACGTTTATAGTTCAATCGATCCGAAGTTTCCAGTGTTCTTTCAAAGCGGTCGCAGAACACAAACCGATTTATCTGCACCGACGAACGAAAATGGACATTACGTCAGACCACATAGCCGTCAACGCCACCAATTTATTGTGGCCATTTCGGACTGCAAGCGGACATAAAGTAACGGAAGCGGAGGTGCGAGGAAGTGCCACTTATTATCAATATGGCGAACGATGTATCATCATACAAACACTTCGGGGGATTCCTTAGGAGGTGAGCACGCGAAAAGGCGAGGTGATTCTCGCCATTACCGCCTCGTGAAATGCAGCCGATCTCCCTTCATTCTCGCAAATAATTCAGCAGGTAAGGGGTTAATAATAAATCCGTGCCCTGTCTGGTCGTTCTGGTGTTGTGCTTTTAGGGCGTTTCGGAGTCGTTTCGAGGCCCGATAGTTGTTGTTCTTCTCGCGGTTAACGCTTTGAAGACACGGCACAGAAAAACCGAATAAAATCGATAGATGTTTTATGTGAAATTCTTTTGTGGAGATGGTTGTATGCTTATATATGATAGATCTGAGGAGTTTTATGATGCATATCGTAAATCTCTCATGCACTTTGTTTAATTAAATAGGGTACTTTAAAACTTTCTCTCGTATATTATTCAGGTATTCATTCTCATTTTTTTGTATATATTTCAATACGTAATATTATTTGAGAGCGAAATTTAATTTAATTTAATTTAAAAACTAGTGAATAACACTTGGTTTGAACAAAAAATTAGTAATTTGTAACTGACCTTACGGTCGATCGTAAAAACTCTCGTAATTTGTTTAACAATGCTTGTCGTACGATATGAGCAAAATCTCTAAAACAACCATCAATGCCTGCTGTGTTTTCAAAATACAGTAGGTTCTCTGTATATAAACTGCCGCACGAGCGAGGAATCCTGTACACACCAAGTGATTCTAAAGAAACACGGTCTTTTACGGAAAAAGGTCAGATAATTTGGAATGGGGTTAGAAGATTTTGATATTGTTTTTGAGAAGTACCCTACTGATACGGTCAGTAACACCTTGTATATAGTGTAGATGGGCTTTAGAGAAGGAGAAAATGATGTATGCTGTGTATTGAGTTGTGGGACCTTGGGATTAAGATGTCGATCTATGGTTGGAGAAATTGTTTATAAGAGCTTCGGTAACATGGCTTAATTCTTGGGATAGAGAATGCTGGTCAGATATGTTGTTGAATGCTCTTTGGACTAAGAAATTGATAACGTCCTGTTTCTGGGCGGGATGATGATTGGAGAAGGCGTTAAGATACCGGTCAGTGACACGGTTCCAGCCCGGAAGCTCAGAAGAAGATAGTATGGACAGTAGCGGTCTATATAAAAAGTAAAACTTATTTAAAAAAATCTGAAATTTTAGTTTGTTTTAGATTTTTAATTCTTCTTTTTACAATTTATGTTTCTACATTGCATACTATCGCAGCGCCTTTTTCTTCTTGAGTAATGTCGCCAGACAAGAAAAAGAAATTTCGAATACCCTTTAGCTTTTCATAACCTATGTTCATGTTTTTAGTTTCTGAAATAATATTATCATCCTCACTGCCGCTATCACGTCCATTGGTACTGTTTTGAAATTCTCGCACACACTCTTGTACGCTAATATCGGTATTCTTGGTATGTAAATTATCATCAATTTGTGCATACGATAATATGTTAGGATAGGGTTTACAAAGTTCTGATAGTGGCACATCGTCCTCAGCACTGAAGTCTATATCCTCGAAAATATCTTCGGCATTCCACTCACCAAATCCAGCTATAAGAAAACATTTGTCGATAGTTTCAGTGCTTACAGTTTTCCAAGCAGTAATGGTCCATATTAGAGCACTGAGAATGTTAATGGATTTTACTATATGGTCGGTAGATATACGATGATCCATAGACGATAGAAATCTTTTAACAAAATGCTTTCTCGAGTTGGTTTTAAAATTATTGATAATCCATTGATCAAGTGGTTGACAATGAGAAGTAGTGTTTGGGGGCAAAAATATTAGTTTAATACTTGTAACTCAAGTTTTGGGTGTGACGTGGCGTCGTCTAAAAACAAGAGAACCTTTCTATTCCGCTGTTGCATTTTTCTATCAAATTTTGTTACTTGATCACTGAAGGTTGATATATAACCCCTTGCCACATTAATTTTCGTATTCTGTATACGTATTTTGACAACTAAGTTGGCATCATCAGCAGATAATTAAAACGGTGTCGCACCTGGAAAACAAAATGTACACTGTGTACGTTTACATGCACGTTCATCAGATGTACCCCCTTCCAAAAGAAAAAACAATTTTTTATTTCACACGTTGGTTCTAAGAGCAGTTGAGTCGGTGCAGTTTTATTTTCGGAAGAAAACATAAAAATCCTATTCTTGACTATCACGAGGATATGGCAGCACAATTATTTGAGGAATGGTTTTAGAAAAATCTTCTACCATTATTAACCGAAAATAGTGTCATTTTTATGGATAGTGATTCATACCATTCACTACAGGTGGAGATGCTACCAAATTCTAGCAGTACATTTTGGGCTTATTAAATTTGGATGTGCCACAATTTCTATCTCATCCTTCTGTCACTTTCTACCTTCCATTCCCACGAACCAACATACTTGTTGAATCACCATTACATGTTATGTGTTATAACTTCAATAAAATGCCTGGAGGTACAGACATTAACTTTTCAAGTTTCAATTCCTTCAAGAGTGGTGACTATTTTGCTCGCTTTGCACCGTAATTTTCTATTGCATACATTGCATCTTTATTTTTATTGTTTGGAATACTTTAGTTTACTTTTCTTTTGCTTTATTATTATTATAACTTGTTTATTTCTTTGTTTTTTTTTGTACAATTGTATTTAATCAAACACGTTTCTTTTTTTTTAATGCCTACTATTATTACCTTTGCCTTGTAATTGAAATGTTATGTATTTTCTTGGGCAAATAAATAAATAAATAAATAAAAATAAATTTAAATGAAATCCTTATTCAATCCAATTATTTACTAACTGAAATATAGACAAAAATTCTTTTATATATTATTTTCATTTAGGGAGTGTTTAGAAGCCAACCTACGTAAGACATAAATTAGTAACGCCCTTCTAATGGAAGAAATACTTTAGAAAATATTTACCAAAAATTAGGTATAAAATTACTATAATACAGGGCAGTTTAAAAAGAATATATGTATTACAAAGTATTATTTTGTAAAAACTATCAATCGCTGCGCCTCGGCTCGGCTATTGGAAAAACGAATAAGTAGTCTAGTTTATTTAACAGCCGCTAGATATTAGTTGTCTTCTGATTTTCTCGTGTGTTTAAAATGGCTACTCCGCAGCAGAAATTGTTTTGTGTTCTCGAGTTTGCGAAGTGCAATTCCGTGATTACAGTGTAAAGACGTTTGAGGTTGAGCTACCAAATTGATCCTCAGAATGGGTGGAACATTCGCAGATGGTATTGATAGTTTGTAGATACAGGATGTGTATGTAATGGAAAGAGTTCTGGCCGCCCTCGTGTTTCTGAAGAAAATGTTGCACAAATTCAAACTGCTTTCCAACGTAATCCTTCAAAATCAACTCGTCGTGCCAGGCGGGAGTTTCAACTGCCTACAACAACAATTTGGCGTGTTTTGAGACGTTGGTTGGTTATGAAGCCGTACAAGTTACAGTTGTTACAAGCTCTACGTCCTGATGACGAGACGCATGATGCTATTTACAATAATAACACTTTCGCACACAACACATCGTGTTAAGTGTGTTAAGTGTGTTAAGTCTGGTAAACAAACACAATGTTTGAATTTGAGGTCTACAGAACCCAAATGCAGCCATTAAACATGTACGAGATTGGCCTAAAATCAATGTGTTTTGTGCGATATCCCGATCGTCTGTTTACGGACCATTCTTCTTTGATGGAAACACGGTTAACGCTATGTTACAAAACTGGTTGTTTCCGAGGCTGCGTGAAGATAACTTTATTTTTCAACAAGACGGGGCACCACCTCACTGGAGTCGCCAAGTGCGTGAATATCTGAATGAAACTCTACCAAACCGTTGGATTGGTCGTCAAGGGGCTGGCGACTTAGCAGGTTTCAACTGAGCTCCACGGTCACCGGATTTGACACTCTGTGACTTCTGTGGGGTTTCGTTAAAGAAAACGTTTATGTACCACCACTCCCACAGAACCTGGAAGAGTTGAAGGACCTGATCCGTACTGCCATACATGAGTGACGAAGGACATGCTTGCCCGAGTATTGGAGGAATTTGAGTATCGATGTGATATTGCTTGTGTTGCTGATGGAGGACTTATTGGACATCTGTAATCTGAACTTGAGAGGTTCGTAAATATGTGCGTAAAGTTTCATACTCGTATATCTTAAAGTTTAATAAATGTATTCATTCGAAATACGTATATTATTTTTGAAACACCCTGTATTATGTACGTTAAAATAAAGAAAAATAATTAATCGACCTATTTCCTAACTAAAAATAAAAGAGAAAATTATACATATCAAATACGCACAGAAAAAAAAAGTGAAAAACATTTTAGACCGGAGAAAATTTCAAAATGAATTTACGATTCCCTCTGGGCCTCAGATAGAGGAGCTCTAATGTAATTCGTGATGTCATGGAGAACCATTTTCGGTTGTACAAGCCCGGAAAAGTATATCTATAGAATTATAGGCGTTGCTGATGTAGGATATTCGGTCGAAGGCGAAAAAAGAAGAGGACGCAGACGGAATTATTATCGTTCTAGAAAAAAAATATTTCTCTCTCCTTTTTATTTTAAAGCTGACACATAAAAAGAGAAAAATATATATCTTCATGTGGCAGGGACGGCGCTTTCGAGCGAGCAAATTAATTGCTTTCAGACAATATAAAGTGGAAGGGAAAGTGTGCGGGACTGGATAAGAAAATTAAGTAATTATGTAAAAGTTTTACAAGAGATGATGGAAACAAAATGAGGTAGATAAGTGTACTGAGGGAGGGTTTGTTAACGACTGCGTCTCTCAAGAACATAAGACACAATGAAGTGGAAACTGGGGATAAGAAGTAATTAAGAGAAAAATTTCTTTGATTTATATTCGCCTTTATTTGGAGAAAATATTATTTTAAGGTAGATTATGTAACAAAACGTATAATACATTTTTTTTCTTAAGAAACTAAAATTTATAACCCAAATATTAAGGAAGTGTAGACAAGAAAATTATTTTATAAATGATGGAAAGAATTTTTAAAATTTTATTTCGAAGAATTTCAAGGGGAAAGCATGAATGTTTTGTTTGTTGTAGACGTAGTACGAGTGAAAATGACTTCCAATTTCATTAGATGTTTACTCAAAGTAGTAAGTAATTATTTGAAACTAGATCTATTTTTTCTATTTTGCCTTTTCACTTTCTTGTAGTTTTGCATTAATGGCTAATTTCAACTTTTATATTTTTTAGTTCATTTTATGTTTTTCTTTTAAAAAAGGTAATGGTCCATCGGCTTTGTAACAGCTTATCAGTAACCACCTATAATTCTTAAAATTACTAGGTTTGCGTTGTTACATTGATTAAAATACTGTCGTCGCTTGTTTGGTTTGTTGTAGATACTACGAATAGATAAAGGATGTTTCCAATTTCGCGCTTTTTTTTAAAGAATAAATAAAACACATAATTTGAATTCACTTTCAAAAACTTTTTGTTGGTAACTGAAGTATCAGTTATGATATTTATATGCGAAAAGTAATATCTGCCAAATGGCCTCGTCTTGCAGCCCCACAGACGTCCACTCCTTTGTTAAAATCTTCAATGACATTTTGACATAATTGAGGCTCTATCTCACCAATGACACGAATAATTTCATTTTTCAAAGCAAGAATTGATTGTGGATTGTTTTTATAAAAATGACTTTTCACATAACCCCAACGAAAATAGTCTAAAGGTGTCAGATCACATGATCTTGCTGGACAATTAACATCACCGTTTCTTGAGATTACACGTCCAGGAAATTTTTCTCTCAATAAATCAATTAATTCGTGTGCAAAGTGAGGTGTAGCGCCATCCTGTTGAAACCACATATCATCTAGAACAATATTCATTAATTCAGGCCACAAAAATTCGTTTATCATCCGACGGTATTGATCACCATCGACAGTTACAGCTTCACCAGCAGCATTTTCAAAGAAGTAAGGTCCAATTACACCACCCAACCATAATGCACACCAAACAGTAACTCCTTTAGGATGCATAGGTTTCTCGTGAATAATTTGTGGATTTTTCTCACTCCAGATACGACGATTTTGTTTATTAACATAGCCACCAAGTTCAAAATACGCCTCATCGGAAAACATTATTTTTTGAGAAAACTCAGCTGGTTGTCCATTGATGAAATTGACAAATGAACGACGTTTTAAATGATCTAATGCCTTCAGTTCCTATTTTATTTGAACCTTATATGCCTTCAGAGCTAAATCCTTGTGTAAAATACGCCATGTTGTTGATTCACTAAGTCCAGGTTTTTGTGAACGTCGTCTAATGGACATTTCAGGATCTTCAGCAACACTTTCACGAACCAAACCAATATTTTCTTGTGAACGACCACTACGACTGTATTTTTCACTTTTTCGATCTTCCACGGAACCGATCTCTTGAAATTTTTTAATAGTTCGACCAATATGGACGATTATTTGAACCATAAAATTCACGTAATTTTCTAAAAACTATTTTCACAGAACGCTGATCTTCATAGATAATTAAACAATTTAAACGCGTTGTTGAGCCGTGTACGAAACCGTTTTTATAAATGGCATACATCACACTTTATAAATGCCCACATACCCAGACAAATTCAGTTCGCCATCTGTATTTTATTTATTCTTAAAGAAAACCGCGCGATTTGAAACAGCCTTTACATTAAATAATGAACATACTACAAGAGTATATTAAGTGGTTCACTTCAAGACAATATTTTGGCTTTTATATTATTAATAAGGAGGGAAACTAGAGAGAGAATTATAGAAGCAACAAATGGTACCTAACCTAGTAATGTTCAATAGTATCATTTTTGTACTACATGTCAATTTGACTTTAATTCGTTGATTATTTTGCGCATTTCAGTGTGTTTTGTAATCCAAAAAATAAGTTTCGGCTTATTAGAACATCGCGATGTCATTAACTTTTTAGCAAAAGAACTAAATTTTCCTATAACTATTAACGAATGATTGCAGTGTACTATGGTAGCAAGGCTCCCTCATATTTTCATGTGAAATATTGGTGTAATCAGCTTCAGCAGAGTCGTGAATTCATTGAAGACGAAAGAGGAAATTGATGTGTATTTTGAAGATGATCGGAAATCATTTTTTTACTGATGGAATAAAGTCATTGCAGAGCTGGCGGCACATGCGCGTAGGCGGGCGTTTGTCAAAGTGTAACAACGCGAATTTTTACGTGTATCCCTTTTAAAAGGTAAAATTATCGTCAAAATACAAATTTTTGAATTTACTTTTGTAGTATATAAAACAGCAATTCTGAACTAGGTCTATATAATTTCACTAGTATTTATAGCAAAACTATTCGAACTTCTTAGATAATCTGCTTACCCCTTCAAAATTTCACATTTTCACCAGGTTTTTCAAGTTTTTTTCCCCTCTCAGGATTATACTAACACATTATCTATATCCACCCAATTTGGTTTTCCGCGATTAATTTAAATTTTCTTAGCTCTGTTAGACGATGAAAGGAAAGTGTTTTATATAATAAATAAATACAACGGTCAACAATGATTCACCTTAAGATTATTGAGACTCTTCGTGTTTCTGTTGAATATGAAAACTAAGTGGTGTCGGAGGATTTTAATTTGAAATAAAATACAGAAAAATGATTTTATATATCCATGAAGTTCGCTTTATTTAAAAGATAATTTTATGGCATTAATGTTTAAATATGTTTCAAGCGTGTGCCCCAGCGGCTGGGACGTACATGGCGTACTGCGAAGGTCCAATTTTCAGGACTTGTCGCAGTAAATCAGGCTGTATTTCGGCAATAACGCGTCGATTGTTGGCTTACAAGTGCTCAATTGTTTCAAGTTTATCAGTGTAGACATACGACTTCAGATATTCCTAGAGAAAATAATCTAATGTCGTCAAATTGCAAGAACGAGGTAGCCAGTTAACAGGTCCATTTCGTGTAACTAATCGTTCGTCAAATGTTTCTTTCAGTAAACTAATTGTATCACGCACTGTGTGGAATGTGGCGTCGTTCTGCTGAAACCACATGTGTGCAATATTAATGCCTTGAAATTGGGCACGGAAAAGTTAGTAAGCTTGTCTCTGTACCCCCCATCGTTGACTGTGACGTTCTAACCATTATAATTTTTGAAGACATATGAACCAACGATTCCACCGGCCCATAAAGCGTACCAAAACGGTGACTTTTTCTAGATGTAATGGTGTCTAGACAATGGCTTGTGGATTATCATCGCTTTAAATGCGACAATTCTGCTTATTGCCATAGCCATAATGAAAAGTGCGCTTCATCACTGAACAAAATTAAATTTTCAAATGAAATTGTGGATAGCAATCTCTCGGCCCATTCACCAAATGTACGGAGCGAACGATGATCGTGTTGCCTCAATTCCTGTATAAGTTGAATCTTGAAGGAAGTAAACCAAGATCTTTACGCAAAATTTCCCTAAAGTGGATGAACAAAAGTGTAGTTGTTGAGCACGATGACGAATTGACGCATTTAGATCATCATCAACACTACCCTGCACACTATCAATCGCTTATTGACATTTTACGGGATGCGTATTATCCTTTAGGGTAAATGTATTGCGAAAACGATCCATAGTTTCTAGAATTAATCGCTCTGATGGACGATTATGAGCACCGTAAAATGCACATAATGCCCGATGAGTTTCTCAAATTGAATCATGTTTTTCAAAATAAATTTGAATAATTTACGAACATCTTGCGAACTATTCATGATGAATTGCCAAACTAAACTAATTCCAAAACGACCGAGACAAATCGGCTGTGACAGAGAACAGTACTGCCAATTTAAAGTTCTCTGTCTCCAAAAAAAAAGCACTCTGTTTAGTCATTTTCTAAAGCTTTCTTTATTATTTTTTGGAATAGAGAGAGTACTCCGTTTATATTATTTTTATGTATTTTCCTTTTAAATTAAAGGATTTGATATTAATATATCATATAAGGCCCTAAACGTGAAGGGTGACATTTTTGTTTCTCATATAAATATGCGATGAGAATAGAAGTACGTACTATTTATATCCCGCAACCTTCATCTACCTCCATTAGGACATAACACATACAAAATATGCATGAATACTTATGTGAAGGATTTGCGAGTCCAACGTAGATTCGACATAGCAGGTTTGAACAAGTGGTACGCACTTGGTAATTCCGCTTCGGACGAGCCGCCTTCATCCACTAACAACGGAGAAGGCTGCATTAACAGAAAAGCTATTAAAATGGTTCGCATAGAAACACATATATACGTACGGGCATACATATATATGTGCGTGTATATAGGGAACTACAACATGTTACAGACCGCAACGTTAAATTAGATTAGGACTACTGAAACGATAAATTACAGAGGGCCATGATTCAAGGCATCCACGGAATAGCCTAATCAACTAACCGCAAGGATGATTACACATTACACTTGATAAATATTCCCCGTTTTCTCAGCGCCATGATGCAGTTACATAATCTGTTGGAGTTTCCGTGTCTTTATAAACGGGCCAGAGACTCTCTTCACTGATGTGCTCGCCTCTCTCTCGTCGTCCTGACATTTCCTGTTCTTGATTACTATAATCGGAAAGAGGACCCAGACGTGCCGGGATTATCATCCTTTTGTTTCTGATGCAGAAAGCTTCCTTGATGGTGATGGTAATAGAGTAACGGAGTATGAGTATAGAAAGGGTGAGATCGAGTTGAAAGGCTCTCTGCTCTGCCTGTGTGCAGACAGCCTTCATTTATCCGGGCGTGTGGAATCGCTTGTGCAGAGGGAGGAAGAACTCCGAAATTAAATCGTCCATTCATAATAACACGCTTTCGGATGCTCTCGGATAATCTGCTCTATGGATTTTTTGAACTTGCTTCCGAGCGTCTGGATGGGTAGTAGCTTCTTTCTTAAATGTCGAGTTAGGTATTATAAGGAAGACAACACAGGCTAAAGATTACCATTTACGTAAAATATTCAGGATTTCGTAAATCGTTTTTGTTTGACGGTCCGATGAACTTAATCCGAAAGCTTTTTGCCGTACTGCACCGCGGCGCTGCAAGCGTTGTAAAGTAAAAGACGCCGATGACTCTAGACGTTCTTTAATAATGGAATTTTCTTTGATCAATTTTAACAAATGTTCCACTAAATTTTATAAAGAGGATTCAGAATAATCGAAGTTTAGAAAACTGCAGATTGGAGTCACAATATATTCATTTTAATGAAATTTCTTTCGTTTCTATTAAAAGTGTTCTACACCTCATCAGAGTTATTAATATAATCAAGTCTGTAATAATCTTAACTTTACATAGTAACTCATACTACAAAAAGTATAATTCTAAACTATTTCTAAACTGTTAGTATTTGGTTTGGGTTCTTCCCTTTTTCGGTTTTTGATGTAATACCTTGCAAACAGATCAAATTTTGTTTTCTACAATTGCTTTAAGTCATTTGAATATTTTTTGTCATCTGTGGTTCCACAGGAATCCCATTTAGGACCGCTGTTGTTTGTTCTATTCATCAATGATTTGTTAACATCACTATCATATCCTGCACTGGCAGATGCAGACGATTTAAAAGTTTATTATTCTATTTCTACTGAAACGATATCTTTCAATTACAATATAACCTTCACAGAATTACACGGTGGTGTTCTACATACAAACTATAGCTAAACATTAAAAAATGTTGTTTCGCTTCTTATTCTCTGAATGCATTACATTAACAATTGTAGTCTCACGAAGGTTGATCATGTGAAAGACTGCGTTTTTATAATAATAATAGTAATAATAATGTATTTGACCAACAGATTTTTACAATCCTATTATAGGACAACACAATGTTTAATTACATCTGCTTTGTCTTACAGTGTACACCCAATATTCAATGAATAAGTATATTAAACACTAATTTAATTAGTAATTACATATCATGTAAAAAAACAAAAACCCACCACCATAAAAAGCACACACACACTACAAAAAACGATAAGTGCACCGGCGCAGTATCGTTGGTAATGTATTATAGTTTGTAACCACAGCTGTTAAGTTATTAAAGTTATTGCATATTCTGTAGACAGGTGATCCAAGAAGTACCTTCGTCCTTGGAATGGGTGGGCGAAAAGTGTTTGCTATTCTAGTCGCTTGCTTGGGAACCAAAAAGTTCATCTTTGCCAGAATTTCAGGTGCGTCAATTCCATTGTGTAGAAGATGATAAAGAAATTTTATATCATCGTGGTGTCTACGGAGCTCTAATGGTTCTATGTTGAATGTAGTTAGTAAATTAAAATGACTGTAGCCCCGAGGAGGATAGTTCTCAGACCGGCGAAAGGAGAGGTACTTTAGAAAGCGCCTTTGCACTAATTCCAGCACATGGATATGTGTTTTATAAAGTGGTAGTATGCTGTCAATTGACAAGAAAGACCAGGTGGTTCTAATTGTGGAACCCAAAGTTTTTAATGCAGCATTGAATATATTGCTTATATGGTTATTGAATAATAGTTTTGAGTTAAATGTGATACCCAAACCCTTAATAACCTGGCAGTTTTCTAGGTAATTTTTATAGTTTTATTTGATTAAAACCAAAGTTTTGCTCTACGTATTAATAATATCTGTATTAGTACATTCATAGCTTTAGGTTTTTAGGTTTTTACTGAGGACTTGTTCGGAAGCTGGTCTTTGCTCAAAATGTTGTTCCTTAGTTTTGTTGTCAGAAAACTGGAATATGCATCGCCCGTATGATCACTGCATTAGAATTATTTGCTGCTGGCTATAGAAAAGATTTAACGACGTTTTCTTATGTAAATTTAAGAATGACTTTATACGGAGCGTAATATGGAGTATAGTTCGTTCTTAAGAAGATATGATGTGCAGTTCCTACAGGATGATCAACAGATTCATGAATCGAAATTTTTTTGGAAACTTATTCATGGTTTTAATGATTTTCCACAATTGCATTTCTCTTTTTACCCCGTTTATCTCCTCGCTCCTATCCTACTTTTACCTTACCATTTCTTCGAACTAATTTCCTTCTGCATAATGTTCCTCTACTCTCAATATGCCGAAATGCTGAAGCACTTTTTAATGACATTTTTTTTTGATTCTATTAACTGCAATGATTTATTATCTTTAGTTTCTCTTTTTCATTATTTTTAAAAATTTTTTGACTATAGTGTACACTTAGTGTGTATTTGATTCTTGTGCTGTGAATAATTATTTCCTTATGATGACAACTTAGCTGTCGAAATACGTATAGAGAATGTAAATACTAATATATAATACTGTGGAAATAAGTTTTATTTACTTTTTTCTTTTGATCAATTCAATCAATCACAGTCTTCAATTAAATTTTTCTAGTTTCTGTATATGCTGCATTTTATGTATTTCTCAAGTATGTGTACATATTAAGCCTGCAGAAACAAGTGTACAATCATTGGCGGCGATGATATACTTCGAAAGCAGTCGGATATACCCCAATGCCGAATTAGATTGATGATGGCGAATCGACAACGTTCTTTGTTATGTTCAACGATTGTTAATAGATTTCTTAACTGATTTTCGACATTAGAATGCAATGGCACAATTATCAAATATATTGTTTGCAATATCAACATTTTACCATACAGTATTTTTGTATATAAAAGACATGTTATTAGGAAACAACACCGGTTAAATGGGCAACGTAATGTACCATATTGTACACTTCTATATGGTTCCATTTTTATGTTAAGTGTGTGCAATATTCCATAAAATATTCTAGACAATGAAGAATTTCGAAACTGGGAAAATATGTTTTGAAGTGGAAATTGCCAACAAGAGGTCAATTGCAGATCAAATAAAAGCAGAGTTAGAAGATCAAAAAATATGGCTGACAGTAGATGAAACAACGAATGCAAGAAAGAATAGAATTTTAAATGTGTTAGCATCAAAATATGCATATTTCACAAAAAGTAGAATTTTAATCTTCCAAAATACTGTCCTGAATAAAGTTTTATTTACAAGTTCTCAACATCAAATATATTAAAAGCCTAAGCACGTCAGATTTAACTTTATTCTTTTCACTTTAAGACGGTGGCGTCTGATGCTCGCACAAAACGAAGGAACCACCGCCTCATAAATCTCGGTGTACGCATATGTTTATCTGAACGCTAAGTAATAAGAGCACATCACTTCAGAAACAGCCCCACAGACATTTCGCTTCCTCCTCCGACGTTCCCTTTTACTTCTCTCTCGCTTGTTTCTAACTCAGCATACAAATACATGCACATACATATACATACACTATTCGCCAGGATTCATTGGACGACAGCATGTGTCAGAGACGAATGACTATGAACTCAACTGGCATAGACTAAGAAGAGAAGAATGTATTTTGCTGTATGCACTACATTTAAAGTGAGAGAACTTAGGGAATGCACACCCGGTGCTGGGGGAGATATGGGGGAAAATAGGTTGCGAGGAACGGTCAGTGATGAATCGTCAAGAGCTTAGTTAGAGGATAGCATGGATACCAACGGATATCGAATGGAAATTTAGGTCGTTATGAAATCAATAACTTAAACAGAATGTTCCATAATTTTATGTTAATCCTTATGTTAACAGTCTTAATTTTTGAACGATTTTAAGAAAAAAGATTCTGTTAAGACAGATCTGCAGTTTCTATATTATGGTAATGTTGGGTATTGAACATTGAGAAAAAAACAATTTTTACATAACATGAGTTACTAATTACGCAAACAAATACAAATTTGTCTTTAAGAAAACAAAGTTTCAGCCAGTTGAAAAGAAAATATTTATGTAATAAAGAAATAAATAAAACAGATATTTCGAACATAAAGTATCACCATCTTTTTAGAAATAAAGGGTGACTACTTATTTCGAACAACCTCAACCCTTCCTCTCATTGATTCATGCACCCTTCCAAAAATTAAAATAAGTATTCTTTATCGCTTTCCATTAAACTATTATGCAGCTTCTCACATCGTCTCTATTATGGATTAAGGTGCTGTAAACTAACGTCTTAAGATGGATCCATGGTAGAAGTCTAAAATATTGAGGTTTCTGGCTTTAGATAGCCATGATTGCTTTCCTTTATAACGTATCTATTACTACAGTTTTATGGTTATTTAATCTTGGTCTCTGGGTTGAAACTGCATTCTGTCAATTTATACTGCCCGACGTTGGAAATACTAATTAGGTAAGGAAATATAAATTTGTCTTTCAGAAAACAAAGTTTCAACCAGTTGAAAAGCAAATATTTATGTAATAAATTAATAAATTGAACCAATATTTTGAACATAAAGTATCACCAACTTTTTAGAAATAAAGAGTGACTACTTATTTCGAACAAAGTCAAGCCTTTCTCTCATTGACTCATGTACCCTTCCAAAAATTATAATAAGTATTCTCTATCGCTTTCCATGAAACTATTATGCAGCTTCTCACCTCGTCTCCATTATGAATTAAGGTGCTGTAAACTAACGTCTTAAGATGGATCCATGGTAGAAGTCTAAAATGTTGAGGTTTCTGGCTTTAGGTGACTATCTATTACTACAGTTTTACGGTTATTTAATCTTGGTCTCTGGGTTGAAACTGCATTCTGTCAATTTATACTGCTAAACGTTGGAAATACTAATAAGGCAAAGAAATATGAATTTGTGTTTCAGAAAACAAAGTTTCAACCAGTTGAAAAGCAAATAATAGAAATCCAAAAAGTTGAGGTTTCGGGCTTTAGATGGCCATGATTGCGTTCCTTTATAACGTATCTATTACTACAGCTTCATGGCTATTTAATCTTGGTTTTAGGGTTGAAACTGGGTTCTGCCAATTTGTACTGCCAAACGTTGAAACATAAGTACCGAGTATATGGTTCCAATTTAGAAACCAAGATGAAGTAGCCATAGATAATGACCGCAGAAATCAAGCCAGATTACAATTTTAACTAAAGTATTCACCATAATTGTTTCTACATTAGAATTAGGACATATTCCAACAAGATTGGCAAACTCTCTTTGAAAACTCAGCGATAAGTATGTCCATTACATCTCCTTGGTCGAAAAATAAGCTCACTGAAACCATGCATGGACTATTTTCGGCCCAATTGTTATTATGTTTCTGGAAAAACTTGCTTCCTCCCTAAACTAAATTTAACTGTTGAATAATGCAATTTTCGACAAATTTTTGGAAAAGCTATTGGCAAAAAATAATGTATAATAGGAAGAATTATGCATAAAAAGCATAATATGTACGTGGGTTATTTTAAAAAATAAAATATAAAATACTGTAAATAACATTAAAATATATTTATTTCCATATTCTACATATTGTACTTTCATCCACTTTCCTACGTAATTTCCATTATTGTCCAAACATATCATACCAAAAACCAGTTCTTGAATTCCGACGTCAAAGAAATCGGGCGCCTATTAAGAAGTCCAATCCATGACTGCCATTTTCACTTCTTCGTCGTCGTTGAACCGTTGATCTTCAAGGAGCTCCTTTAAGTATCGAAACAGATGAAAATCACTAAGCGCAAGGTCTGGACTACAAAATGAATAATCCAGTTGTTTCCATCCAAGAGACTTGAAATATTTTTGGGATTTGAAAGCAATGGCAAGGCTTCCGTTGTACTGTAGTGTTTGCGACAGAGAAGTAAGAAGAAGTAAGAGTGAATTTGAAAGACGTCTCCCGATTTTAACAAATTAGTGTGTATTGTAACTTTCGCGAATTATTCTTTTCTTGTGCAGACGTTGAAAATCTTACACTGAAATATTAAACACCTTCAATCAGAACCTGTTTTTTTTCGAAAATCAGGCATTGTAGATGGTTTGAGATGTAGGTACATCCCAGAGCTAGAGCACGCGATGAAAAATTTTGATATTTTAGATAGAAGACAAATATCTAGGTTTAAAACAAATTGTGCCCAATATAATCGAATTATTTAAGTCTACTTATCTATGCCAATCTGAATTTTCTGAAATAGAAATTATTAAAACGAAATATCGCAGTCAACCAACTGACGTATAGTATACATCGCTACTTGATCTTCTTTAAATTCTTGGTACTACTCAAACACTATTGAACGCGATAAACGATAACCACCATAAGCTGTTTTCATTAAATTGTCTGTTTCTGTAGCTGTTCTGTCACAAACGAAGAGTTCAAACATATTCGAAAGCCAAGACTTCAAACACCCGTTTATCTCTTTCGTTACAACTAGAAAATATTTTAGACGTCTTCATTTAGCATTGTTATATCACAAAGAAAAATCAACTCCGCGAGTTTCCAGACACGCAGTGCATCTTTTCAGACACTCCTAGTTAATAATTTAACGACGATGAATTGCTTTTTAATTCTTTATTTGTTTCTTCTATATTTTTTCACGTCGGAATGTGCACTTTGAGAATAAAGAGACTGTTGACTTGTAATTAAATTACGAGTATAAATTACATACGACTGTGCAACAAGAAACATTTCATCAGTAAAACACCGGCAAAACTTGAACGTATACAAAGTCTAAACGAGAACGTATCAACTATATTCATTAGCTAATTAAAATGAAACCCGATACTGTCTTTTGTATTCTTTGTCCGAGTAAAGGAGGAGCTATTTTAAGTTAAAATGTGTATGTTTATATATGGATTACAATTATTTAAGATTCAGGTCAAACTGTTACCTGGGTATTCTATTGTATTAAAAGTAATTAATATCACAATTTACTTTAAATATTATGTTGACTAAGCTCAAAGGAAGGGCGAAAATCGTTTTTCGGGCTTTCTAAAATGTCAAAACATGAGCATTTGTTAAAATATAACTTTAGATAAATACCTTCTAGAAAAAAATTAAAGTTTTTGTCAAAATAAAAAGGTTGGAATTTGGCTTACGTGGCATGATGTAAAATAATAGCCCTAAGTTAGCACAGTACGAATTATCTATCGCTCCGCTTTCTAGCGGGTCTTCCAATAAGAGGTTTCATTTTGATATTTAAAAAAACGAGTATTTTTAAGCGAAATCATCGGATGTTTATTTAATTGTAAAGAGGAGAGTATGCCATTAATAATGGAAAAAAATATCAGCCAAATGGCCGCCACGGCTACGCTTGCAGTACCAAATTCATTCAAATTCATTTTCATGAAATTTTCCATCACCCATTTGCACATTTGCGGCTGTATGTCCTCGATAGCTTCACGAATTCTATCTTTGAGGTCTTGAATGGATTGTGGGCCAATGGCATAGACCTTACCTTTCACGTAGCCCTAAAGAAAAAAAGTCTAAAGGTTTTAAATCACAAGATCTCGGTGGCCAATTGTGATCGCCTCTGCGAGAAATGACACGGTCAGGAAACTTTTCACGCAAAAGGGCGGAGGTATCGTTACTTGTGTAGCACGTAGCGCCGTCTTGTTGAAAATAAACGTCGTCCACATTAATATCTTCTAATTTTGGCTATACAAAGTCATTAATCTTCGTTATCATCGATAGTGCAATCCATTCTCCGTACCAGTTGCTCTAGACTCATTTTCGAAAAAGTAAGGTCCAATGACCCCGCCAGACCAAAAGCCGCACCAAACAGACACGTTGTGGATGAAGAGGCTTGTTAACAATCATTTTTGGGTTTTCCGAGCCCGAAATGCGACAATTCTGTTTGCTAACGTAGCCTCCGGGGTGAAAATGGGCCTCATAACTCAAGGTGATTTTTCGATGAAATTCCGGATCAGTTTGATGCATTTCAAGGACCCAATCAGCAAAGATACGACGTTGTTGATGATCAGTAGGCGTGAGTTCTTGTGTTAACTGAACTTTAAAAGCCTTAAGACCTAAGTCTTTATGCAAAGTACGGTGTAATGTCGCTTGTGGAATGTCCAATTCCAAATATCGACGAGAAATGGACAAACCTGGATCTTCTTTAACACTATGGGCTGCAACAGCACTATTCTTAGATGTTCTTGAGTGACGTGCGCGAGTTCGGCTCTTCACAGCACTAACTTTTCCCAACTGTTCAAATTTTCCCACCAGTTTCACAATTACTGGTCAAAAATGCCTTAGTTTTGCGAACTGTGATCGCGAAATTTTCACCATTTTCGTAGTGAATTTTAATAATTTCGGTGCAATGTTGAAGCGTATATCGTTCCATTTTTATTAATGGTGTAGTTTTTACTTGTCATCAGTCAAGTAGTAACAGGTTGAATCATGACAACTGTTAAAATGGCGGGCTATTGAAAATGAAATGTCTTATTGAAACACCTTTTATTATAATTTTTCAGGGTCTTCGGAAATGCCAGTACACGAGCATTTGTCAATCTAAGTATAATGACCAATTTTTGGGAGTGCACTTCTTTGAAGAAAATTAAGTTTTAGATGAAATAAAGTTTTAAATTTTGCCTTCGTAACAGTAACTCTTAATTAAGAAACTGCGAATTTTCTATTATAGAAAATCATTCAAAACTTATACATAATCCATACTTCTTTGAAACAATTTAAATGTTTTCCTCAAAATAAAAACGTGCGAATTTGGTCTTCGCAGTACCTAAAACAACAGTTTTTTTGTTATGACAACACAAATTTTCTACAATTCTTTCGCATTTTAACAAACTTTTCTAAGTCTTTTATTTTCTCAGGCTTAAACCAAAAGAGTTACAAGAATTTTAACACCAGAATCGTTTTTAAAATCTTCAAAAGTAACAGCGCACGACTTTTTCTTAATTTTTAATAATTTTGAAAACTATCAAAAACTGCTAGTATATAAACCCTTTGAAAAAATTTACGTTTTCTTCAAATTAAAAAGGTCGGAATTTGGCCTTCGTGCCGCCTAAGGTAGCAGTTCTGTACTAGCAGAACACGAATTTTCCACAATTTATAACAACATCAATCAAAACTTATTAATAATCCACCTACACGTTCAAAAGTTCTTATTTTGATGTGCTTTTCTAAGGCTTTTATTCTCACAGTATTAAACTAAAAAAAGTTAGATGAATTTTAACATCAGAATCGTTTTTAGAACCTTCAAAAGTATCAGCACACGAGCTTTTATTACTTTCTAATAACTTTTGGAAAATATCAAATTTTGCTATTTAAAAAATTAAATGCTTTCGTCAAAATAGAAACGTGTGAATTTGGCCTCTATAGCATCTAGAGCAGCAGTTCTGGACTAGCAGAAGAAGAATTTTCTACAATTCATAACAAAATCAATCAAAACTTATTGATAATCCATCTACACGTTCAAAGTTCTCATTTTGACATGTTTTTCAAAACCTTTTATTCTCTTAGAAGTAAACCAATAGAAACAAATGAATTTTAACATCAAAATCGTTTTTAGAACCTTTAAAAGGGTCAGCACACGAGCTTTTGTTAACTTTCAATGACTTTTAGAAAATATCAAATTTTGCTAGTCAAAAGTTCAAACGTTTTCATCAAAATAAAAGGGCACGAATTTGGCCATTGTAGCACCTAAAGCAGTAGTATTGAACTAGCAGAACCAAAAAAGTTAGATGAATTTCAACATCAGAATCGTTTTTAGAACGTTCGAGAGTATGCAGCACACGAGCTTTTGTTAATTTTTAATAACTTTTTGGAATATATTTAATTTTGCCCCTATGAAAAAATTTAAATGTTTTCCTCAGAATAAAAAGGTGTGAATTTGATCTTCGTGGCATCTAAATGAGCATTTTAGAATTAATCAAAATTTAGAAATAATCATCTTACGATTTCAGTTCATATTTTGATTTGATTTTCCAGGTTTCCTACTCTCAGGACTATATCAAAAAAGTAAGATAAAAATGTTGACATAAAGTCGTTTTTGTAATAATCGAAAATATCAGTACACGAGGTTAAACAATAAGTTTTAAAAAAATTTGATATCAAAATCGGTTTTAGAGCTCTCGAAATTGTTAGCCGGTGAGAACTTGTTATTTAAAAAAAATGTTTTCCGTCCAATTAAAAAGTTTTAAATTTCAATTTCGCATATTGGGTTGATTCAGCCCAATGTCGTTTGTGACGATATTCTCGATGGCGTCTGTATTTATAATCTTCGTTGTGTGTGAATGATCTTCTCTTTGATTCATTTTTTCTATAAAACTCGGAGGGTTTTATTTATGTTTTTTGTAATGTTTTTTCCTGAGAACTCACAACACATACTAAATTATGGATCATATTTATTTTATATTTAATAGGAACATAAACTAATTTTGACATGTAACAAATAATAAGTACAAAGGGTACTGTAAAAGCTTTGCAATACAGCTTTGTTTATTTAATTTTTTGAAAATAATTTCCTCTACACTCAATATACCTCTCCGTCCTTCGAAACCAATCTTTACAGCAGTTCTGCCAAGTTTCACTAGGGAGTAAAGCACACTCGTTGCCCCAAATCCGCAGAAGGTCCTCGTCATTGGAAAACCGCCTCCCTTTTAGCTTCATTTTCACATGTGGAACAGTACAAAGTCACAGGGAGCAAGATCTGGACTGTAGGGAGGGTGCTCGAGCAGTTTCAATCCTGTCGTTGTCAAATATTCTGTGCAGGCTTCGGCGCGGTGAACTGTAGCATTATCGGGATTGGGGAACCAGGTGTCCATTCTTGACTTTGGCCGTAGGTTTTTCAAAAATCCAATGACTTTAGGCAGGCACTGTTCTGTATACCACTTAGCTGTGACTGTCTTCTGTGTGTCCAAAACGACGCCGTCCACAATTCCGCTCGATTTGAAAAATACGGCATTTCCTTCTTTACAGATCGGGATTTTCTGACAACTACGTGTGTGTCCTCATCATCCTTTGATGAGGACACACACGCAGTTGTCAGACCCAGACTTTGTTTGGAGCTTTGGTCGGCATATCGTAATAGTATAGCCAAGTCTTGTCACCTGTCACGATGTTGTTCACATACCGAGATTGTCTCTTATTAAACTTTTTTAGCATATCCCGGCACCAAGTCAC
This sequence comes from Dermolepida albohirtum, assembly GCA_031893035.1. NCBI lineage: Eukaryota > Metazoa > Arthropoda > Insecta > Coleoptera > Scarabaeidae > Dermolepida > Dermolepida albohirtum. The sequence continues at coordinate 28,030 of JAVIWB010000788.1, forward strand.
ACGCCGTGTCATCTTCTCTTAAGTCAATCGATGTGGCACCCAAAGAGGACAAAGTTTCTTCACGCGTAAATGATCATGCAGAATTGGATGAATTGTTGTGCGATGTGGACAAACATTACCTAATGCAAGAGCCATTTCTTCGAGACACTGGTCTGTGTTTATACCAGGCACGAAATTATAACGCAAAGCTGCCCTTATCTCATTTCGTAACCACGATGCCATCGTAAGCAATTTACACTCTCACTGCTAATGAATAACTGAGCCCATCGACATGGCGCGGCGGCTACTATGCACGTATGAACATGTCTCAACATGCAGCAACAAGTAGCTTCCTACCATTCATTGTTGCATCATATTGCAAAACTTTCCTAGTACGCTTTGTATATGAAGTATGCAAGGGGAAAAATAAAATTCAGCCGAATAAGGGCAAGTCTAATCGACAAAAATTCATAATTAAATTAGCAAATACATAGAATAATACAAATTTCACTAATTTTAAAAGGAGTTTTGTACTTTGGAATTTATTTTACTTTAAATAACCGATAAAGACATTGTGCAGTGAAGCAATTACCGTATATAACAGCTAAAATAAAATCAAAATTAGTGAAACTGTAATACTCTCTGAATTTATTAATTGAAACTTGGTAGTATGTAAAAAAATAGTAAACTAATAGAATGTTATTGAATTATTGCCTTCCTTTCTCTTTCTGCTTTCTTTAAATAGCGTCACTACTATCTACGTTGTGCCTCTCGGACCGTAGATAATGATTAAGACATCACAGGGTATTTTTGGAGAATTGTGCGCGTTCCTAGTTGAAATTATTTGCAGAGGACCGAATATCATCACGTAAAACCTAAACAAACATTATATTTATTTTAATCAGATATTTGAATACGGGTGAGTACGTTGATGTATGTAGCATACGGTTGTGTGTGCAGAGCCCCGGAGCGCGCCGTGTTTAATTAAGGGAAGAGTGAAGAGGGCTTTATAGGTTAAACACGGTGATGTAAAATCGATTGCCGTCGTCCCCAAGGATTGTCTGATGGACAATTATACGCGCTCAGGTAATTGGTAATCAAATACTTTAGTATGTGACAACACTTTGATATCCGTGTTTTCAAAATTACAATTGATATTTATCCAAAATATAAATATTGAAATTATCGCAAAAATCGAACCGAACTCATTTAGCATCAAAAGAGATTTCGTGACATTTTTTTATGAATTATTTCGAATATTATCTTTGCCCTAATTGTTATTGCATTGAATAAATTTAAATAACTTCATTCATGGGATTTTTTTGCGGAGATAGCAAAAAGACGTACATAGCACAAACGGACAGAAGAATAGAAGTTAAAATCGAAGAACAGAGACTTGTATGGAACAAGGAAGTGGCATTATTTCTACCCCAATGCACGATAACAACAGGTCACATAATAAATGATAATAGGGCCATAATAATAGTAATAACAATAATAATACTAACTTTAACAATAATAATATTCAATATGAATACAGTAAAAATAAATAAAGAAAATATCAAATAGTTTGCCTCATTTTAACATATTCTTTTCTTTTTTAATATTTTGGTCGTTTTGGTCTAATTATAAATTTTTTTTCTATTGGGAGTTTCGGCTATTGGGGTAATGAAATATTTAACTCCTAGTAACGACTTTCACATTTACCAGTTATTTATTTTCGTCAATCCGCAATAACTTTAACACTTACATATTTGTATTTGTGAAAAGGTTTTCTATTGTAACTGATTTCAATATGATCCAGAGACCAAGGGTCAAAGCTCTGAATGGAAGCATCCAAGCGAAGAAAGACCGAAAGTTTGGAGAAGACAAAAGTGAAGACAATGTTGATTTGTTTCTATGATTCGAAAGACACACAAGTGCACAAAAAGTTTGTACTAACCAGTCAAACAGTCAATGCTGTACATTATCTTGGGGTTATGAAACGTCTTTTGGCGCGTATTTGTCGCGTGCGCCCTCATTATCGTGAAAATAGTAGCTGTCGTTTGTTACATTATAATGCACCATCTCATCGCTCGACGCTTATCACTGATTTTCTAAGTACAAATGGCAGCCTAACCATCAACCTTTAATCGTATTTACCAGATTTGGCCCAATGGGATGTCTATCTATTCTCCAAACTACATATGCCGAAGAAAGGACAGCATTATGCCGACGTCGAAGCCATTAAGAAGTGTCGATCTTGAAGGAAATCTCTAAAGATGAACTTAAAGATTCATTCGACATGTTAATTGACAATGCAAAACTTTGTATAGAAGCCGAAGGCGAATAAAATGAAAGAATTTTACCAAGATAGTAGGTTTTTGTTTCAATTTTAAAAAAATTGGTTTTCTCTGCGACAGACTGTGTATTACGAGGGTAGCCGTTGATATTTCGGGAACTAGCAACACTGTGTGTTGCTTCCGATCTGATGATTGCGTCGTGAAGTTTGTTATTTTTGACAATATATTTACATTTACAGTTTTATTATCCGGTCGCTATTTCTATTGTTGACAGTAACCTGAAAATTTGATGTCAGCGAAAAAATGAAATTAACTCGCGAACATTTTCGTGTAATTACTTTTTTATAACTTTCGGCGTGGATTATCTCAATAAGAATACATCGAAGAGCTGTATATGGTGATGAAGCACCATCGAAAACTGCAGTATATCGTTAGTATAGTAAATTCAAACTTGGACGGCGTTGTTTGGACGATGAATTCTGTGAAGGTCGTTCCACAAATGTTGTTGTGTCTGAAAACATTAATGCAGTGTCTGAATTGATAATGCAAGGCCGTCATGTGACATACCGTGAGATCGAGGCATCTCTTGGTATTAGTAACACCGGCGTGCATATGATCCGGCATGAATATTTAGCCGTTAAGAAGCTATGTTCACGTAGGGTACCACATAATTTGACAACCGATAAAAAAGGACCCGCGTCGATTGGTGCTCAGAAATGCAAAAAAATACTATGGCGATGTTTCGAAGAATATTTATACAGTCGTGACCGGTGATGAATATTGGATCTATGTATACGTATGAGCCCGATAGTAAACAGCAGTCGACTGTGTGGGTACACCAAGATGAGCCAAAACCAACAAAAGTTGTTCGCGCTCTAAACAAGTCAAAACAAATGGTCGCCTGTTTTTTCGGAAAAACCGGTCACGTCGCAACCGCGCCTTTAGAGAGTTGTAGAACTATCTATTCCGAATGGTACACAACTATTTGTTTGCCAAAAGTTTTTGAAGAAATAAGGAAACAAATCGTAAACGACAGATCATTCTCCACCATGACAATGCGAGCTCTCACAGCCCGGTCCAAACAATTGAATATTTGACAGGGCAAAACATTGAACTCATGAGCCACGCGCCGTACAGCTCTGATCTAGCACCCTGTGACTTCTTTTTGTTCCCACACGTGATGAATAAACTTCGCGGTCAACGGTTTCCTACGCCGAAAGAAGCTAGGCATTCAAAACTCATATTTTGGAGATACCGCCTTCACAGTGGCAGCAATGCTTTCCAGATTGGTTAAATGAATGAAAAAGTGCATTGATTTTCCAGGAGTACATTTTGAAAAGCAAGAAAACTATTTCCTACCCCCGTACATATAAATGAGATATTACACAGTTGAGCGGAGCACGAACTCAGGACTTTGAGATAGAATAGCTGCAAGATAATGAGCAAAAGGGCTATATAGAAAGTATTACTTTTGATTATTAGCGATCTCTTTACACAAACTAATTATTCTTTATATATAGAATGTTTTCAAAGAAAATAGCAAAACCTTTATTCTTGCACAAGATTTTATTAATAATACGTGATACAATCCAACGTGAGGCTAAAAGATATAGCATAAAAGTATTAAAACTCATATTTATTAAATCTCTTGTTTATAACAAGGCATATTATGTCATTAAATAATATGTTTGATGAAAATTTACGATTAAAAACTTTTAGGAAGCCAGTAACTCAGGAATTAGTGCAAACTTCTAGTTATACATTAAAAAGTCAGCACCAAAGCAATTCCTTTTCTTTATTTGACACCGAACGCGCGCACGCCAGAAACGGTATAAATAACAATTAAATGTATGAAAGAAACGAATGCATTCTCGTAATTCCTAATTGGCCGGCTGCTGGTAGTCGTCGCGATGGTGTATGTAAGTCAACTATTTTAATTAAATTGGCCACCTGTTTGACGAATAGTTGGCGGTATTAAAGTCTCAGGTTTCTGTGAAACTGGCAAGGCACGAAGAGAACGCGATGCAGAAGTTTGCTGACGAAGTTTCGTAAGTCAGCAGAAAGGAGTTCTCAGACAGTTTGAACACATATTTCATTTCGTGCATGACATAGGTGACGTGTGTTGTATAATTGTAAATGGGTTAAGACACTGCCAAGAGAATTTATAATTAAGTGTATACATGCATGTAGTTACATCTGTGTTCGATAATGAATATCAGCTCGTATTTCATAGTAATTGGTATTTTTCTATGTACACGATGTAAGGGAAGCAAGTGATAATAAATTGCAAAAAAAGGAAATTCAAATATGAATTTACGTGTTGGCAATTAATAAATAAGGGTTCAAATGGCAGGTAATTTTGATGGTATCTGTGGTTGATTAACTTTGGTTGATATATAACCCATTTTCACATTAATTTTCGTATTCTGTACACGTATTTCGACGACCAGGTTGCCGTCATCGGCAGATAATTAAACAGTGTCGCACTTGGAAAACTACAAAAAACGGGATATCGCACCAAACACACTGATTTTAGGCGAATCTCGTACATCTTCAATGGCTGCATATGGGTTCTGTAGACCCCAAATTCCAACATTGTGTTCGTTTACCAGACTACTAACACGGAAAGTCGCTTCGTCACTGAACACGATGCGTTGTGCGAAAGTGTTATTGTCAATATCATCATGAATCTCATTACAAAATACCACACGTTTCCGTTTGTCATCAGGACGCAGAGCTTGTAACAGCTGTAACTTGTACGGCTTCATAACCAACCGACGTCTCAAAACACGCCAAATTGTTGTTGTAGGCAGTTGTAACTCCCGACTGGCACGACGAGTTGATTTTGAAGAATTACGTCGGAAAACAGTTTGAATTCGTGCAACATTTTCTTCAGAAACACGAGGGCGGCCAGGACTCTGTCCTTTACAGACACATCCTGTATCTACAAACTTTCGATACCATCTGCGAATGTTCCACCCATTCGGAGAATCAATTTGGTAGCTCAACCTGAAACGTCTTTGCACTGTAATCACGGAATTGCACTTCGACAACTCGAGAACACAAAATTATTTCTGCTGCGGAGTAGCCATTATAAACATATGATGGTTACCATGAAAAGGCAACTGAAATGTAGCGGCTATTAAATAAACTAGACTATGTATTCGTTTCTCCAATAGCCGAACCGAGGCGCTGCGATCGATAGTTTGGACAAAATAATACTTTGTAATACGTATATTCTTTCTGAAACACGCTATATATAAACAATTACCGTGAATTAGACAGTTGCGACTTTAGTTGTGAAAAATGAAGACTATGTACTTAATATGACACGGGGTCCGATTCCATATTCTAGCCTCTATGCGTTTCTGAAAGATACCACCGTTAAAAAGGTCCATAAGTGATTGTGGGGACGTACATTAGTTCAAATGTTAATTTTGAGACAAAGAAAATTAACTTATAGATGTCTTGTGAATGTTACTGTGTGTTTGTTTTTTTGGCGAGATGAGTGTGCGGAATTTTTTCTGTGTAAGCATTACCGTGAATCCAGGTGCGACACTGTCATCAATAATCTGCTGATGATATTTCCCAACTTATATGTCAAAATACATATAGAGAGTACGAACATTGATGTGGTAAGGGGTGATTTGCATTTTTTTGTTTAATAAATTGAATTCTTAATATTATTATTGATAAATCATGTTTAGTTTGAGTATTTTGAAGAGTTAACTATGAGATTATTGGATGGAGCGTGTTGAAGAACAATTACATTAAATAATAAAAATAATTTTAAAGAAATGTTAGGACTATCCCACAATAAATGACGCTAAATTAAATTACATTAAAAAGGTTATATAACTTTGATTCTTCTCTTGTAATTGCTAATTATGTTGATGAACTTTTGGAGCTAATAACGCAGTTGATTAATACATTGAAATGACAAATACGTAATTGCATCAATGTTACCCAGTTCTTTTCCCTTTTTTTTGCAATAAGTTGCGGAGAGATTTATCATCGCCCTGAACGGGATACATTTAATTAAAAGTTTTCCGAACGGTCATTGAATATTAATTAAATCTGTTATTAAAGCTTCACGTTCCTTTCCTCTTTTTCTCGAAAAGTTCGCCCTCGAACAATCGGAATATCGTATTTCCCGTTAAATTACTTTCGTTCTCGAATCACTGGGGAGCATTGATTATAATTTTAATTATCCGTTTCTTTACGCTGTCGATAGTAGTAGATGCCACTCCTATAATACTTCTTACAATTTGCTGTATCCAGCTAGAGAAAAACAAAAATTAGGAGTAATGAGCGTTTTAAGAATCCGAGTGCTGAAGGAATAAGAAAATTGCATTGATCGATAAGGCAATGAACGGCAATTCGGAATAGAAGAGTTAGTACTTGTATTTTGTAGTTGGCAAAAATCTTTTGTATATTAATTCCTAAAGTTGGCGATTTATTTTTAATATATTTAAAATATCAATTGATGAATTTTTTAAAATATTCATAACAAAATCCCTTTCGAAGTAAGATTTAAGCTCATGTCGTCTAAGCAAATGTTTGCACATGAACACAAAGAGTACAAGAAAAGTTTTGCAATATGACGCAACAATGAATCATAGGAAGCTGCTTGTTGCTGCATGTTGAGACATGTTCATCGGTGAAGAGTAACCGCCGTGCCACGTCGATGGTCTCAGTTATTCAATAGCAGTGTGAGAGTAAAGTGCTTGCGATGGCACGAAATGAGATAAGGGCAGTTTTGCGTTATAATTTCGTGGGTGGTTTGAACATAGACCAGTGCTTCGAAGAAATGACTCTTGCACTATTGAGATGGTGATGTTTGTCTACATCGCACAACGATATTCAGGTGGTATAGAGAATTGGGAAGTATAACTGTGGAGGATGCTGAGAGGCTGAGAAGGCCACGAATATGAGTTAAAGAGGATAACATTACTACTGTGAGGAAAATCATTGGCGAGGACAGGCGAGTGACCTACCAAGAGATAGAGGGTACTTCAGGCCAAAATACACCAGCAATTCGTTTGACTCTGCATGATCATGTGCACGTGAAGAAACCTTGTTCTCTCTGGGTGCCGCATCGACTGACTAAAGAGCAGATGAGACGACGTGTGACTTAGTGCTGGGAGATACTAAAAAACTTTAATAAGGGACAATCTCGGTATATGAACAACATCATGACAGGTGACGAGACTTGTCTGTACTATTACGATGTGCCGACCAAAGCTCAAAACAAAGTTTGGGTCTTTGATGATGAGGACACACCCGTAGTTGTCAGAAAATATCGATCTGTAAAGAAGATAATGATAGCTGTATTTTTCAAATTGAGTGGAATTGTGAAATGCGTCGTTTTGAACACACAGAAGACAGTCGTATCTAAGTGGTATACTGCACAGTGCCTGCCTAAAGTCATTGGATCTATGAAGAACACCTGGTTCCTCCATCATGATAATGCTCCAGCTCACCGCGCCAAAGCCTGCACGGAATATTTGACCACGACAGGGTTGAAACTTCTCGAGCACCGTCCCTACAGTCCAGATCTTGCTCCCTGTGACTTTGTACTGTCTTTATACTGTGAAAATGAAGCAAAAAAAGAGACGGTTTTTCAGTGATGAGCACCTTCTACGAGCTTGGGACAACGAGTGTGCTTTACTGCGTACTAAAACTTGGCAGAACTGGTTTAAAGATTGATTTCGGAGGATGGAGAGGTGTATTGAGTGTAGAGGAAATTACTTTAAAGAAATGAAATAAGCAAAGCTGTATTGCAAAGCTTTCCTAGTACCCTTTGTACATGCGTGGAAAACGATTTTCATCGAACGAAGAGGTAATAACAGTCGCGGAAGAGTATTTCGACGGTCTTCCGGATTCTCACTTCGAGGATGGAATTAATAAAGTTGTATTGAACAATAGAATGGATTTCGGACCATAAAATCGTGTTTGTCCGAAAAGGTGTTGCTTGTAAATTGTTTTCGTCATACATTGGTAGTTCATGACATTGGATAAAGCATTTTATAATTACTATAGTGAACAAGTGAACAGTATCGTCTGTGTGTTCAGTGTAATAGATGGAGTAATATGGAATTTTGATGTACATACTATTGATAAAATGTTGGAATTACAATTACCATCTATAGTTATAATTTTTGAGCTCTACCAGAGTCTCATAGATAATTTCCGACAATTGTTATTTTGTAAAATGAAAGAAACAAACTAAAATAATATCTTCTATTTTTTCCATAAAAATCTATGCTTAACCTTATTGAAAGGCCCTCGTATGAACGAGTTTTACAGGGAAAATATCTGTTTTTATTATCATTCGGTTATTTTTCTCCTATACTCTCCGAATTCGTTAAACTTTTCGATTTTATCCGGCGATATCTGAAAGTTTAAAAGTGGGAACTCAAAAAAGTGATTAGATTCTTTTAATTTCCTTAAATGGTAAAACTTCTATTCGAGTAATTCACGAATTTTGTTCGAACAAAAATAGACAAAGATCGTGAGTCGATCGATTATCATTACCATCGCTTGTGAATAAACTCGAACTTCCTTCAGAAAAAAAAATTAAATTTCTAAATGTCTACCGATTAACTTATTAAGAGTAGGTCGACACTATTGAAAACGCAAACTGAACTCATACAATTATGTAATTTCTATTGTGTCTTGCGCTCCCTGTAAAATAATAAATGAAGTTGGCCATAAAAGTCATGTTCGCGTGCGGATTTCTACGTTCACTCCTAAGTATATTCTTTATTTCTAGAAATAATTTATAGCTCTTCGTAAATTAAAAAGCAGGTCAAGCAATTATGATGTGGGCAAGATTAAAGTAATGCGCCGAAAATACTGGAAGAGCGAGTGCTAATTATTAAGCGAATTGTATTTTGTATATAATAATCATAAATTTACTGATGTATTGGGTTGGCAACTAAGTACATTCGGTTTTTACTGATAGAGAGCGTTGCTTTATTTTTTGTATAACGTATGTTAGTGCTGTACTTTACCGTTCGTCGCATGATACTAGTCACATTGACGTAACTTCAGAAGCGAGTAGTGCGTGATTTTTATTAAAGCTATTAATTGTGGGTTAATTTTAAATGGAGTGCAGAAACGAACATTTTCGACACATTTTACTATTTTATTTCCGTAAAGGAAAGAAAGCTGCTGCGGCTCACAAAAAGATATGTGAAGTTTATGGTGCTGATTGCTTAACAGAGCGCACGTGTCAGAATTGGTACAAAAAATTCCGTTCTGGAGATTTTTTCCCTCAAAGATGAGCAACGTTCTGGTCGGCCTACTGAAGTTGATGATGACCAAATCAAAGTCATAATGGAAGAGGATCGTCATATAACTGTTCGAGAGCTTGCGGAAAGGCTACATGTATTGCACACAACAATTGAAGAACATTTAAAATGTCTTGGGCTAGTTAAGAAGCTTGATATTTGGGTACATCACGAATTGAAAGAAATTCATTTAACACAAAAAATCAACTTTTGCGATATGCACATTAGACGAAATGAAACCGACCCTTTCTTAAAAAGAATCATCACTGGTGATGAAAAATGGGTCCTGTACAGTAACATAGTTCGAAAACGATCGTGAAGCAAACACAATAAACCAACTCAAACCACATCGAAACCTGAATTGCATCCAAAAAAGATCATATCATGCTGTCAGTTTGGTGGGATTACAAAGGTGTTGTATTTTTTGAGCTGCTTCCAAGGAATCAAACGATTAATTCTGATGTTTACTGTTAACAATTAATAAAACTGGATGAAGCAATCAAAGAATAACGGCCAGAATTGTCAAATCGGAAAGGTGTAATTTTCCACCAAGATAATACAAGGCCTCACACATCTTTGGCAACTCGTGGGAAACTATTGGAGCTTGGCTGGGAAGTGATGCCACATCCCCCATACAGCCCTGATCTAGCACCATCTGATTACCATTTATTTCGAAGTTTGCAGAATTCTTTGAATGGTAAAACTTTCACAAATGACGATGACCTTCACTCGCACCTGGTTCACTTTTTTGCTGATAAGGACCAGAAATTTTATGAGCGCGGAATCATGCAGCTGAAAGAAAGATGGCAAAACGTCAGTGAGCAAAATGGAAAATATATAATTAATTAAAAACTATTCTTTGTTTAAAAAAAAGTGTTTTATTTTATACTACAAAACCGAAAGTACTTAGTGGCCAACCCAATAAAAAGGAAGATATACTTAAAGTAATGACCAATACAGTTTTGTTTAAAATATCGAGCGTTTCATATTGTACAGAACTTATTCCCAAAAAGATTAAATTAAAAAATTTCTTTGTAGGTTTCTTCGAAGGGCAAAAAATTGTGTTTTCGTTAAGTTATTGTAGAAATATTCGCGTGTTTCCTCTTTCTATTGGCTTTATTCTCAGAAAATAAAAAACTTAAAACATGGTAAAATCTGTTTTTTCTTTTTGTGGTAAGCGTCCAACTGGACCGTAAGTTTTTTATGACCATGAGTACCGCATTTAGTGTAGTGTGTTCAACCAAAATTTTTTCGTTGAAATCGATAATCTGCATGTCTGAAACTTCTTGAGAACTACTAACTTTTAAAACATTTGGTATTTTTGCAGCCGAGCAGCAAAAATTTTTTTTAATTTGCGTGAGAGATCAATTTATTCAAACACCCTTAACTGCGCACCAAGGTACCGGGGTACCTATACGTGTTTTATATGAGAATGCGGCCATTATAAGTGTACTTTTTGAAATTGTTAGCAACTTTGCATAAACAAATAAAAGTCTATATAAAATATACGAGGATAGTTTGACAAGTAGTGAGAATGGAAAAGAAAAACGAATTTTTTAAATACAAAATAATTTTTATTTTTCAATATATTCTCCTAAAAGAGCAATACATTTATTCCAACGGTGCTCCAATGCCCTTATGCCATCTCTAAAATGCGATTCCGGAAGGCTTGCAAAATACTCATTTGCGAAGACGATAAGCTTCTTTTCACCTCGTGCCGTTTTCAATTTTGGAAAAAGGTGGAAGTCAGCAGGGGCTAGATCCGGCGAACAAGGTGCACGCGGTACTAATTGGATATGCAACTCGTGGATTTTGGACATCGCAACTGTGCTGGTATGCGAGGGAGCGTTTTGGTGAAACAGAAGCTTTTTCTTTGTCATTCCTGGCCGTTTATCACGAATCTCAACATTTAATTTTTGTAGAAGTTCTGCATAATATTGTCCGTTTATTGTGGCACCTTTCCGAAGGTAATCAATGAGCAAAATGGACTTTGAATCCCAAAAAATTGATGCCATCACCTTGTTTGCCGATAAAGTGGTTCTCGCTTTCTTTGGAGGTGCAGAACCACGTTCTAACCATTGTTTCGACTGTTGTTTAGTTTCGGGTGTACTGTAGTGTATCCAAGTTTCATCGCAAGTAACAAATCGCCTACAAAAATCAACCGGATTCCGCTTATAAAGGTCCAAACACTCATTGGAAATGCGCAAACGAGTGAACTTTCGATCAGTCGTAAGCAATCGCGGCACCCATCTTGCCGAAAGCTTGGAAAGGCCCAATTCTTTCGGTAAAATGTGATGTACGCGTTCTGTTGAAATGTTTACCATGTCTGCTATCTCTCTCACTTTGAGTCGTCGATTTTGCGTAATATTATGGATTTTTATAATCATTTCCTTAGAAGTCACGATTTTGGGTGCTCCAGAGCGCGCTTCATCAGCACAGCTTGTTCTACCACGCTTAAATTCATTTACCCATCTACTTATTGTGGCGGATGATGGAACAGATTCACCTAATGTTTCCCGTAACTCGTCTTTTATTTCGGTAGCTTTCATACCCTTAATTACGAAATATTTAATCACCGCACGATACTCTGCTTTTTCCATTTTAACAAAACGACGTGTTGCTTCTTTTTCAATCAGCTGTCAAAAATAAACTAATCAACCGATTTATCTAAATATCGGAATGTAAACATATAAATAGGCAATCTAAATTACAGTGCATTTGTTTTACCAATTAGAGCGCCACCTATGTGTCATTCTCACTACTTGTCAAACTATCCTCGTAAACATAAACAATATATTTCATGAAATAGGAAAACAGAAACCTAAACAAAAACAAAATTAAAAATTTAATAAATAATAAAAACAGGAAAAGTTACAAATAATGTTTTATTGCAGATCTTTCGAGACTTTGCATGTATATCCCGAGTTTTATTATTATCAAAACGTATACACCGTAAGAGCATTCTGAATCTGTTGTATGACATTGCTGCCCGAAACTATGGAAAATTAGTGGGTTTCCACAATTCATATACGTGTTCTCTCTTTGATTTGTGAACACCAGAGTAAATCGAAATACCAAGAAAAACGTTGCGTTCTTCTTCTCTAAAAGACTGGAATGTTCTTTTTGGTTTTTTTTCGTATTTTGTATTATATTCTGTTGTAATTTTCTGTCTTTTACGACTTGCTTCTCTAAGAATTATGTCACACTTTTCCATCTTTACCACGAAGTTCACTTGTCTGAACCTCATCATTTTCATAATTATTGCTTTTTGCCGAGTCAAAAAAATCGTCGCCAACTTCTACAGTACCTGCCAATTCAGTATCTAAAGCTTCCAATGTTATTTCGTTTAGCGGTGGAATATATTCTTGATCGCAATCAGAGTGGATAAAATAATTATGAAAATGATGAACTTCATCATTTTCATAATTATCGCTTTTTGCCGAGTCAAACAAATCTTCATCAACTTCTACAGTACCTGCCAATTCAGTATCTAAAGCTTCCAATGTTATTTCATTTAGCGGTGGAATATATTCTTGATCGCAATCAGAGTGGATAAAATCTTCTTCACTGTTTTCTAATTCACTTAATATATTATTTATGTCAGTGGAATTAAGTCTTTTAGAATCAACTCTTGCGTTTGAATTCATTTCGTTTATTTTACGTAAAAAATATTACCTTACCCAGTCAGAAGACATGACGAACTAAAAATAATAAGCACAAAACTACAAGCAATTTTGTATTTAGTCTCAAAGGGGATTCACCAGCGTAATTCTTTGACCGACGTAACCCGAAGTGTTACGAGGAGCCAGTATATAAAGCAGTGGGAGGAGCAGTTACAGCCAGTTTCAGGTTGATACTTCACTATGGAACAACTCCTGAAGGAGATGATTGAGATGTCATCGACATGTCGAGACGCCGATTCTTTCGCGAATTTCTGTCCAACATCACGGAGAGCCCGAGAATCTAATATTACCCATATATATATATATATATATATATATGGGTATATATATATATATACCTACTGATATTTTCTAAGGTCCTAAAAGAGATTTTGATTATTTGCTTATTCAAAAACCATAAACCGGAAATGAGTTTTATCCCTGAAGATGATTTTCTCATGAAATTCGAGATCATTTTCAAGTTTCTCAAAAGCAAAATTACTAAATTGGCGATGCAACAAATGATAGATTAGTAGAGCGGCGACGAAAGTGGCAATACCATAGGCGGTACGGTAGAACGGGCAATTGGTGCGCAGTGAATGAGATCATTCACATCAAATACAATACGGTTCACGGTTGGTGTTTAAGTGTAAATTATAAACTGCGGCGAAAGTGTCCGTAGCAGTGCCGTGTCTAGACTTATTCTTACACAATTAGTGCTTACCTAGTAATATGTAATTTCATAACCCTGGTAATGTGTTGTGGAAGTAACTGTACATATGCATCATTGCATACGTCTCTACGGTTGCTTCTGTAAATGACGTCCTTCGCGACGAGAAAATGTTTTTGTATAGAGAAAAAGATCGTTCGGCGTCTATTGATGTAATTTTGGCAGAAAGAAGTTGTTGTTCAAAATCATTCCAGGGCTTACTATTTGCACATTGGCATAAATAGTTCGTAAAACATGCAAGTCCGGATTTTTTTTTAAAACACTTAATAATTTTTGATGAGCTCGTACACCAGCAGCGTCAGTTAAATTATGCAAATGAGCGGTCACATTTTGCACTATGCATAGTGATGCGTCTAAGGGCAGCGAATCGTTTTCGTTTTGAAGTTTTGTAATTGCTTCTACTAATGGATGGTAATTGTTATATATTGTATGCAGATCTTCCAGAATTTGGGGATTTTCAAATTGATGTTGACTGTCTCTGATTGCTTGGGATTCGGTTGGCCTAAATTTTGATATAACGGATTTAACTTTGTGAAAATTCTTATGGTAATAAAAAGCTGCATTTAGCCACGTGCCCCATCGTGTACGAATGGGTTCCGCTGGTTCCGAAATATCTGGACAAGTTTTATGAAATTCTTTAAGTCGTTTAGGGGATTTAAGAAACACTTGTTTGGTGGATCCAATCAAATGATCAACGTTTTTATAACTACTTCTAACATTTTCAGCAACTAAATGAAGAGCATGGAGTACACAAGTTATGTGTAGTAATTTAGGAAAAGTTACTTTTAGTAAACGTCCGAGTAGTAACATAGTAGCAGCACCATCTGTTACAAGCATGCAGACTTGAGTACTATGAATGTGAAATTTCTTTAAGGTGTTCATTATTATTTGCCGAATATTTGCCGCAGTACATGCTTGTATACGTTTACAGGCTAACAAATAGGGCTGTGAAAATGTGTTGGCTGATAAAATACGTACAATTACGTTTATTATACTATTTTTTTTTAAGTCAGTAGTCTCATCTACAGTAATCCACACATTTTTATTATGCAATTCTCTTCTTGCTATATTTTCAAGCCTCTCTCTTAAACGCGGCAAATGTTTCTGTAAAGTTCTTCTTGCAGGTAATTTATAATTTGGCAGATATTTATTCCAGAACACTTGAAAAGGGCGTTTGCTGATTAAACGAAGCGGCAAATTACATGTAGTCAACATAAATAAAAAATCATAAAGGAATGTTGCATAAGGTATTTCATTTCTTTTGTTCAGTTTATGTATTGCACTGTTCACATGTTTTTTACTATTGTCTTTCTTCCGTATTATAAGTCGCTTATTACAAACCAAACACAATACTGCACATCCATCATACTTTAAATCGGGAAATTCTGCTATGTATTTTCTGACCGACGTAGCAAACGGCACAGACTTTCGCGACATGTTTGTGTGAAGTTATTATAAACACTAACCGTGAACCGTATTGTATTTGATGTGAATGATCTCATTCACTGCGCACCAATTGCCCGTTCTACCGTACCGCCTATGGTATTGCCACTTTCGTTGTCGCTCTATAGATTAGTTTGGTGTCGTAAAATAAAAGAATCTTGCAAGAACCTAGGACAAGATCTTTTGGCAAAAATTCCCACAAAATGATGTTAGAATTGTTTGAGATTGCTCTTCGACTTGGACGATTACGACGACCTAAAGTCGTAAAGTAGACATCTGCATATTTTGTAAAAGTTGTTAAAGTGTTCCATGATGAAAAAGTAGTCATACATTAAAAAAAACAAGCTGAACAGGGGATACCTCAAAGGGATTCAGTTTACAAATGCATCATAATGGGAGTCCACCTACTATAAAGTCTAAATTCGAAACTATTTCTTTTGATGCAAAACTCATTCAACAATTAATTTACTGTGCCAAACACTGTGTGGAAGCTGAGGAAGGGTACATTGATTAGTTAATAATCGACCTGTTTTATTTTGTCTCACCAGTTCTATTTCCTGTCAGACAGATGCTGCGTATTCAATATACCGGTGTTGTTTACCTATTGCTGCCCAATATTAACCGGTTAAAAAATTATGTACAGAATTCGAAAAGAAAAAAGCCCACGCCTCATTCAACACACATGCACAGTGTACCAGTACTATAGCTCATTGTATCCCCCATCTCCTCCACCCAGCACTTCGAATTCGTAGAATTTCCAGTGCTTCAGGGAGGAATTTAAATTGGCGTCGGTCAGCATTCGACCGAATATGTTCGCCTGCGCGTCCCTTTTGTTCATTTTGTGAGGTCAGCTGAAGTTAATCAAGCCGAGTTGGTCGGCTAGAGCGGATACACCCAGACTACTATTGCAAAAACCTCCCGTATTGGTATGCTGTAAATCATCATGTAATATCACATCGATATTTGTATATACACATACGTACACCTACACAAGAGAGCACACGCGACTGGATGGCCATTTGGGGGTAATGGCAGTGAAATGGATCCCTTTTTGCCCGCGAAATTCGTGCAACACGATTTACACTTGCTGACAAGCTGTTTTTGGCTATTTTTTTGTCGTGACTTTTCTTTTTTGCCTCTCATTACATTTGTTATGCGATAATTTAACTGCGTCACGTTATATTTTTATTGGCCTAAATGTTTTCCGTTTTTTTTTGGTATAGGATTTTTGCATATTTCCCAGAATTCTTTGTTTATTTTATTTGTTACAATACTAAAACTACAAAGAAACTTTTAATAGCTTTTTCAACTCAATTTATTTAGCAACCTATCCTAGAGAAATAAAATATTGATTTGACATTAAATAACTTGAGTAGATTGATTCCATTGAATGTAATCTACACAATACTAATATTGTAACTGTATAACTAAATTATCAGATAAATACACCAAACGCGGCCCACGGTAACATTACACAATAATTTAGTTTAATTGCAACTTTTTAAAGTGTAGTTCTCTTCAGTTTTCTTGCTTCTTCTGTTGGTTTGAATAATTTTTTGACCAGCATATTGGAATGCTATATATATATATATATATATATATATATATATATATATATATATATATGTGTGTGTGTGTGTGTGTGTGGTTTGTTCAAAAGGAAAAGTGAATTTTGAATTTTTGCGCGCTGTGTACATTCGATTATCGAAATTTTTTTCTATTATGTTGGTACACATGTGTTAGTCTTATGCTAGCATTATCAGCCAATTTGGATTAGTAGTTTGTTGTTGACAACTGAAAAGCTTAGTCACGTTTGTGTGTGTTTTTCGATGTTTGACTTTGAAAAAAATGGATCAAAGAATATGTATTAAATTTTGCGTTAAAAGTGGAATAAAGTGCTCCAAGACACTTGAAATATTGACTGTGGCATTCGGCTAGTCCACTTTGTCTCGAAAAAGTGTTAATAAGTGGTACAAGCGCTTTACAGAAGGCCGAGAAAATGCACGCCAAGTTCGATCAAATGTGAAGGTTTTACTCACTACTTTCTTCGATTACAGTGGTGTGATGCATCACGAGTTCTTGCCAACAGGTCGTACGGTTAATAAGGAATACTACAAGGAAGTTATGCAATGTTTGCGTAAAGCAATACGACTCAAACGATCGGACTTGTGGAAAAAAATCATGGATTCTGCATCACGATAATGCACCAGCTCACACATCAATGCTTGTTCGTGATTTTTTGGCCAAGAACACCCTAATCATGTCTCAACCACCTTATTCACCAGATTTGGCTCCCTGCGACTTTTTCCTATTCCCAAAACTGAAGAGACCAATGAAAGGAAAGCGTTTTGCCACAATTGATGAGATATAGTCAGAATCGAAGAACGAGCTGATGGCCATACCGAAAAGCGCATTTCAGAAGTGCTTCGAAGATTGGAAGAAGCGCTGGCATAAGTTTATTATATCTGAGGGGGATTACTTTGATGAATAAATAAATAAATACTTTTCAAAAAAATTCAAAATCCACCTTTCCTTTTGGACAAGAAATCATTTCACATATTTACGTTTCAGCAATATATATATATATATATATATATATATATATATATATATATATGGGAAAAAGTTCGTGGCGTTTTTTCAGTAAAAATCAACTGGTCCCCGCATGGCGCGTGGACGAATTCATTTAAACCGAATATGCTCCATTATTATCGACAATGTTTCGCCATTTTTTTGGTAGATCCATGATCCCATCGGTGAAAAACTTCTGTGGTTTCTGGTCGAAAAACTGAATCAAGTAGTTTTCACAGGCTTCTTTTGAAACCAAATTAATTACATTGAGAGAGTTCTGCATATATATATATATATATATATATATATATATGTGTGTGTGTGTGTGCATCAAAACTTCCCAACCAAACTCTCTCAATTTTTGACGGGTCATCAAAGAAGTGTGTGGTCGGGCGTTGTCATGATGGAAGACAACACCTTTCCTATTAATCAATTCGGGCCGTTTTCTTTCAATTTGGCGTAATCTCTCTAGTTGTGCACAGTAGAGTTGAGAATCAATCGTCTGACCAGTTGGAAGTAGCTCGTAGTGGACGATTCCCCTCCAGTCCCACCATACACACAGCATCACTTTTTTTGGCGTCAACGTTGGCTTAGCGAACGCTTGTGACGGCTCACCATCCTTTATCCACGATCTTTTACGCTTCCGATTATCGTACGTAATCCATTTTTCATCTCCGGTTATTAAACGTTTCAGAAACGGCTCGATTTCATTCCGTTTCAGCAGCGCATCGCAGATGTTAATTCGGTCCATCATGTTTTTCACGCTCAACTCATGAGGAACCCATACGTCAAGCTTTTTTTTGTAACCAGCTTTGTGTAAATGGTTCAAAACAGTTTTGTGGTCAATGCCTAGCTCCATGCCAATATCGACACTGCTGATATGCTTATCTTGTTGGACTTTTTCAAGAATTTCATCAGATTTTTCAGTGATTGGACGACCGGAGCGTGACTCATCTTTCACATTGAAATTTCCAGAACGAAAGCGACCGAACCATTTCCGCGCAACAGATTTCGATAAAGTACCTTCACCGTACACAGCACAAATTTTATCACAAGCCTGCGCAGCGTTCTTCCCCTTATCATAATAATATTGCAGAATATAGCGAAATTTCTCATTATTCTTCTCCATTTTCAAGTGCGAATAACTTTCCAACCACTGCACCGATTACAATGTTTCTACGCTCAAACTAACGTTCGGAAGGTCATCTAAAAAACGAGCCGTCGGTGGTGTCGCTGTGACTTGTTGTTCTTTTCAAAAAAATCGGCAACCAATGCCATCTTTGGACAAAAATCGCCACGAACTTTTTCCAATATATATATATATATATATATATATATATATATATATATCCTTCCTCAGAATTTTATTTTACTTTATTTATTTATTATATTTTTTTAATATTTATCCAATAATATAATTTTCTACATCTTAAAAAATTATTTGGCGGTTCTTCATTGTTGCTAGCTCCTTTTCTTCTCTGATTATGTTCTTTACAATATGGAAGACATTCATCTCGTGTGATTTCTCGAAATGTCATTTCTTGATTAGCTGAGTTAACCATAATTTCAACCTGGTTTGTAATATTCACTAGTATGTTCCTTTTTTCCCTTTCTTCGTTTATAATTAATAATATATTTTTTTTGTGTTTTTTTTTGCGGCAGTGTTGATTCAGAAATTATTTAATTTATTTACGTTTCGGCAATATATACATTGCCTTCCTATATGTATGTGTATATATATAATAATAATAATAATAATAATAAGCTTTATTTTACCATCAATTATAATACAAATAAGGAGGTAACGTCATTGTCTATAATTTGATCTGTGTGCACAAAGCAGAACATACAGTTTAATATTTGATTAATTTAATCTTCTCTTGGAACTCCGTTACTATATAGAATCCGTTTTGTGAAAGAAATGTTTTTATGTCATTTCTGAATTTCAAAATGGGTTTTTCAGTCCACGATAATGGCATCCTGTTAAACATATCCAAATGTTTCTGTTGGGCAGCAGTAGTACGTAGCCTATGGTTGGGAAGAAGTACTTGTTGTCTGGATCTCAGTTGTATTGCTCTTCCCTCTCCTTTCCTTTTCTGGGCTGGTAGCTTTCGTTTAGCGAGCAGCAATTGCTTGTATATATAGCTACGACATCTTTAACAGAAGCAAAAGGAATATTTCGCCGAATAACCCAATTAGGTACATACGAGGTATGGAAATTAAATAACGAAACTGAGCTCCTTCCATCGCACAGTCGCATCGAGCGAGACCGTAATTGGGATGTCATTGGCCTTGATACTTCTCAAGCAATAACCCGTTGTTTCGTCTCTCTGTCTGCTTTAGTTTACTTTCGAGCATTCATTGTAGAAGACACTGAGTAGTTCTTTGATAACATTTGACATAAAAATCGAGTGGCGAATTAACTTGAAGTTCCTTGTCAAATTAAAAAAATCGCTAACGAAATGTTTACAAATACTACAGGAGGTGCTTGGTGGTAATTTTATGTCACGTGCGAGAGTTTCTGAATGGTACAAACGGTTTTCTAAAGAGGTTAAAGATGATGAACGTCCTGGTCGACCTGTGGCTGCAAGAACGGAAGGGAACGTTCAGAAAATTAATGCAATTTTGCGGAAAGACCGACGTCTGAGCATTCGGATGATTGCCGATATGGGAAACATTAACAAAGAAACAGTAAGACACATTTTATATGATGAATTAAACATGATAAAGGTTTGTGTGAAAATTCTTTATCTGTGAAGCAGTTGTCAGCGGATAAGCGAATTGCTGCGCTCGATCATCCTCCGTATTCGCCAGACCTCGCACCATGTGACTTCTATCTATTCCCATGAGTGAAAAGTACATTAAACATTTTGAGTCTGTTGAACATATAAAAAGAAAAACAGCAGAGTTGTTGAAAAGGCTAAGAACTGATGAACTACAGCATTGTTTTGAACAATAAAAGACGCGTACATACAGCGGTGTATAGATAGAGGAGAGTATGTTGAAGGGGATTAAAGTTAAATATAAGTATATTTGCAATAAATACACCAGTCTCGGTATTTAAATGCCACACCTTGTAACTTGGAGTATTGACCCTGACACTCTACTTTATTATGGAACATCTACAAGATCTCAATGTTCGAGTTACTGACGTTCCTGACGAGGTTAATGCCACATGACCATGTCGGCTTAAAAACAACTTTATATAGCAATAATTTATTATAGATAGATAATTGTTATCTACCTTAGATAAGTCAATACAATTCAATTTGATGTCTTGTCTTCGTTTTGTGAAGATAGTAAATCATCTAGATGAATATCCAATTAGTTCGTATTGTTTGTTTGAGGGAGTTCAACTGTTGATTTTAACGCGTAGACGTGTATTTTGGTGCAGCGTAAAGGTAATATATGTAGATTTGATTTCATTGGCTCTCATGCACCATTTCCTGAGCCAGTTTTGATATTATCTAAGTTGGTCTGGAGATTTCTCCTCTTTTTGATAATTAAAAACGTAATGCTTTTAAATACAATATTTGAAATAATAACACATATGTTACGTGAACATGCAATTTGTTATTTTAAGTGCCTCTCTCATTTTCAGATCAATGTATATTTGAAAACATAAAACATGTTTTTTTTTTAAATCAAAGGACTTTAATATTACATTCACGTATAAATGTACTTCATTTATAATTTTAAGCAACTACTTAAGTTATTTAATTGGTGAATTAGTAATTGTATCATTTTCAATGTTCGTAATTTTTACTGTTCAGCAAATTTCATTACAATAGATCAGAAATTTCCAATTATACAATTGAACAATTATTTATTGTAGTCAATACATCCGATCGGTAACTGCATATTTTTTTTATTACCTTTGGGAATCTTAACCACTATATGAGCAAAAATACACAAGGGCACGCACTTCACATCTCACTGTCTATCCAACTTTAAAACAGTACAAAACAAGAATTCGGTCACTGTTAAATAAGGCTTATCTACATAGTGAAGAATAAAAGCAGCATCTATTTTATTAGCAATATGTGTTAGAATCATTGTTTAGTAAACTGTTAAATTTATATGCAATAATTTTATTTCTCTCTTCGTCAATATAAGTCATTATTAATCAAAAAAACATAAATAACACCCCTTTCTACATCAATGTTCATATTATATATATATATATATATATATATATATATATATATATATATACATGCACACATACGTTTTTCGCCAACTAAGTTGTCATCATCAGCAGATAGTTAATTACAGTGTCGCACCTGGATCTGCGGTAAAACTCGCACATAATAATACGGCACAACCACCAAATGCACACTGCCTTTCTTTAAATTTATTATTAAAATTTATGTTCCCATTAAAATTTATAATTCGTTGTGGATATTGTTAATTTTATAAATTTCTTTGAAAAAGTTTTACAATTCGACTTTAAACCATTCTACACTTATTCCTTTGCACTATTTGTTATTAAGATAGCCACAATTGACCTGGGATTTGTAATTTTGTAAATTTCCAAGTCACGTTTTTATTATCGGGTTATTCAGGCAGTTGTTACTGCCCCCACGCCTTATGGATCTCTTTTAATTGTCGTACATCCCAAGAACTCATAGAAGCGAGATTATGGTTGACAATGCGCGGTTACGCTATGATTGGTTTCTGACACGTGTTTCGCTAAACTGTATTTCTCAGACCCATTAAATTTACGATGTACGAGATATGTTTTTTATACCCGGTTTTTATTGAGAGTTTAGTTTGATTGATGTATTGTTTATTATAATATCGGCATTTTATTTCGTAAATCCCCAATTTTTAAATTAACTACTTTATCTTTTGCATTTCCCTATAGAGAATTAATAGAGCCTTGAACCGAACTTCAAATTTATCATAACTGGGTGAAACGGTAAGCATAAAAATTGTTTGTCTCGATTATTTTGAGGTGACAAAAAGTGGTATCCCGGATTGTCCTTTTTTAGTTAACTTTCCTAATTAATCTAATTATTATTTCCGAATCAAAAGCATTGTATCTCGCAATGTTCTTAATAAAATTTAATTCTCTTTCGCATTGCACTTTTGTGAATGGAAAATTAAGGAAACCATTGATAAGAAAATCGAAAGAAACCGTCTTTTTTTGCAAACTGATTCGAATCCGTCATGATAAAGGAATTAACATTAATTCCAAATTCAAAATCCGCTACAAATGGAGAAAGATAATTACCCTTTGTTGTTTCTGGCTGCTGTTTATCAAATTTACACATTTGGAAACAATTTCGAGACAGACATAGGATTGTCAATCGCAAATATTCATTTGTTTCGTCCGGTTCAATCTCATTTTTATAAAGAAAACTTTCTATTTTAAAGTTTCTGGAATAGGTACCGATGGAAGTAATTACATTACGTCAAATGATACTAAAATTTCCCCGTCTTATAGTTTACGATCTCTGAATATTTGAATAAAACCTACTGAATTGGTCACAGACAAACTATAAGGTTTTTTTTGGGGCAAAGTTTTGTAATAACCATTGACTAACCATTTTGAAATCAAATAAATCAGTGAGTTAACCTATGAAACAATTGGTCTCATCTAATTACTAGGTCTACGTAACTTAGGTAAACAACATATTTTCGTTTAGAAGTTATTAACCTTAGACACTTTTTAGTGCATCTTTAGTATTTTTAATCATTTTAGGTAACGACTTTTTCTTAGATTCAAAATATGAACCTTCCGAAATAAAGTTTTGCACTCTTCGAAAGTAATCGATTCTGTACAGTCATTCACTTATTTATTTTATCTGCTTTTAAGTACAAAACAGTCTTTAGACCTAAGACATTTAATCGATTCCCGTTTGGGTTTCACAAGCCTCTCCAATGAACTTTCTTGAATCCGACTCTAAATTCTTAATTGGTTTCAATGCTTGCGGTCACCTCCCTGGTAAGAGTATCACGGCTTGGTAAACAATATTTGAAATCTGCTTAGTAAGTTTATTTCTTTTCGATTAAAAGTTTCAGATGAATGATTGACGACCAGGGGTGGTTTTATTGGTATTATATCAAGACTATATTCAAATAGCTGATCAAACTCTTTGAATATCTTAGTCAGAATTTTAACTCTTCTTTTTAATTTATGGTTGGTGATTTCTCCAATTTTCCCAAAAAAAAATGCATAACTCTTCGGATTCGATATTATTTAAACTTTTTGTAAATCACTGAAGGTTGATATATAACCCCTTACTACATTAATTTTCGTGTTCTATATACCTATTTCGACAACTAAGTTGTCATAATCAGCAGATAATTAAACGGTGTCGCACCTGGAAAACTACGGCAAAAATACCCGTACGAAAACAAATTCCGCACACGATCTGTACTGTTGAAAGCCAAACCGCACAGTGTAGTTTTCCAGGTGCGACACTGTTTAATTATCTGCCGATGATGACAATTTAGTTGTCGAAATACATATACAGAATACAAAAATTAATGTGCAAAGGGGTTATATATCAACCATCAGTGGTTAAGTTAATCAACAACAGGCTCCATCAAAATTATTATTAATTCGTACAATTCTAACTCTAATCTACTTCATGTGAAATAGTAGTTTTACTGTTTCCTTTCCTTTCCTAATCTAAGTAATTAACGTACGATACAGATACATATCTGTATCATACAACAAACAGAACTAACCACATTTAGTGTTTCTTTTTCAAGTTTTGGTTCTGTAACTCAGTATTGTTCTGTGACTGTGTGTTCGACCAAAAGTTTAGCCTTCGTAATTGCGGTAACAACTTTCCACCGAACAAAATGCTGGGAAGTGAAGAAAATTACATTAAAAAAATAACAATCTGTAAATAGTAACTCCGCCGTCTCCTGCGAGTTTAATAAACTCGGTGTGCGTAACTGTGCTCCGTCCTTCCCGTCTGGTCATATGAAAAAAAAATTTCAGCTGCATTGCAGTGTTGCATCGTTTATAGATTTCGCATTTCCATAAAGTCTCATGTGTGTGCGCGCGAATGTATGAGCTTATTATATGTAATTTCACGGTAACAACGGTCCCAGTTTCTCCTACCACCTACGTTTCGTCCGCTCCCCCGACAGCTTCGACGTACCTCTGTTTTATATACAGCGGATGGATCGCGAGTCTAGCCGTCGGGATTGTTTGTATGCAACTCCGTATCATCTCCATACAGGCTCGCTTCAGATTATATGGGTTGAAATTTCTCTAGGGATCGACAAGAGCCAGACGTTCGGTAACTCACGGAGGACTTGATGCGCTCATAATATTTCGCTAGTTTCTTCTTTTTTGCCCTCTTATTCATTCGTTGTATTCTGTATGCACAATGCAATGTAATATTTATGACATATTTTTAATGAGGGAATATGTTCAGTTAAGATCATAAAAAGAGGATATCAACGAAAAGTATATTCGCTAGGGTGCGTGTCTTTAGCTCTTAGCTTGATCTCTAGTTTGTATCCACTTTTACTGCGAAGCATTAGGTAGAAATTATCAGCGGTATTAAACGCGTTCATTCTATTCATAAATCTCTTATTTTTAGAAAGAAAATTGAAGACTTTTTATTTGCCTAGATTAAAATTTTACAAGAATTTCTGGCTGAAAAACTGAAAATTAATAAAAGCTTTTTTACTAACAAGTATCCATCAATATTTCTGTACTTTGATATACAACAAAAATACAATAGCTGCTGTATCTCTTCTACTATATTCTGTATCACGAACAGATAGACTGATCAGGACCAATCACATAAATATTTTCGACATAAAATATCAGCTACGAAAGTCTGATTTACTCATGCAGAATTATTGTATTACTAATTTACTTGTAACAAAAAACTAACCTCAAAAAAGATCATAATAACAATAATAGTGAAATTTGGTACGTAGACTTCCGCGGTCGTGGTCCATGCTATCTGCTTCTGGGTTTCCGGGCTGGAACCGCGTCACTAGTATATATCTGCCGACGTTTCGTCCAGAAACAGGGCGTTATCAATTCCTTAGTCCAAAGAGCTGTCAACATATCTGACCAGCATTCTATATCCCAGGAATTAAGTCATGTTACCAAAGCTCTTATAAATAATAATTTCTCCAACCATAATATTCAGCGAACCATAATATCCCAAAATCTCACAACTTAATACACAGCTTACATCATCTCTCTCCCCTCTCTAAAGCCCACCTACCCTATATACAAGGTGTTACTGACCGCATCAGTAGGGTTCTTTTCAAAAACAACATCAAAACCATCTTCAAACCCCATTCCAAATTATCTGACCCTTTTTCCGTAAAAGACCATGTTTCTTTAGAATCAGCTGGTGTGTACAGGATTCCTTGTTCGTGCGGCAGGGCATATATTGGTGAAACAAAGCGGTCTGCCGGCACTCGTGTTTCTGAACATGAGCGATGTACTAGGTTGCTGCGCATAGCCGGTTCTGCACTTGCCGAGCATAGGCTGGAAACCGGGCACCATATTCAGTTTAATTCAACCAAGATCCTATCCCGCACTAACCACTTCTATGGTCGCAAAATCCGTGAAACTATAGAGATCTTTAAGCACCCCAATAATCTTAACCGCGATGATGGCTACCCCCTACATAACGCTTGGCAATCCTGCGTCTCTAATCTACCCAACCGTAACCGTAACGCTCCATTGACCCATGACCCATTATCCATATATAAACACGTCCCCCATCGACTTACACCAGTTTCAGTGCAGTAGTTCAGCCCTGAAGATGTCCCATACAAATGGGTACGAAACGTCGGCAGATATACTAGTGACGCGGTTCCAGCCCGGAAACACAGAAGCAGATAATAATAGTGAAAGTTTAACTGATTTATTTTATGTTAAATGTTAAAAAGGAATACAAATTATTTTGAATTAACAAAATGTACATGAAATTATTTTTTTTCAATTCCATATGTAAAACAAATTATTAAATTAATTTTTTAAAGTTAAAAAAAAATTTAAGCTATTGTAATGAAGAATTAATTTGTGAGAGAGAGATTTATATATAGCTTTACTTTCTATTAAATTCTAAGTTCTCAAGCCAATTGTAATTGTAATATTACAATAAAAATAAATGGAAGGAATTATAGTAAATTTGTTTTTGTAAGAGCATATGATGTGTAATTGTTTTATTTTTATTTGAATTATATTTCTAAAGTTTAATACAATTGTAATATAATAATAATCTTCAAAGCCCAACAGTTACACAGACCATTTGCAGGACATAATGCACTTAAAAATAAAATTAAAATTAAAAACGAAAATAGGTGCAATTAATGTAATGCAAAGAAAAATAAGAATCCAATTAACAAAAAAATGTACACACTTATGTATATTAATGTAATCCAAGTCATTTAAAAGAAAACTGAACGAACAATAATAGATGCAAATTAACGAAAGGGATCCTCGTATAATACATTGGTATTTCTGGACATATGTACCAGTGGAGCTTTGTAGAGAACATTGGTTCTTGCCCTAGATATTGAGAAGGTTACCGATGATTTAGCGTCAAAACTAGGCACGAGGAAATCAACCTGGGACAACAGCACAGAAGAATCGATAAAATTATTTATTAATTTATAAAGAAAACCGCCACTAGCTTTCTCCCTGCGTATATCAAGCAGACCCTCATACGTCGAACCAAAGGCAGTCCATAAATCTTGTAGGATAAATATTTAAGGAACCTCTTTTAAACACGCTCCAGGAGTACCTGCTGGTAATGGTGAAGCGGGTACCAAGAAGAACCGTAAAGAACCTTCAAAGTGTGCAAGCTACTAAAACTCCTGCAAGAACGAATAAGGAACCCATTACCTCTGGAAAACGATGAAGTTATGCTACTTATGTGCTTCGATAAAGCTAAGATGCGAGTCGAGCAAGATTTATAACTAAAAGTAAAGGTAAGGAAAATTTCAGTATATCATCATTGCTATTTACTATTGCTAAAATTTTGTTTAATGTAGGAATCTAATTTTTAAAGAAGAATGAATCAACTTTTCGTTTTATAAATGCTTTCGTGTTTTCGTCTAGACGATCTAATATAACTCTGTTTGGCTCTTGAAATTCTTGTTTAGTGTGTCTATTTGGCTCTTGAAATTCTTGTTTAGTGTGCCCTTGTAGAAACCTTATATACACTAGCCCTTGATATTCATGTAAAAATGAATATTTTTCAATAAATATAAGCATTTAATTTAATCCTATAACAAAGTTACCAGCAGTTGCCTGAACGGCTTGTGTTTTGGTGTGTACTTGTGTACTGGTACTGTAGTTTATATATTTTGGACGCATACAATGTCGACTGTTTATCAGTTACGTTAAAATGGCTTCTCTTCCGCATTCTTAATGGTGACTCCGCCATGCTTACGATTATATATAACAAATGCACGTTCTCTAAAACTGCAAGAAATTGTCACACTACGAAATTTAAATGTTTTACTTTACTTTTCGCCAAGACATTTTCACACTTTTCAATATTTTGAGACATTTGCAAAATATAAACGCTAGTAATAATCAAATAAAGAAATAATGACAGAAACTATAATATAACCTCAAATTTATTCAAAGCAAAGTCAGGTGCAAAATATGTAGTGGTTGTATGTAAACAAGGCTTCAACTTCGTAATGTTTATATGTATTTAACCAATCAGAAAACGATCGTTTTGTTTGTGTGCTTTTGCTGAAGGTTATGGGCGATTCTTATGAGCTAATGTAATGTTGGTTGGTCTATTGTCTGTTGCTGTGTGATCTGTCAGAATGTTCTGTTCCAGTATAATTTATTATGTATAGTCACACATAGAACCCACAAGCATAAAAGATACATATTTAGAATTAATTCATATATACAATACTAGTATGTTATTGTCAATAAGTGGAAGGATTTTGTAAAATCTATCGACTAATTGGAATGAAGTATAATATTGTTATACAGAAATTCAAATGTAAGTTTTTAAATCATTTAGGGAGAGTATTGTTATAAAAATGAGTTGACTTTAAAGACGTAAAGCCAGTTTATAAAATGCATAACTCAAATCAAACAAATAGAATATCAGTTATGTGCATAAAATATTTATTTTAGAGGATTTTTCAAAATTAACATTAATGATATGCATCTGTGCATGTTCTAGCAGGCCACTCCAACAGACGATTCGTGTGAAGCTATATTAATGATGGTGTTATATATTTCCATTGGGTCTGTCAAGTTCACTATTAAAATTGATGGAATGAAATTCTTGTAAAAGTAATGAGACAATTATTGTCTGTATTCGAATGACTGTATTTGACGTTAATGAAACTATTTCATTCATTTCGCGATTTCAAATTTAAAATTGTCAATCTAACATCCGATGTAAATGATGTTGGTTATACCAGCTCAGTATCTTCAAAGTCAACGGTCATAGGGTTTCCCTCGTTTATTTATTTTTTTTTTTGCATGCTATTGACAGATGAATTTTAGTAAATATTTATTTTTATTGTAAGTAATAGTTGTCTTAACTTTAAAATATAAATGCCGGAACGCCTTCTATACCAGTTGCAAATGCATAGATTTGTAATTAACGCAAAGATTTAATTCAGTGTTACAGAATACGTTAAATAACAAATGCAATCGAGCAATTTCGAAACATTAATATGCCACACGATATTTGCATTAATACTAATTAATTATTCTGCATATTTACATTCAAAGCGACGAGCCACGATGAATATGGCAAGAGAAAAGAGATGTTTGAGGCAACAGCGGTGGTGGTAACGACGGCGGCGAAGACGGCTGTGGAAGTTCGGGAGGCAAATGAAGTTATCAAAAGCCTTCGTTTGGTTGTCGGCATCTAGCGCGAACGGCGCTGACAACTTAGAAAACAAACGACACTTTAGTGGAGTTTTGTAGATTTTCCGAGCGGCAAATTCTCTCTGTGTACTTTCTCCATTCAGTGTATCTCCATCTTTCTCATTTGAGCGATCGTTTTCCCACTTCAGCCAGTTCGAAGACTTCTTTTTCTTCGCGGCATCCACCAATTCCTCATCATCGCACCCCAAAACCCGCAATCTAAAAGTTCACGGATTCTAACGATAACGGAATTCTCTTTCGCTCTAGAGTTCAATTCTTCGCTGTGAAAACGTTTGCTTGTAAAATTCTTTCTTAAATATTTGTAGATTGACGATTATGAGTTTTACATATGTATATAATTATAAAGGTGTTTCAAATGGCGCGTTTTTTTAAAGAATAAATATAATATAGATAGCGCACTAAATTTGTCTGGGTATGTGGGCATTTCAAAAGTGTGATATATGACATTTATAAAAATGGCTTCGTACACGGTACAACAGTGCGTTCAAATTGTTGAATTATTTTATGAAAATCAGCGTTCTGTGAAAAGAGTTTTTAAGAAATTATTTATGGTTTATATAATCGTATACTGCTGAAGTTGCTGAAGATTCTGAAACGTCCATTAGACGACGTTCACAACAACTTGGACTTAGTGGATCAACAATATGGCGTATTTTACACAAGGATTTGTCTCTGAAGGCATATAAGGTTCAAATAACACAGGAACTGAAGCCATTAGATCATTTAAAACGCCGTTCATTTATCAGTTTCAACAATGAACAACTAGCTGATTTTTCTCAAACAATAATGTTTTCCGATGAGGCACATTTTGGACTTGGTGGCTATGTTAATAAACAAAATTGCCGTATCTGGAGTGAAGAAAATCTACGAATTATTCATGAGAAACCTATGTATCCTAAACGAGTTACTGTTTGGTGTGCATTATGGTCAGGTGATGTAATTGTACCTTATTTCTTTGAAAATGCTGCTGGTGAAGCTGTAATTGTTAATGGTGATTGATATCGTCGGATGATAACCGAATTTTTGTGGCCTGAATTAATGAATCTGGAGGATATGTGGTTTCAACAGGATGACTCTTAGCTCACGAACACGTTGCAAAACTTTCTTTCATGTCTTTACAAGATGTGGCAAAGATTTTTGATTTAACGGGTCTCATTTTGACACAACTTACTGCAGTTACAACCGTCGAAAGCGCAACCAGACGAGGACTCATTCCTTGGAAGTCAGAACTTGTTCAAGAATTATACACTGCATGCAGATGAACTGTGGAGATCTTTGTTTCGCAAGGGCTTATAAACTTTGGAGTCTTCTACTGCTGACATACCATCACATCGAACACAAACAATCAAATGAGTGTCTTTATTGCTATCTATTACCTCATAAAGCTGTATTGAAAGCAATTTGCCACGCAATTTTTCGAAAAGCTGATTCTCTACGTCTTCAGCTATATGATGAATTCGACGAACAACAATATCATTTAAGGTATGTTCAGCAATTATTTGACAAAATTATCTACAAACATAGTTTCTACAATCTCAATCGCAGCTGGTAGAATCAGTTCTTGCCAATGGTGTGAGGCTACTAATTTATATGAAACTTTATAAGAGGGAAGTAAAGTTATTCATTCACAGCCAAAGCTTTTTTGAAAAATGATTTTTATTATTCATATGATTTGAATTACAATTCAAAGAACTTAATGATGTTGTGTTAATGCACTCACTATGAAGCGCTTCTAAATATCGTTTCAATTCATTCGATTTCATACTGTCTGCTGCCAAAATTTTTGAGCAGACACACAAAGTTCTTTCTTCTTCATTTACTACAGTGCTGGTAAATCAAAAATCCAAGTATTTCTGAGAATATTTTCTTGATTTTACCTCCGGAACAACGCTCGTCTGTGTATGTACTTGTTGATGATTCGCTATTTTCTAATTCTTGCTTACAAGAGTTAAAAGTGTGTCAATCCATGTTTCTGTATAAATCTACTGTTACTCGAAGCGAAAATTGCAGTCAACACATACACTAGAACATACACAATCGACGATCAACCCGCCTAAGACTAGCCGAAGTTGAACGAGGTGCAGTGTTCATGCCAGAATGTTCGAGACAAATCGGAGCTTCTCGGAAAGCCGCGATAATATCAATTACGTCAGATGTAATACACAGAGCGATAGAGAGACAATAATTCTAATTCTGTAAATATAGCGGGTCGGCATTGGCAAATATTAATAAATGTACCCTTTCGTGGTAATGTAATTAAGGGAGTGTGGCCTTAAACACGTCAAAACACATTCAAATAAAAACTAATATAATTACATCTGGATTTGAATAGAAAATTATTTTATGAAAGGAAAGGGGGGAGGGCGCGATGAGAATTGTGATTCAAAATTGGATCGAAAATATTAAAATGTTGGGGAAATGTTTTAAATGGAAAATAAATAAATGGGCAAGGACAGAAAAGAATGACGCGCCTTCGTAGAGAAATAAAGATGAAGAAGAGAGAGGTGAAGAAAACCCCAACTCCTATGGGTATAAGAAGCACCAGATAATGATGATTAAGTGAAAAGCTGTAACTTCATTATTTTACGTGAAATATACATTATCTAAAAGATGGTACTATACTGAAACTTCCAGTTACTCTTTATAAAATTGTCTTACGATGTTTACTAATTCCAATATTGCGAGTGCGCTTATAATATTTTTATTATTTTTTTATTCACTTAAACAATACATACATACATATACAGTCTGTCGAAAAGGAAACCCAACTTTTTTAATAATTCTTAGTAGCTCCATATCATGACATTTGCATCATTAGAAGCAAAAAAATTGCGCATAAAGCAACAGTGTGTCTTTGGAATTGGTCGAAGAATTAATTTTGAACAAAGAGCAAATATCATGTTTTGTTTTAAACTCGGTAAATCCTTTACTGAAACGTTTAATTTGATGAAACAAGTATATAGTGATGCGTGTTTATCACGTACGAGTGTGTATGAGTTGTATAAACGATTTAAAGACGGTCATACGGACATAAATAACGACGAACATCTTGGTGCCAAAAAAATCTGTGGTTACGAAAAGTAACATAAGTAACAGAAATAAGCCGAAATTCTCATTGCGATACATGGGAATGGAATTAAATATTTCCAAAGATTGAATTCATTTTGACACAGCATTTGGGACTTAGAGTTTTGCAAGGTTTGGACCACACAAGCTAACTGTGTAATCGTTCGGACTTGATTAAAGAGTCAAAAAAGGACGAAAACTTCTGGTATTTTATTGTAACTGGCGATGAAACGTGGTATTTTAATATTATCCAGAGGCCAAACGTCAAAGCTCTGAATGGAGGCATCTAAGCGAAGAAAGACTGAAAAAAAGCCGTTTGGAGAAGTCGAAAGTGAAGACAATATTGCTTTGTTTTTATAATTCGAAAAGCATAGTGGATAGAGTTTATATCAACTAGTCAAACAGTCAATCTTGGTGATATGAAGAGTCTTTTGGAGCGTATTCGTAGTAACCTCAATATCGTGAAAAGTATAGCTGGAATTTGTTACATGATAATGCACGATCTTATTGCACGACGCTTATCACTGATTTTCTAACTTCAAATGGCATTTTAGACATCAACTAATTACCGTATTCACCGGATTTGACCCCGCTGATTTCTATCTATTCGATAAACTACATTTGTCGATGAAAGGACAGCATTAGGCCGACGTCGAAGCCATTAAAAAGGCGTCGATAGCGATCTTGAAAGACATCTTTAAAGATGAACTTAAAAATTCATTCGACATATTAAGTGGTCGTGCAAAACGTTGTACAAAAGCTGAAGGTGGCTACTTTGATTAAAATAAATGAATTTTACCAACATAGTAAGCTTCCGTTTTTATTTTAAAAAGTTCTGTTTTCTATAAGACAGACTGTGTATATCGATTTTAGTTGAATTTGATGGAGCCCGTGGTTGATTGACTTGATCAATAAGGTTGATATATAACCCCTTTCCACATTAACTTTTGTAAATTCTGAATTCAGAATTTACAAAAGTTAATGTGGAAAGGGGTTATATATCAACCTTATCGATTTTAGTTTAAAATATAGACATTTTATCTCGTGTTCACAATACAAGAAACTTTCCTTGTAATTAACATCTCTTAATAATTAAATTTTAATTCTGTCATTTTATATTTTGATCAAAATTTATAATCTATGTAAAATTTCACTTGATTAGCAGTTATGCTAAAAAAGGAAACAATTAAATGTTGGCTTATGGACAGAGACTACATACATTGTAATAATTTCGTAATTTAAGTGCAAATTATAAACTCCGATCGGAGAAGTAAATTGCCCCATTTCGCGCGCGCTCTTACTATTAAATAATACGATAAATTACAATTATCACAATAATCTGTCGTCCTGCTTCGTTCTTAAAAACGAATTAGTATCGCGCGCCAGCGACCGCCGCAAAAACAGTTGAACACGCGAGTGTCCGATTAGATGGTTCTAATTAAATTTTGTCTCGCAACGTGTCGCCATATTTTATCGGTTTTATAATCTCATGACGGGAGTGTATTTGTGCTCCAATTCCTCCGAATTATAATTAAGGAAAAAACAGCACAAAGACAAATAAAATGAATGGAGAACGAAAGCAATACGACACGAACTAGTAATTACATTTTGTGTACTATAAACTTTGGGAAGGCAGGACTTTTTATTGCTGAATTAAACAGGGATGCAATAAATTATACAGAAGAGAATTTTCTCATTATTACTATAATTAGAACTGTTAGTAAACCGCTTGACATTGAAGGAGTATTTTGGTAATTTTTCTAACATAAAACGATTTATGAAAAGTGTATTAGTCATTTAGAGTAACAATAAACACGTTATTTAAGCTTCAAAGATTTTATTGCCAGTACGTAACGCGTATTCTGTGACTTAGTCTTTAAGAATTCGTGTTCAGAAATGTAAGTTTGTAAATTACTTGCTACTAATAAATAAAATGATGAAATGTAAACAAAACTTATGAAATTTTCAATTATCAAAATTATCCCAATACTTATTGTTTGAAACCTCGTTTCTCATTAATCTTATTTAATAAGAAATCAGTGTGTGATGCTATCGTCTCGATTGTTTTACAGCACATTGCTTTGATTCTTATAAAAAGCATTTAATTTGGCACTTAGTGAGTTCTTTCTACCTTTCCTGAGAGAAGTGTTTTTAAAAGCATTTCGTTCAAACTTATTTTGTTCCATCTAAGTAAGTGGAAGGAAGACAAGAATTGATCGGCAGTTCTGACGAAACTTACTTCAAGGCCATGCCTCCAATACAATCATGGGTTTCGAGATCGAAATTGGTGACTTCATGGGAATCTTATATTATTCCAATGGTCTTTCCTGTTCTTTTTATCTTTTGGGTGATCCTGGTGTAGCTGTTGTGGTGAACGATTTCCTTCCTGATGAAGGCCATCGGAAGCACTCAGTTTTGAATAATTTACAACTTTTTGGTGTAGCAGTCGGTCAAGCGATCGAAGCCTACATCGACGGTCTGGTAACAGTTTAGTAATTGACCGTGAATTTACTTCGCCAAGTCATCATCGTGCAATAGTCGGAGCGGTCATCCAAGCAATCGAAACGTGCATCGACGATCTGATAACAATTTTATAAAGTTTGATTTTACCAGTAGGATGAAACTAACTTTGCCGTCTCATCATCGCGAGCAGCTTGGTCAACAGCTATCGCGAATGCTTCACCATGAAAGCCACGTGCTAGGCAAACTCGTCTCTTCTCAAGACCAAGTCACTCAATTTATGCCGTAAAATAGTCCAGTTGATGGAGAATTCCTTCATATATAATGTTATAATATAAATTTATGAGAAGAATTAATTACTTTAATCACTTATTAAGAATGTTAAGTTCGCATTCTTACATTTTGGGCATTTCGTGCTTAATTTGCTTTTAAACCAAGACAAGTCATGCTGTTGAGATCTACGTCGATTCGATTCTTCACGGTCTTCGCGTAAGTTCTCAGCTTGCATCTCTATATTTTCTTTACTTCAAAAATGAAGATGGCCGTAAGTGCATTCCATCCATTTACAAAACATGGCTTTATTTCGAGAACAATTTGGTGAACGTTTAATTTCACGTAATGGATCTGTGCAATGGCTGCTTGGATCATGTGATATCACACCTTTAGACTTTTTCCATTGGGCCTTCGTAAAACCCAAAGTCCACATGGACTCGCCAGCTACGGTTGAGCAATTGAAAGTCGACGTTACTCAAGTTATTCTCCGAATACCACTTGAAATGCTCCTATGAAAAATTGGAACTTGAGAATGGACCATGTTAGACCCAGTTACGGCCGACATCTGAAGGAAATAATTTTTAAAATATGAATGTCAGGAATGGTTCTTTTGTATGATAATATAGAATACCTGATAAAATTGAAGTTTTTATATTTTATTTTTGAAAAAGTACCTTCATATGAATCACCCGTTAGTAAGATCTAGGAAGTTAATAGATTTTTCAACTTTTAATTCTGTTTTAAACTATATTGATCACGTGAAGCAGTAATAATTTTCTTTTTAAAATTTGAAGAAAATCTACATACACAGGTTCTACTACACCCCTGATTTCGTATCATCCACTATCTCAGAAAGTCAATGATCCATAACGTTTTGGTAGTACCTCTGAACGAAAGAGACAGATTAAAAGAATTAAATATCTTTAAAATTATAGCGAAAAATAATAGTTTCGCAAAAAAAAATTAATTAATAGTTTAATCAATTAAAAAGATCGAAAATACAAACTTAATCACTAAGGTTGATATATAACCCCTTTCCACATTAATTTTTGTAATTCTATATACGCATTTCGACAACCAAGTTGTCATCATCAGCAGATAACCGCAAAGTGTCGCACCTGGTAAACCACGGCGAAAAATACCTGTACGAAAACTAACTCCGCACGCGAGACACACCGTTGGGAACCTAAATGTACACTAGTAGTACACTACATTTAGGTTCTAAACGGTGTCTATCGCGTACGGAGTTAGTTTTCGTACAGGTATTTTTCGCCGTGGTTTACCAGGTACGACACATTGCAATTATCTGCTGATGATGACAACTTAGTTGTCAAAATGCGTATACAGAAATACGAAAGTTAATGTGGAAAGGGATTATATATCAACCTAAATGATTAAGTTAATCAACCACAGGCTCCATCAATTCAACATCGAAAATACAACCGTAAATTATTGGGTCTGGGAAAAAGTTCGTGGCGTTTTTTCAGTAAAATTCAACTGGTCCCCGCATGGCGCGTGGACGAATTCATTTAAACCGAATATGCTCCATTATTATCGACAATGTTTCGCCATTTTTTTGGTAGATCCATGATCCCATCCGTGAAAAACTTCTGTGGTTTCTGGTCGAAAAACTGAATCAAGTAGTTTTCACAGGCTTCTTTTGAAACCAACTTAATTCCATTGAGAGAGTTCTGCAGAGATCGAAACAGATGATAGTCAGAGGGTGCTATATCCGGACTGTAAGGTGGGTGCACCAAAACTTCCCAACCAAACTCTCTCAATTTTTGACGGGTCATCAAAGAAGTGTGTGGTCGGGCGTTGTCATGATGGAAGACAACACCTTTCCTATTAATCAATTCGGGCCGTTTTCTTTCAATCGCCTGGCGTAATCTCTCTAGTTATGCACAGTAGAGTTGAGAATCAATCGTCTGACCAGTTGGAAGTAGCTCGTAGTGGACGATTCCCCTCCAGTCCCACCATACACACAGCATCACTTTTTTTGGCGTCAATGTTGGCTTAGCGAACGCTTGAGACGGCTCACCATCCTTTATCCACGATCTTTTACGCTTCCGATTATCGTACGTAATCCATTTTTCATCTGCGGTTATTAAACGTTTCAGAAACGGCTCGATTTCATTCCGTTTCAGCAGCGCATCGCAGATGTTAATTCGGTCCATCATGTTTTTCACGCTCAACTCATGAGGAACCCATACGTCAAGCTTTTTTTTGTAACCAGCTTTGTGTAAATGGTTCAAAACAGTTTTGTGGTCAATGCCTAGCTCCATGCCAATATCGACACTGCTGATATGCTTATCTTGTTGGACTTTTTCAAGAATTTCATCAGGTTTTTCAGTGATTGGACGACCGGAGCGTGACTCATCTTTCACATTGAAATTTCCAGAACGAAAGCGAGCGAACCATTTCCGCGCAACAGATTTCGATAAAGTACCTTCACCGTACACAGCACAAATTTTATCACAAGCCTGCGCAGCGTTCTTCCCCTTACCATAATAATATTGCAGAATATAGAGAAATTTCTCATTATTCTTCTCCATTTTCAAGTGCGAATAACTTTCCAACCACTGCACCGATTACAATGTTTCTACGCTCAAACTAACGTTCGGAAGGTCATCTAAAAAACGAGCCCTCGGTGGTGTCGCTGTGACTTGTTGTTCTTTAGTTATCGGCAACCAATGCCATCTATCGGGAAAAACGCCACGAACTTTTTCCCAGACCCAATAATTTATCCGCACATTAATAATAAAACCGGGAAAACTTTTGAAACCTTATTTTGGGGCACTATCTGAATAAGTAGCAATGTTCCTTAGTAAAAATCTGAGTAGCAATATCAGCAGTTTAAAACGGATATTAATCTAAGCAAAATATTTAACGCAAAAGTTAAAACTAATCCTATGGAAAAATACGGTATTTCTAAACTTCAATGCCCAGAATGTGTGTAATAGTTCTTTATATTGGCCAATCAAGTAGATTGTTCGAAATTAAAACTAAAGTAATAGGAAGCGATCCTAACATCGGCAACATTTAATAGAAATGAATCATAATATACATTCAAATTTTAAACCGGAACTCCTTCACATATAATGGGTGCTTGAGAAATTTAAATGATAATACGAGACAGAAACATTGTTGGAATGAAATTTTTTTATTACAATCTGGTAGATAATTTCATGGCATTTATTTTTTAAATCTGATTTCCGCATATTTCCGCAGCGGCTACTAGTTACATGGTTCATTCGATTAGTTCAATTTTTGACTTCTTTTTCCAATAAATCTGGCCGTATGGCGTCAATGGTAGCTTCAATATTGGCTTCCAATGTTTCAAGAGTTGCTGGTTTATTGGCCTAAACCAATGACTTAACATAGCCCCATAAAAAGTAATCCAGAGGCGTTAAATCGCATAAACGAAGTCCAACAAGTTGAGAACGACGACAAATCAACGTTTCAGTGTCTTCTTCAATACTTCGCGCTACAGCACCAATATTCTCTTCGGTACGCACATTTCTTTGTCTTATTGATGGTTTTGAATCGAAAAGAGTACAATTAATGCGAAAACGATCAATAACTGCACGAATTCCTTGCTCACTAAGCCGATTATGTTGACCGTAAATATGGACGAAGTGCTCTATGAACTTCGCGAACAGATTTATTTTTTTCAAAGTAAATTTCCACAATTTTGAAGCATTGTTCTGGCGCTAAACGATTCATGATGACTTACCAAACCTTACCGAACAGAAATGTCAACACAGTTTGACATTATCAGCTGTCAAACCATAGTTATCGATGTCGATAGTTCTCATGCAGCTTAAAAAGCACCCATTACATGTGACAAACTAAATTTCGTGAAAGGCATGAAAATTAATAACTGTAATAAATTAAAATCTCTTTCTCTTCTTAATGATCAATTAGATTTAAATGAGCCTCTTTTAAATTTATCGTTATTCTATCTTTTCAAGATATTTTCGAGAGTTCTATCTCGTATCGCTTCTGGCCTTCTCGTCTCCCATTTCTCCAATACTTTACCTACCCAAATCCGCCTAAAGATTATTACGTTTTTCAGCCTCTAGTTTGTCACCCAGTTGCCTTTATTTAACAAGTTCGTTAGTTCTCCCTATTTCAAATTCATATCTTATTTGTTCTTTTTTAATTGTGTCCTTCCTGGTTACTCTCGTTATCCTGATTATAGCGAAACTAGTTCCACTGATATTGCCAAATTCTAATTATTAATGTGAGTTAACAATTTATTATTTGTTATTGATTCTATATATTAAAAGAACGCTACAAATTAAAACAAAAATATTGAGTAATTTTGTTGTTGTAACTTTATTAGTATTCTTGAAATCTGTTAAGTATTTGAGCGTCATTAAGTCATCTAAAGTCGATTTTCCCTTTTAACCATGTCTCTAATGGAGATGTATGTCTGTGTCTGTGATATTATTCTCCTCTTGGCGCTTGATAAATATTTCATGAAGGCAGTACGTCGCGCAAAAAAGCGCACCGGGATTAAACGGCGAGCACACCGTTAAATATTTAAATTTTCAGTATACATTAATGCACATTACACAAAGTACGACGGAGCGTTGAGATTTGCATTTTCTTTTTTTAATTACGTTTCTTCCTTCTTGTTCATTCGGCACTAGCTTTTCTCCCTTTGAATTTTTATACAAAACGGCATTTACATAATTCGCATTAGCGAAGATGCTAGAAATCATTCATATAAGTGAAGTTTGGGAATACTAGAAACTGATTTGTTTTGCATCCTTTTAAGTATTATTATTTGAATTGCAGAAAATTCTGAACTGACCACTTGTAGCTAGCGTTTTAAGGTTATATATGATAGATATCTTAATATGGTTTTATAACAAGCAAACTATTTACTTTTCGTTACTGTGTTTAACAAAATACAGAAGCAAAGCTAGTGGTAATTCTTCAATATGTTTCAGCAAAGTCTGTCACCACGCACCATGCACACAATTAGGCATCAGCAGATGTTCGTTGAAACGAATTTTTGTGAAAGATTCGAAAATGTTCTCCTACAAAGTGCAAACTGTTCACGAATTCCTGCCTGCTGACCGTCGGTCAAGGTTAACTTACTGCCATTCTCTGTTAAACTTAGTGCAAGGAAAGAATTATTTCGTATCAAAAATCATAATGAGCGGCGAAGCCCATTTCCACTTAAGTGGTTATGTTAATGAACAAAATTTGCGTTTTTGGGGCACAGAAAATCCACATGAAATGCAAGAAGAGCCATTGCATCCCCTCAAAGTGACTGTCTGGTGCGGCATTTGCCATGAAAAAGTGATTGGCCCTTATTTTTTTGAAGACGCCGATGGCACCACCATAACCGTAAATGGTGAGCGTTACAGGCAGATGCTAAACGAGTTTTTTGGTCACAAGTTGCTGCATTGGGTCTCGATCATTGTCGGTTTCAACAGGAGTGAGCAACCGCTCACACAGCTCGGGCAACCATGGAGATTTTAAGACATCAATTTCCAGGTCGAGTGATCTCGCGTTTTGGAGATTTGAACTGGTTGTCCAGATCTAACAGCAGCACTTTCCTGCTTCTTCCTTTAGGGCTTTTTAAAATCTCGCGCTTGCCAGAACAAACTACGAAATCTTGAAAGCCAACATTGAAGAAGAAATCTCCAATTTGGAGCCAGATGTTTTGCGAGCAACAATTCAAAATGCCGTAAAACGAGCGCAATTATGCATCAACTCGGGAAGTGGCCATTTGAGCGATATAATTTTTCCCAATTAATGGCATCAATTTTACACTTTCAAATAAAACAGAGCTTTTTTTTTTCATTTATAACAAAATGGCGGTCAGTTCAAATTGATTTGATTTGATTGATTCGATTGATTGATTTATTTATTTAGCATTTCTTGTTGCTATTTAGTATAATACATAAGTAGACAATTTCAAATTAAATATTATAATTTTTCACAAAAAACGTACATTAAATAAAAAGTATACATCTAAATTCAAAAATGATTGGTACTTAACATTAAAACATTAAAAATTTCTCTTGACATAATCAATAATCCCACCTTTAAATACATAATTATTTATTTTATTTTTATTTCTGGAGGCATTTCATTGAAAACTTTCAGACCTTTATGAAATATAACATTTTGATAAAAACATGTTGCTGCCAAAGGTAATCTATGTATAATCGTTGGCGTTCCTCAAATTGTATGGTTGGACTTCATCTACATTGACCAGATATCGCTGCATATAGTTTGGCATATTTCCTGTCTTAATTTTAAATATAAATAATAGAGTGTTCATAACGAGTCGTTGGTTGATGGAGAGCCACTGCAGCCTGTTCAACATATCACTTATATGTGTCATTCTGTTACATCTCAGAATACAGCGCATGCCTTTATTTTGTAATTTCTGTAGTCTTTCGTTCGTTTGCTGATTACCTAAGAATAATATCGTGGAACAGTACTCAAAATGCGGTTTTATAATTGTGTTGTAGATAATAGTCGGAATGACAGTTGAAACCCTATAGCGGATTCTTCTCAAGAATGCAATTTTTTTCGACATCTTTTTGCAAACATATTCAAATTGCGGTATGAAACTCCAATCATCGCCTACTATTATACCCAAATATTTTATTTCTTTTACTTTTTCAATATTTTCATTTTCAGTACATACACTGCAGGCCATAAGTTTGGAATCACTTGCATAAGTTAGGAATCACTTCTGATTATAATGAAAATATTGTTGTGGCTTTAACAAACATTGTAAAAATAAAACAATATTAATATACCAAAACGTTTTATTATAAAATAAGCAGGAAAAAAAGCAAATTTTATTTATTTACATCCACTTATTTTTATTATCAACTAAACGGACTTTTCATCGAAATACCCTCCTTTTGCTTTAATGACGGCAGCACACAATCGCGGTAAACGAGACACTAATTTTGTAAGGGTTTCATTGGGTATATTTGCCCAAGAATCTTGTATAACTTGCCACATGTGAGTCTGGGACGTCGGACACTTTTCACGCACTTTTCTATCCAATTCTTCCCACAACAGCTCTATTGGATTGAGGTCTGGCGGTATGAAACTCCAATCATACCCAAATATTTTATTTCTTTTACTTTCTCAATATTTTCATTTTCAATACATATGTTATAATTTGAATTTCCATTGATCAAATTATGACATTACTTTCACGCCACCCGTTATAATACATTCACATCCGACAAAATATCTAATTATAGCTACCTTTACAAGTGAACTCTAATATATCACCTATTGATTTTGTGTCTCTTCTTGATTCGCCTTGACATATCAACATAAAAAAGTACTTTACTTTCCACATTGATATAATAGAACGGAATGACTCTAATTGACATAATTTAGAAATTATGGGGTAAGGAAGAATAATCCAATAATGAGTGCATGTAATTTCCAACCGCTGCGGTAACAACGAATGAAAAATGGATAGCTATACGTGACAAGGCGACCAACGAAGAAAAGAGAAAAACAAATACTATTATAGAACATTCGTGTGGGATACTGAGTTCATAAAAAATC
Source organism: Dermolepida albohirtum (assembly GCA_031893035.1). Taxonomy (NCBI): domain Eukaryota; kingdom Metazoa; phylum Arthropoda; class Insecta; order Coleoptera; family Scarabaeidae; genus Dermolepida; species Dermolepida albohirtum. The sequence goes on from JAVIWB010000788.1 coordinate 71,232, forward strand.
AGAACACAAAATACATTACCAGCGTATAAAAGTCACAGCGTATGTCAACATAATTGAAACACAAAAGCGGAATAAGAAATGAAGTGAATTCGTTATACATTACAAAAGCCAGTGTAATTTCTGGCGGCGTATGCGATAGGTAAAACATGAAAAGTACGAATGGATTGTTAACAAAAAATTATCAGAGACGTGAGCCTCATATTAGGGTTTTATTCAGTAGGGTCACGCGTAACCCCTCGAATAAGACTTCATTAGGCTGCCGTACACGTTTCGTTTTCGCTCTCGCGGTCGCGTCTTCATAACCTTAGCGTGAATAATAACTAGAATCCACTCGGTGGAGCTTGGAACGAACCCTGCGTACGCGATCGGAAATCCACAGGCGCGATGAAGACCCTCTTCATCGGCCTTACCGAATGATGAGGGCACGAATTGGCGGGTGTTATACTTACACGCGTTGCCCTAAAGATGTCGGACAAGAATTCTTTCTCTTTCTACTTTTTTATGAATATAAAAAATTAATAAATTATTTACAGGTCGTGTAAATGAGTTTACAAGATAAAGCATATTCTGCAAAATTTATGGCACCGAAGCACGTTAATATTGACCGGTTTCTAGCGCTACTTTTATATACGAGTTCAAAACAAAACGAGGGAACTTCTATTGTGGATTCTACGAGTCATTTGAAGAAAAGAAATGGTTTATCATTTTCTTATTATGAAGACTTTTGTTGTTCATCACGCCTCTCTTTCTCTCTCTCTGGAAGTTATTTAGATAGATACAACCTCTCTGTAAATGCTTTTGGATAATAATTTTTTCAATTAATTTGGTTTAGATTGTTTTCTGTTTTTTTTCCTGTGTATTCCGTGTCATAGTTTTCCCGACTGTGTGTGGAATACCATTACATCTAGGAATTGTAATCCTCTTTCTTTTTCTATCTCCATTGTGAACTTTACATACGTGTTTCAACTACTCGTAATGGGGCTTTATTGTAAAAAAGTACAAGAGAACTATTACTGATTTTTTAAAAACGCGTATTTTGCAAACATTGAAGTCAAGGTTTATTCCAGGCGCTACATGCTGCTTGTAAGATTTGAGAAAGGAGCTCTAAGAGACTGGATTAAAGTAAGAAAAAAGCTCCATCCTTTGGAACACCAATGGAGCGAAGAGAGCCTAATAACCATACAGTCAATCTCTTAATTAATTTGGATAAGGATGTTTCTTGTTTTTTTTTCCTGTGTATTCCGTGGTGTAGTTTTCCCAACTATGTGTGTACTTCGTTTTCTATCTCCATCGTGGACTTTATATACGTGTTTCGTTTGCTGATGTGATCAAGCAATTCAAACAGCTTTTTTACCATATAGCCAAATGACGAATCTGTCGTCAACATATAGTAATCAGTACCTTTATTTCCACTCTCTACTATCTATAGGTTTGAGGCCTCCATAAACGAGTCAGTTGACACTGGTGAGAGAGAATTCCCCATTGCTGTACCATTCTTCTGCTTGTAGTACATGTCCTATACTCGTAAAGAGTACGTAATTGATAAATATAGCTTTCTTCTTTATGTATTTTAGGTAATTGGTATAATGATGATCTTGACCTCTGTTAAATTACAGGTCTGGGAAAAATTTGTGACTGTATAACTTTTGGTTTCAAGTTAGTTTTGACGTACCAATAACCAAACTAATTGTGGTTTGTCTCTATTACTTACAGTTTTTTCTTTTTCTATAATATCATCATATTTTGTACTATATAAAAGAATAATTTGCTGATTTGACTACAAATTGTCTTAATTTCAGAAGTTTAGCTAATACTACGGTGTTACTCGGTGACATGCCGATGGAAAAGTCTATAAAAAGATCGAGGAAAATACCGATGCACGACAAGAAATTCTTGAATAGCTTACATTTAGTTTCAAGCGTAGCCTTTAATGATGAGTTTGGTTCTGGTTTGATTAGAATAATTTGTTGTAAAAGTATCCAAAAGTTTTTGGTTACCTTTATGGTAAGTTCATTGTGAAAGAGTGCAAGAGACTTAAAGACTTTTTATTTTGCGTACTTCAAAGTAAAACTTGAAGAACAAGAAAAATTCTGGACATTGCACGTTGTTTGTAAAATTTGCTAAGAAGTCCTAAAAGATAGGATTAAAGGAAGAAGGAAAGCTCTATCCTTTGGAATACCGCACGATGCGGATAGAGCTCGATAATCATACAGCCAAATGTTATTTTTGCCCTTGCACCACAGATTGATTGAGCACATTTTTACGATATTGAAGGTTATGTAATACAGGAACTTTAAAATACATGAAAAATATTGGGTCGATAATAAAACCCGTACCTCATGGTGTTGATATCCCTATACCTGTGACACCTAAAGCATTATGTTAGCGATAAAGGTCAAGATGACGAACCCTACCAATGACGAGACTATGTAATTCGAACCTTCATATTCAAGACAAAATGTATCATAGCAGTTTTCGCAAGAGCTAAACGACTTAGTCGAAAATATAGAACTTTCCAAAAGTCTTTTCGAAATACTAAGATCTAGATTAAAACATGGACACCTGTTTGCCCCAGGAACCACGTTTTATTGGTATTGAAGTCGCTAGAGTGAATTCGTCGAATATTCTGAACAGCATCGACTACTTGTATGTTACAAAATATTGCTGACTTAGTTATTTTTCTATGGTGTATTTGAATATAGACCATATAATAGGGCTTCATTGTGAAAAAGTATAAGAGAACTATTACTGATTTTGTTGAAAACGCGTATTTTGCATACATCGAAGTAGAGGTATATTCTAGGCACTACATGTTGCTTGTAAGATTTGCGAAGGAGCTCTAAGAGATTGAATTAAAGTATGAAAAAAAGCTCTCTCCTTAGGAATACTAATGGTGGGGAGAGAGCCTAATAACCACATAGTCAATTGTTAGTTTTACCTTTGCGACATTAAATATGATACGAGGGACATTCGCGGAAGTCAAGGTCGCATTGCAGCGACTCATGATTAGTATAAATACGAAGTTTCTACATGTTCAACCAAGTAACATAATCAGGAGTGAAAAGTGAAATATGGAAAAAATCGAATATCGTGCCGTTATAAAGTTCCTTACCAGGCAACGAAAATCAGTCGCGACCATAATGAATGAAGATTGGTTTACGGCGATTGTCCAGGAAAAACTATGGTGTACAAGTGGCATAGTTTATTTAAACAAGGAAGGGAAAAAGCGAGGCCAGGCAGGAGCATTGAGGTGACCACGCCAGCACTTATCCAAAAAGTTAAACTTAGGAATACTTATGATACAACAATTTTTAAAATCCTACACGATCATCTCGGCATGTCTAAGGTCAGCGCAAGAGAGAGCCCGCAAAAACAACAGCGCGTAGATATTTTTGGACCTCTGTAATGAAGACGAGGATATTGAGTGGAATTGTTACTGGAGACAATTGTTATCGTTATGAACCTTCCAAACAAGACCATGCAGTGGCATAAAAAGGGCACAGCACCTCCCAAGAAATTTAAAGTGTCACAATCAGCTGGGAAACTCATGGCAATATGGCACTCGGAAGGAATATTGTTGATTGATTATAAAGATAAAGGTGTTTCTATAATACACAATATTAGAGGACTAAAAGAACATTAAAGAGAAAAGACGGGGAAAATTAAAAGGTGTTCTGCTTTTGCAACACATAGCTGCCCTGCATAAAGTGGGCTTCGAAAGTTTGGCTTTACCTGTTTCCGAAAATGAAAAAAGAGCTGCGGGGTAAAAAATTTACTGGCGATGATGAAGTCAAGGAGGCAGTTTCGGCGTATTTTGCAGATAAAGAGAAATCATTTTTTTGTGAGGGTATAAATAAATTAATTGAAAGATGTGAAAAATGTATCCGTCTTGCAGGTGAATATATTGAAAAAGAAAAATAATTTGGTTTTTTTATTTCCACCCCTTGTCCCCCATTCCGCGAATATAAAAACGCTCCCTCGTATGTGTATAATACGGGAACATTATAACACATACTTTCTTCAGTTTGGCTTTCGGGCTGGAACCACGTCTTCGTCAACCGACGCTTCATCACCACTTACATATATGGGACATCTTGAGGGCTTAACAGTTGTTGTTTTGGTGTAAGTCTGCAGTGGGGCAGTTTATATAGGTATATTGGTAGTATACCGTTGTAGGACAGGATTCTTGTCGAATCGAACTGGGTACGGTGCCCGTCTTCACGCCTATGCCCAGCAAGTGTAGAACCAGCTACGCTCAGCAGTAGTAGTAGATTTAATAAGAGACTTAGAACTTTCCAAAGATCTCTCCGAAATACTAAAATCTAGATTAAAATATGAACACCGGCTTGCTCCAGGAACTACGTTTTATTGATATTGCAAGTGAAAGTGAATTTGTCGATTATTTTGAACAGCATGAACTACTCGTATATTGTAAAAATGTCGCTGGTCTAATTATCTTCCTTGGTACTTTTGAATATAAATTCTCTGATTGGAGACTTTTCACAGACTCGTCAAAAAAAGCCTTAAAGCTATTCTTTTACATAAAAAACATTTTTATGCGTCTATTCCTGTTAGTCATTCAACGGTATTGTAAGAGAATTACGACTTAAAGAGCTTCTTTTGAAAATAGACTAAAGAATCATAATCGACAAATTCACTCTGGCTACTATGCGACGATTTTAAAATTTTAGGCCTATTTTTAGATCAGAATTTGACTTCACGAAGTATCAATATTTTTTGTGAGTGGAATAGTAGAACTAAAGACCGAATTTGGGTAAAGCTATGGCAACAAAAATGTTTTATGTGAAGATCTAGTTGATTTTGAAAAGGTATTATTACCTCCACTTCATATTAAACATGGACTAATAAAAGAAATTGTTGAAGCATTCGACAAAGCAGATAAATGTTTTCAATTTCTTTTTGAAAATTTCTATTAGAAGTGAAGAAAGTATCTTCGTTATTAAATTAGAACCCTAATGAAAACTCTTGAGCTTAAAACAGTCAAGAACATTCTCACATCTTCTACATACAGAAATATTATAGGTTGTTTAAACAAAGTCTTCTTGAACTACTCATGACGGTAAAACTTTCGCTAATAGTCTCAATACAATGATATTATTTAGAATATACGCGTTATCAACGATTAAATATTCATAAATTATGCAAAAAATATTGAAATAACTGTAGGTGTACAAAAATTCTAAGCGTAGACTTAATAAATGAATGCTAAAATAACGCAATTCATGGCAATTATTATTGATCCGCCCTCGTATATTTGGATATAAAAGAAAAAGCAAATAACGAATAAGTATATTAGAAAAAATTACTAGTTATTATTTATATTAAATATGATACTTCAGTAATACTTAATTAATAATTTTTATTGTAGTTTAAATTCCATTTATTTCTCTAAATTATAGAAAATATTTATTTTGTTTTAAACTTCCTATTCGGCATCATTTATCATGCTAAAAGACCGAAACCACAAATGGATTTTTACGAACTTTTGATAATATCAGTTTTGACTTTTTATTGTATAAATTTAGTTTAACTTTTAGTTAAACTTCCTTTTTCAATTTTACTTGACAGATCGATGAAGCTACTTCTTCTACAATGTCTATAAGACTCATTGCTTCACTTTTACTCTGGTGTTCCACAGCGATTCAAACTTAGACCTTTGTTGTTTATAAATTTGCTAAAATAACGCAATTCATGGCAATTATTATTGATCCGCCCTCGTATATTTGGATATAAAAGAAAAAGCAAATAACGAATAAGTATATTAGAAAAAATTACTAGTTATTATTTATATTAAATATGATACTTCAGTAATACTTAATTAATAATTTTTATTGTAGTTTAAATTCCATTTATTTCTCTAAATTATAGAAAATATTTATTTTGTTTTAAACCTCCTATTCGGCATCATTTATCATGCTAAAAGACCGAAACCACAAAAGATAAACAAGCCTATTCAAAGTAACCTAGACTATAGAACATAGTAACAACGTAAGAGCAAAGAAATAGGACATAATGTTCCATTTCTATAGATTAGTCTGCTCTGCGACAACATAATACAACATTCTAAATAATGAACTTTAACTTTTATGTTTTTCATCGCATAGAATATCATTTTGCTTTTGTCAGCGAACAAAAGAATCGGAAATTTCTTATATTTAGCCATCGCAGGCGCCAAAATTTCCAGTTACGAAGCTGACTTTATCTGTCCTTCGACATCACCTCCCTTCCTCATTCTGTTTCGCTTCATTGTGTGTGTCTCGTCATTCCGCAAAATACTCATAAAAGGACACTAACGCCCTCATTAAACCGCCACCCCTAACTTTACGCCGTTTAATATGTCGTTTAAATTTTTGCCCGAAAACGGACAAAATTTTTCCGCTCCACCATGGCGGAATGTCCGTATATGTTGGAAATTAATTTGAATTTCGAAGCACGATTGTCGTCATTTAGACGGACGGTTTGAATGGCCCGGTCGTAGCGATGGAATACAAAAAAAACTACTCCGTTTGAATTACACATCCTGGAGTTTTTTTTTTAATTGGTCACTAGAGCTAGACGTCACGGACTGTGGAAAAAGCTATACGCGAACATGGGATTTAACTTTGGTTTCAAAAGGAAAAAAATATTCGTTTTTCGAGAATGGACATCGGAGAGCAATTTTTTCTTTGTTTACCGGAAAGCTTTTTGTTAGGTTCCCTTTCCTGTAACAATAGTAACATAAATACGCTGATTTTAGAGTATAAAAATCAATAGATAATTATTCGGAGCTTTTTTTAGCTTGAAATAAATCTTTGACGAAGCTAAATGTGAAAGACAATTCTACTCTTTCGTTTTTTGTTCTTATTGTTCATAAAGGATCATTCGTGTTTCTTGTTAATAAACATACGCTTTTACAATTTATTGTATTTCTTTTGGAAATAAAAGTGATTTGAAGCTTTTTTATTATTAAAATTAATTAAATATCATTAGAAATGAATAACAGGCGCCTCCCTCTGTCGTCCACTATACTGAACGACAAAGCGAGAAACGCGTCTATCTCGCTTGTCAATAATTAAGTTATTAGAGCGTATAAGACAGACGCATTGCGTAACGGCTATTTGCCAATTAAAAGAATGTTAAAAGGAATCATTCTTTTATTAATAACACCCTATCTACTACATATGTATCACCGATTTCACGGATCATCAGGCAGATTTGTGTTATTAATGAACGATTTCTTGGTAGCGTCTATCAAATCATTTCGTTATTAATAATAGAATAATTCCTTTTAACATTCTTTTAATTGGCAAATAGCCGTTACGCAATGCGTCTGTCTTATACACTCTAATAACTTAGTTATCAACAAGCGAGATAGACGCTAATCTCTCTTTGTCGTTCAGTATAGTGGACGACAGAGGTAGGCGCTTGTTATTCATTATTTTTCTGTATCGAAATGATATGATAGACGCTACCAAGGAATCGTTCATTAATAACACAAATCTGCCTGACGATCCGTGATATCGGTGAAACATATGTAGTAGATAGGGTGTTATTAATAATAGAATGATTCCTTTTAACAATCATTAGACATACTTAATTTTTTATCCTGCATACGTCCAAGTGGACGAACACAGACATCAGCAAGTTATAATTAATATGTATTCAGAGAATTAACGCGTCTCTGCGATGTAAAACTGAAGAAATCTCGGTTGAAGTGTAAGACGCATGTCCGACTTGCAGGAGATCGTGAATTCAAGCTTACTGACACCCGTCACATACGAGTATATGGATTTTTACGAACTTTTGATAATATCAGTTTTGACTTTTTATTGTATAAATTTAGTTTAACTTTTAGTTAAACTTCCTTTTTCAATTTTACTTGACAGATCGATGAAGCTACTTCTTCTACAATGTCTATAAGACTCATTGCTTCACTTTTACTCTGGTGTTCCACAGCGATTCAAACTTAGACCTTTGTTGTTTATAAATTTGCACCTCGAAAATTACAAACGAAATTTCCATCACACACTGGGCAGGCAGACTTACTGAACATAGTGATAGGGTGACAGCACACCAATCAAGGTATCTCAGGAGTAGAAAAGGAATTTCGTTGTTTTATTGCCCTATCTCGTATAAGGCAATAATTTCGCAATATTTTGAACAGTTCCTGGATCGGTATAATAATCGTTAAATCTACAGAATAAAGTAATGAACATTGTTATGGGTTGTAATAGGAACGCGAAGGTATATCGGTGGCTCTAAGTACACTTAGGAACTAATGCAATTACTCTCCTGTGATGCTTTGGCAAGTTTTAATCGACAAATTTATTCCTGCATAAGCCAAAAAAAAATATCAAAAACTCACGATTCATCTGTGATCGACCTTTTGCCAAATTTCATGGGAATTGCTGATGTTGATTCATTAAAAATAATAAATATTAGAAACTTAAAAATTTGCATCTCGAAAACTACAAACGCAATTTGCAACAGACATTGTGCAAAATTTATTCACCATAGTGATAGTATTGCCAGGATACTAGCAAAGGTATCTCAGGCATAGAAAACGCGTTTCATTATTTTATTGCCATATCTCGTACAAGGAAATAATATACGTAATGTTTTGAAAAGCTCAGTTGTGGAGTACAATAGTCATCGTTAAATTAAATGAATAGTATATCGGTGACTATGCAGAGAATTTAAGTACTTTTAGATTAATCTACAGGGTTTTCCAATAAGAGTGATATGACTTCTTTAAAAAAAAACACTTATTGTTAAGAAAATTCAAAAGTTTTTTATTTAATGTGAAGTACAATCGATACAATTAAGTTCTAAATAAAACGTCATTCAAATGGCCACCACGACTTCTTCTGCAGGAACGAATTCGATGAACCCAATTTTCGAGCACTTTTTCCACTAAATCTAGTCGTATGTCATGAATGGCACGTTCAATATTGACCTGTAAAGCTTGAAGAGAGTCTGGTTTATTTCGAGAGACCAATGACTTCAAATAACCCCACAAGAAATAGTCTAATGGTGTTAAGTCACAACTTCTTTGAGGCCATTCAATATCACAATTTCTTGAAATAATCGAATCTCCAAACTTTTCTCGCAATAATTCTATTGTTGCATTTGCTGTGTGGCACGTGGCCCCGTCTTGTTGGAACCGAATGTTGTCAAGATCAACTTCTTCCAATGTCGGCCATAAAAAGTTGGTTATCATCAATCTATACCGTTCTCCATTGACAGTAACGGTGTTACCAGCTTCATCTTGAAAGAAGTATGGACCGATGATTCCACCATACCAAAAACCACACCAAACTGTCAATTTAGGTGAATGTAATGGTTTTTCATAAATAATTTGTTAATTTCCTTCGCACCAGAATTGACAGTTTTGTTTATTTATCACACCATCCGGATGAAAGTGAGCCTCATCAGAGAAGATGATTTTCTTAAAAAAATCGTTATCGTTTTCAAGTTGTTCCAAGGCAAATTAAGCAAATTCACGACGTTTACGGTGGTCCAATGGCGTCAGTTCTTGAGTGAGAACAATTTTATAGGGATGTAAACCTAAATCCTTTCACAAAATCCGCCAGGTTGTGGTTTGAGACAGTCGCAATTGTTGAGAACGTCTTGGAATCGACAAATTACGTTCTTCAGTAACACTTTCCTGAACGGCAGCAATATTTGCATTACTTGGAGCGGTTCTTTGTCTTATTGGCACTTGAAAATTATGTAAAGAAAATGTAACCTCAAAATCTTTAACAATTCGACGAATAGCGAGCACACTTGGACGATTATTACGACCATTAAATGGCAAAAGCGCACGAAAAGTTGCAATTGGAGAACTATTGTTTTGATAATAAAACTGAACAATTTGTAAACGTTGTTCTTGCGTATATCTCTCCATGATGAAATTGTAGACACTACTGAATACAATGAAAAACAAATGACAGATCATGACATATTACAAATGGCCGAAGTGTCACTTAAAAATCATATCATCCCTATTGGAAAACCTTATAAAAGACTTGCTCACAAAATATTTCGAATTACAAGACACAAAATCATTTAACGAGATGTTAAATAAAACCAAATAGTCTATGGGTTTAGAAAAATTAAAGAAACATTTGCTTAAACAGGTTAAGATATTTGCTAAATTCCATATTAAGTTCTCACGATTTACACATGGTCAAAATATCTGAAGAATGAAGTAACTACTATCGCTAGAAGATTAAAAGTCATGAGGTATGATATATAACTGAAAAATTGTTTAGACTCTTGCATATTTCTTCAAAAACATTCACCAGTATTTTACGGTATTACCTCAAAGTAATATTTTCTTTAGAAATTTATTCCACTTACGAGTTTTTTTTGCAATTAGATAGCGCAGGGTGAAGTTATTCAATCAAAACGGGAGAATGGGAAATGGAATAACATCACGTAATGACAATTTGATTTCATTAGAATACCGCCGGCGTAATTGTACAATGTTGGGTTTTGGAACATCGCCAAATGACATACTTCATCAGAAACTAATCCTGTTTAGTAGTATCATTCAGACTCTTCTCTTAAGTATAGCTAGAATAGAAAATCAACTCTGTCGTCGAGGAATATAGAAATAAATTAGTTTAATTCAAGATACTAGACATGTAATTAAAAAATAACACAATCTTATATTATTGAAACGTCTGTTACACGATAATCTTTAACGATTATTAAGAATTGCATTACCGACACAGATATACACAGTCTGTCGCAGAGACAACCGAATTTTTTTAAAATAAAAAACAGAAGCTAAAATTTTGGTAATTTTCATTTAATCAATTTAATTCATTTATTTTAGTAGTTGGCATCGCCTTCAGTACGTTTTGCACGGTCAATTAACAATGAATTTTGAAGTTTATCTTTAGAGGCGTCCTTCAAGATCGCTGTTGACGCCTTTTTAATGACTTCGACGTTGACGTAACGCTGTCCTTTCATCGGAAAATGTAGTTTGGAAAATAGTATAAATCACAGGGCGTCAAATCCTGTGAATATGGTGAATGGTTAATGGTCAAAATGCAATTTATGGTTAGAAAATTAGTGATAAACGTTTAGCGATAAGATGGCGCATTATCATATAAGCTACCATTATCACGATATTGGAGACGCTTCATAACACAAAGATAATATACAGCATTGACTGTTTGACTAGTTGGTACAAACTCTGTGTGCATTATGCCTTTCGAATCATAAAAACAAATCAACATTGTCTTCATTGTTGACTTCTCCGAACGGTTTTTTTCGGTCATTCTTCGCTTAGATGCTTCCATCCAGATCTATGACACTTGATCTCTGGATCATGTTGAACACATCACAGCCAATCGCCAGCTAGAATAGAATACCTACTTTCTTGAGGCCTTAATCAAATCTGTACAATGTTGAATTGAGTTAGCTTATGTGATACAAACCTTGCACAAATCTTTCTCAGTCCCAAATGCCTTGTCAAAATGCGATTAATTAAATCCTTGGAAATATTTCATTCCATTCCACCGTACCATGATGAGGATTTCCGCCCATTTCTGATAAATTCAACAAGTTCGATGCTACTTTCCATTACCACAAATTTTTTGCACTAGGATGTTCGTCGTCATTTATATCCGTATGCCCGTCTTTAAATCGTTTATACCACTCATACATACTCATACGTGATAAACACGCCTCCACCATACATTTCATCAAATTAACCGTTTCAGTAAACGATTTACCGAGTTTAAAACAGAACTTGATATTTGCTCTTTGTTCAAAATTAATTCTTCGACCAATTCCAAAGACACACTGTTACTTTATGCGCAATTTCTTTGCTTCGAATGACGCAAATATCATGATATTTTGGCATAACATTGGTGAAAGATCTGCCTTACCAAGGAATATTTTTTTTAATAAATGACACCACAAAGTTCGGTTTTGTCTACGACAGACTGTGTATTTTGTTTTAAATGCACAATCGCGCAAATCATAAATACACAAAATGTTTACAATATAATAAACCATGTATCAAGATATTAGAAAAGTGTTAAGAAGGATCATTTAGGTGACTTGAGAACTCCCTATAAGTTTAATAAGCAGCGGGAAACTGTCTCTTGCATAATTTTGCTAAGTTAGCCAACAGTCTATTACTTAGTATGTAAATTAACTGGATATTCTGAATATTAATGCTAATATAAGTGCATGAAACGCTAGTGTCTCTTGACAATTAAGTGTCGTTAAGTAATTGCATAATTTTGCTAAGTTAGCCAACAGTCTATTAAGTATGTAAATTAACTGGATATTCTGAATATTTGCTAATATAAGTGCATGAAAAATTGACAATTAATTTAAATAAGGCTGTGTTCTTAAAAATTGAATTTTAATTCTCTAATGTTTTAAATTAAAATAAGAACGTAATTAATACGTCGGTGTACTTGTGTGCTTGTGTAAAATGTGTGCTACTGCCTCAGGATATTATTTTTTACAATGCTGATGATGAAAACTTAGTTGCCGAAAACGTATTTAGCATTAAATCAAAATTTTGTTTAATAATTAAGTAGTGACCAGAGTTCAATTCATCAACGACTACCGATATACTATTCATATTATGGCAATATATCTCAAACTGATGAGAGAAAAATTGGACAACGTATTTATGAAAATATGTAATGAAGCCGATTGTGTTTTTAATGGGCTATTTATATTCGTATATTACTTGTTTTCTTCGATAATCTTTTGCCACCTCAGTGGGCTTCATACTTTCTCGTTCATAGCAAAACCCCATTGGCGAAAAACATTATAAGATGTTGATTCAGACTCTCATCTGAATCGAACGTTACACCACCCAAGGTGTTTTAAAGAAAATGACAAAAGAGGAAGTCTGAAAGCTCCACTCAAAATCCAATACTTTTTGTTAGGTGAAAAGGTCGCGTCATCGTAGTGTAATATCAATTCCTTATGATTAACAAGATCTACATGTTTCCGAATTAGAGATTTGTTTAAACTTTTCAATTACCAACAGAATACAATTCAATTAACTGTTTCGTTACTTGGAAAGATCTGCAAGAATATGATACCTTTAAAATCCCAACACATTTAAAGTAACTACAGCTTTTCTTTATTGCTGCATTAATGGCTAAGGCTAGGCATGTAATACTTTTTGTCTTCATTGACTGTGGCACTTTTAAAATGTTGTGCTTCCCTTTATTTCGCCTCGGTCGGCAAAAAGAGTCGTCCTAGATCCCTAGAAAGAGAAACCCAATCGAGCCTAGAAAACCAGACCCTCCAAGACAAAGCGAAGAACACACACCTTCACAAGCGTAAATAAGTACATATAAGTATAAGGACAAAGCCAAATTGAGTACACACACTCGAAGTCTTATATAACAGTCATATGCGTTAGAAAAAAGTACATAAAAATAAATCAAATTGTATAGTGGACGAAAAATTTTGTGGATTTGTCATTCGAGCAACTCGAGATGAAAAACGAAATAAAAGTAAATAAAAATAAGATTGATCAAAACTCAAAGAATGCTACGGGGTCCGACGCACCAGATGTTGGAGTTTACTCATGAGAAGATCATGGGATGGAGGACGACACCAAGGATCCATCATTAAGTAACGGGTTATCCAGCTTTTTGCTTTCGGTTAGGTCCCTACGGAAAGATACTGTAAGAAAGGTTCAGTTGATGAAGGATTTAGGTCTTGTTTACTCTGTTCATTATGCATAAACCACGATGAGCTGATTATTATACTCATAATCCTATTTTGTAGGTCCTTCAGGATATTTCGGTTCGAGTTGGCGATCGTGCTCGAAGACAGTGTATCGTAGACAAGCAGTGGCCTAAGACACTGCTTGTAAACGAGAAATTTAATAGAAATATTAAGAATGATACTACTACTCTCGATGACATTTTTAGCGAATTTTAAGGCCTGGATCAAAATCGTTTTCACAATATATATAATATATATATATATATATATATAAAATGAAATATGACGAAAACAATCTTTTTTAAGGCGAGTGATAACTAATGATGAGAAGTGTATATATATATATATATATATATATATATATATATATATATATATATATATATAAGATTGTTTTCGTCACGTTTAAGAAACATGTAGTAAAATTTTATATGGGTTATCAAGTGAACTTCTTGGGATTCAAGAAGGACCCAAATATCGTGCTTACTTACGTGTCTTTTTCATATAGTTATGATCGCTTGAGTAATGGATGTTTAATATTTTTGTAATTTCAGTAGGAGACGAGAAGAAAGAAAATTAACACATTAATCAAAGCAATGATCCTGACCAATGCAGAATAAGGCCACTTAATAATAGTTGAAAATAAACAATCAGAAGAGGAATAATTATTTGACGGCAAAATGGACAACGAAATCACGGAAAGAACATAAAACTGAAAATTCTTGAATGTTATTAAAACAAATTTTCTAGTAAGCAAAGACAGTTACTTATTTATTTAATATATAGATTCCTTAAACTTGGAAACATATGCCCAATAGTGACTACATCTTAAGATATCGTACAATAGGAACAACTTTCAGTGATGTATATGACACTATAACATACTTTATTAACGGTATACAGAATCATTGGTCAAAACCGGTTGTGAAAACACTATTTACGGTGACAATAATCATAAACAACGCCCGCATTATAAATATTCATTAACCTTCTACTTCTTGGCTTACAAATGTGCTGTACATTGAAGACTCACTATCGCCTGTCTATATTGGCGAGAGCAACCACATCCTATAGTGCTACGAAAACAATGCTGAAAACGGTGAACAGCTTGTCGACTAAGCTGAAATTGGCAACATCCAAATACTTTTGAATGCTAAAGGTTAACCCACTTTCTTATGGAGAAGCTGGATTATAGGTTTCAGTCTCAATCTCTGTTGGATCTGATGCGAGTCTCATGCACTTATTTCCTGCTACAGGAGCTGTACTTTCTAAATCCTCGCACAAGCAACGCCGGCATGTACTGATCAAAATACGACTTCGAATACCTCCAGTCGAATCCACACTTAGACCACAATGGAACTTTGACAAAGCAAATTAGGTTGAATGCTCCAAAGAGCTTGATTTTGCATTCTATTTAGAACCTCTGAAGTCGAAAAGTATCATCGCTCTAAGAATTTAGTACAGGCAGCAAAGAAACATGTTCCTCGTTGGTATCGCATATATATCCTGGGATGTACTGAAGGGGGTGGCGGTTATACATGGATTTTGAGAAATAATGGGATACTGTGATTGGTGATAACTTGATGTGTATAGTAGATACAACTAGAGTGAACAAATGGGTATCAAAAGTCTAAAGTCTTAACTTCACCCTATCGCGTCGCAAGGCATGTGGATTACTTTAATTAAAAGAGGATGGTTAATATAATATATCTTGTGCTTCTTCAGAAATAGTACACACCAAAGTATGCCACAAGAAAATAGAGAAAAGTGGTTGTTTTCATACCGATCTATAGCTCATAATCATGGACGGCAGAAACATAACGCACAGAAAAAAAGTTCCAAGCAACTAAAATGAGAGTTCTAAGAAAAATTGAAAATGAAACACGGTTACATCTGATCTGAAATGGCATATGTACATCGACCGAGACTAACCACGATACCAGTAGATAAATAGTAATATAAAGTAATATAAAGAAGAAAGTCAATTAATTATATTATATTAATAAGATAGTTCGGTCATAAAAACAGGGTTGATGGCAGAAGGATAACAAGAAGGATATTCAAAGCAATAACAGTGAAGAACAAAACCAGAGAACCAAGAAAAGTATGGCTAGACGTAATCAAGGAGAGGAAAGAAACTACAGACAGTGTTACCACAAATAAAGGACCAGAAGACATAGAAAGAATTCTGGAAAAAAGACACAGAAAGCTCCTTCATTACTCATACCCACGAGTAGAAGACGACAGAATTAAGTAAGTAAGAAGACAGTAAATATTTTTGTTTTGCGCAGTAGGATATTATGTTTATATGTAAAACTATTCATAATTTTCTATACTAGTCAATCCGTTGAAATGCTATTTTTTAATATGAATATAAATTAGGAATAAAAATTAGTAATGTAAACAATTAACATAAGGCGAAAGAATATAAGATCATAATTGCTTAACCTCCTGCTCAGGAAAAGTGAATGCATTTAGTTTATTGTCTTAAAACTTAAACGGTAATTAAACATATAAACGTTCCTTATTGCCTGCTATACGTCGTTTTATTCGCATTTTGCTGTAGAGGATATCTTGTGATGTAAATGCAGCGCTTGCGGGTCAGAAACATGTAATTAGATCCTCGTTTGAATTGTTCGTTTGAAGTACATGCTTTCGTCATAATGTATGTATTTTGAGAAATACGAATAGTCACTCTACTAAGCATCTATACACTTAACTCTATATGTGTAAATAAACAATGAATGGAGGCCTTAAATTGCTACTTGACAAAGCTCCTTGAGAAGTCCTATTACAATTTCATGATCTATACTTAGAGGTTATATATAAAGTAATTCCTGTAATTTCATATAATTTGTTTCAAATTTGTACGGAAACTTTTTCGATTTAATAAACTATTGTTGAAAGTAATTATTATAAATTATGTTAAAGTTATTTCAATATTTAAATGCGAACGAATATCAGTAAATAGGTCACAAAATTTATTTAAAAATTATTTTTCTTTTTCAACATAGTAAATATGCTTATAAACAGAACAAATAAAAACAATGATTATGGCAAATGAAGATCAAATTTATGGAATAAAAAATAGATGGACAGGATAAGAAAAATGCTAATATACTTAGGAACAATAATAGAATGAAACGGAAAACTAGACGGAGAAATAAATGAAAGAGTGAAAAAGTGGAAAGGTTGATTAATGACAAAAAATGATTTTTCTAAAACCAAGAAAGGAGTTCCGAACGCAAGTGCCAACACGAACATTAATGTCTTTGAACTATGGAATACTATAGAAAAATGTAATAGAAAATTTAATCCAGTACAGATGAGATTCTTTAGGAAGATGCAGGGAAACACAAGATAGTCTAAGGTCAGGAATTAGACTCAATGGACACAATTAGGAATAGATGGGGGGGAGGTAGAACTATCAGGTGGTGACCGTGTAGCTATTACGACTTACGAGGGTGGTCCAAGAAGTACCCGACCCAACAAAGAAAACACATACATTTTGGAAGGAAATATAATAATAACATAATGAACATAATCTCCTTTCAGCTCTATACACTTTTTCCAGTGATGTTCAATAAGTTCGATACCCTTTTTATACACGTAATAAGAACTGTCTCGCTAATCAAAATAGCCATTAACTGTCGACACACCTCTTCATCGTTGGAAAATCTTTGAGCCCTGAGTCATTTTTTCAAGTTTGGGAACCGAAAATAATCCGAGGGGGCTAAATCTGGCGAATAAGATGCATGAGGTAGCAATTCAAATTTTAATTCATTAATTTTGGCCTCGTAATAACGGATTTGTAAGCTGATGCATTGTTTTAATGAATCGACACTTCCTTCTTAGTCAAATGCGGCCGTTTTTGTTTGATTTCTTCGCCCAAACGTTGCAATATGTTCGCATAATATTCGCCGTTGATAGCTTTTCCTTTTTCAAGATAGTCCAATGAAAATTATTCCACGCGCATCCCAGAAAAGCGATGCCATGACTTTTCCTGCTTTGTTACTGTGAAACTTCGCTAAACACTCAATTGAAGCACCTTCACGACACTGTTTTTGCTCGAGTGTGAGCCAACGCAGCACCAATCTTGCACATAGTTCTCTCATATCCAAATTTTCAGATAATATGCGATGTACCGCACTTTTTGAAATGCATACTATGTCTACTAGCTCACGCACTTTTAGTCGACGATCATCCTGTACCGCTTTATAGATTTTCTTCACCATTTATGGAGTCGTCACCTCATTTGGTCAACCACTGCGGTGTTCGCCTTAAACTCTGCTACCCAATATTTCACTGCTATAAACGAAGAAGCAGACTCACTCAGAGTAGAATCCAGTTCAGCTTTTATATCGGTTGGACTGAGGCCTTTCAAATAAAAATATTGTATCACGTAACGATGACCCATTTTCTCCACTTTTACAAATTCACTGAAAACGTTCACTATTGATGGCTGCCAAACAAATACTAAACAACGTAACGTCCTCAAACTTGAAACATATGTTTTATAGATTGTGTACTTTCTAATACAGTGACATTTTTCAAACAAATCCCGCCATCTCTAGGTCAGACCGGGTACTTATGGGACCACTCTCGTATGTATAATTTTCTGGTTATTCGTCTTTATAAATGCATCGAAAGTTTATTTTTCACAAATACATAATACTATGAAAAGATTTGATCAAATTATACAAATTTATGTGTTATAATGGAAAACTACTTCATAGAATGAAGTATTCAAAAACCCTTGCTATATTCACTATCAGTATTTATAAAATTTTCTTGTAGTTTTCTGTAACAACAGTCTTCTTATTATTATTAGAACATTTATTGTCGCTGTCATGATGATGATAATTTTCAACGTTCATGCGGCGTATAAAAATCTACGTGGCTGACTACATATACAGAAGGTAAAGTTAGATTTAGTAAATCTAAATAAACACTACTAATGTTTTATTGTTTTTCGTATCAAAATGCATTAGAAAAGTTGATTTGCAACTTTTTACATACAATAATACTGACAAAGAAGAGTAATTATTATTTACAGACCAGACAATGAAATGGTCTTAGCAAAATTTAACAAAGATTGTTAGCTCAGTCCGATAATGAGTTTGATCTAACATACATACATATGTACAAAAAGGTTTACGATCTCAATCGCAATCGTTGCTCTATATTTTTAGGTCGAGCCATTAAAAAAAAAAGAACAATGGTTTGCATTTCATGCAATTCTAATGACACACGAGTTTGTTTACACATCGACCTGATAACAAAAAACTTCAAATTACTGCATTCTCGCTGTTTGGGAAATATTTAAAAAAAGTGTATATATTAATTACACTCCGCAAAATAGCGAACAAGAAGTTGTTTCTACAGAATATTTAATATTATTAACCTAATTTTAAATCGGAGATTTACTATTTTAAAAAAGTTTCGACGACATACCTTTCAATTTCTTTTAAGTTAATGCCAGTTTAGAATGCTTGATGAAGCTGACGACGAACTTATTAAATTTATATTAGTTATATCCAAAATTATTCTACTAATTTAAATGCCTAAGATAATGTGATGATTTGATGCAAAACTTTTTTGTTTGTTTGTGCTTTATTTTATATATATATATAGAATATTGTATAGCAATTATATTCATTATTATTTCTCGCTTAACAGACATTTCCCGACAATGGACGTCTCTAATCAATGGACAGTTTCTGAAGCACCGACTGTCAGTATACTATTTTCTATACAACAATATCTCTCATCAATGCACAGGGACAGTAATGGAATGGATATTAGTGCTTCTTAAAATTTATATTTGGTAATAAGATTAATTTCATTGCCTATAGAGTGTTTAAGCCAGGTAATAAATTTATTGCAATTCCTATAAATTTAAACATAATTATTTTAATATATTGGGGTTGGCAACTAAGTACTTTCGGTTTTGTAGTATAAAATAAAACACTTTTTTTAAACAAAGAATAGTTTTTAATCAATTATATATTTTCCATTTTGTTCAATGACTTTTCGCCATCTTTCTTTCAGCTGCATGATTCCGCGCTCATAAAATTTCTGGTCCTTTTCAGCAAAAAAGTGAACCAGGTGCGAGTGAAGGTCATCGTCATTTGTGAAAGTTTTACCATTCAAAGAATTCTGCAAATTTCGAAATAAATGGTAATCAGATGGTACTAGATCAGGGCTGTATGGGGGATGTGGCATCACTTCCCAGCCAAGCTCCAATAGTTTCCCACGAGTTGCCAAAGATGTGTGAGGCCTTGCATTATCTTGGTGGAAAACTACACCTTTCCGATTTGACAATTCTGGCCGTTTTTCTTTGATTGCTTCATCCAGTTTTATTAATTGTTGACAGTAAACATCAGAATTGATCGTTTGGTTCCTTGAAAGCAGCTCAAAAAACACAACACCTTTGTAATCCCACCAAACTGACAGCATGATCATTTTTGGATGCAATTCAGCTTTCGATGTGGTTTGAGCTGGTTTATCGTGTTTGCTCCATGATCGTTTTCGAACTATGTTACTGTACAGGACCCATTTTTCATCACTAGTGATGATTCTTTTTAAGAAAGGGTTGGTTTCATTTCGTCTAAGGTGCATATCGCAAAAGTTAATTCTTTGTGTTAAATGAATTTCTTTCAATTCGTGAGGTACCCAAATATCAAGCTTCTTAACTAGTCCAAGATATTTTAAATGTTCTTCAATTGTTGTGTGCGATACATGTAGCCTCTCCGCAACCTCTCGAACAGTTATATGACGATCCTCTTCAATTATGACTTTGATTTGGTCATCATCAACTTCAGTAGGCCGACCAGAACGTTGCTCATCTTTGAGGGAAAAATCTCCAGAACGGAATTTTTTATACCAATTCTGACACGTGCGCTCTGTTAAGCAATTAGCACCATAAACTTCACATATCTTTATGTGAGCCGCAGCAGCTTTGTTTCCTTTACGGAAATAAAATAGTAAAATATGTCGAAAATGTTCGTTTCTGCACTCCATTTAAAATTAACACATAACTAATAGCTTTAATAAAAATCACGCACTACTTGCTTCTGAAGTTACGTCAATGTGACTAGTATCACGCGACAAACGGTAAAGTACAACACTTACATACATTATACAAAAAATAAAGCAACGCTCTGTATCAGTAAAAACCGAAAGTACTTAGTTGCCAACCCAATACATGCAATAAGTGCTGTAATGATTACCTATGGAGCGATTAAGCCAGGTACATAATAAATTTATTGCAATACCTATAATTACATTACATTATAACATAATTACATATTTTAATATAAGTGCTGTAGTGATGGTCTTTCGGTTTATTATATCTATTTACATACATATAAATGTATAATAATTATTGCCCCTGTAACATCCTTAACAATGGACATGAACAACATATAATTAAGGCAGGTAATAAGTACAACTGTAATGGTGGTCTTATATAAAACGGCTATTGCTTTTATAGCATTCAGTTGATATTTAATGCCCTAACAAGTTAGATATCTAGTGTTTTAGTGTTCGTATAAGTAATATGGCTACGAAAACGAGCAAATTGCTCAGTTTAGAAGAAAAAGTTGATGTTATTCAGTGTGCAGAAAAGAGTAAAGTGTGAGACTGCTTACGGAAAGATTCTATATCGGTAAAAGTCACATGGGCGATATTTTTAAAAACAAGGTTCATATTAATAGACGGTTTACTGAAAGTGGAAATTCACACGAAAAGAAGAAATTTGTGAAAACAGAAGGAGCTGCACTTACTTCAGAAACTAAAAACATTAACGAAGCTTATGAAAAGCTAAAGGATATTAAAAACTTTTTTTTTTCTTGTGTGACATTACTCAAAGAGAAAAAGTCGCTGAGATAGTTTGCAATGTATACACACAAATTGTAAACAGCACTGAATTTGTTCAGTGCGATAGACAGTAGCAGTAGTTGAGCCCTGAAGATGTCCCATACGAGTGGATACGAAACGTCGGCAGTTATACCAGTGACGCGGTTCCAACCCGGAAGCTCAGAAGAAGGGTACAGTGAATTTAGTTTAATATCTGTTTCCATAATGCAATTTATGGCATGTCAGAAGACTCGAACTTCACCATTCTCCGTGGTTTAAAGGTCAAGACACGTGTCCAGTTAGTATGAGTATACGGGTTCAAGCCTTACGCGAAGAATAGGAATTTAAAAACCTGCATTATATATACGATGTAAACAGCAACTTAAATTATAAATTTTCAGTTTCGCATCATTAAATTCTGCAGTATATATACGATGTAAAAAGAAATTAAAACTGGAAATTTTCAGCTCCGCGTCATAAAAAAGCTACCGTGGATATTTAATATCTGTCCATAATGTAATTAATTGCACGTTAGAAGACTCGAAATTAATGGTTCTCCGTGGTCTAAGGGTGAAGGCACATGCCTAGTTAGTATTAGATCGCGGGCTTGAGCATTGCCCAGTGAAAAAGAAGTTTTACAAGAAAAAGAACCTGCATAATATACGAGGGTGGTCCCATATGTACCCGTCCTGACTTAGAGATGGCGGTAGTTGTTTAAAAAATATTACTGTATTAGAAAGTACACAATCTGCAAAGAATATGTTTCAAGTTTGAAGACGCCACGTTGTTTAGTATTTGTTTAGCAGCTCAGTAGTGAATGTTTTCAGTGAATTTGAAAAAATGGAGAAAATTCGTCATCGTTACATGATACAATCCTCGGCCTCAGCCCAACCGATATAAAAGCTGAACTGGATTCTACTCTGGGTGAGTCTGCTCCTTCGTTTGCAACAGTGAAATATTGGGTAGCAGAGTTTCAACGACGCCGTACGAGTTGCCAAGACGAGCATCGCAGTAGTCGACCAAATGAGGCGACGACTTCATAAATGGTGAAGAAAATCCACAAATTAGTACTGGATGATCGTCGACTGAAAGGGCGCGAGCTAGCAGACATAGTAGGCATTCTAATAAGTGCGGTACATCGCATACTATCTGAAAATTTGGACATGCGAAAGCTGTGTGCAAGGTGTATCGTGAAGATGTTTCTATTGAGTGTTTAGCGAAGTTTCACAGCAAAAAACAGAATTTTTGCGCCATTTCATAAACATGGATGGAACATAGGTTCATCACTTCACATCCGAGACAAGCGAACAATAAAAACAATGGACTCAAAAGGGAGAGCCAGCTGCAGAGAAGGCAAAGACTGTTTCATCTGCAGGCAACGCCATGCATCGATTTTTTGGGATGCGCGTGGAATAAGTTTCATTGACTACCTTGAAAAAGGAAAAGCTTTCAACGGTGAGTATTATGGGAACTTATTGCAACGTTTGAGCGAAAAAAGCAAGCAAAAATCGCCGCATTTGGCTAAGAAGAAAGTGTTATTTCATCAAGACAATGCACCAGCTCACAAATCCGTTATTGCAATGGCCAAAATTAATGAATTAAAGTTTTAATTGGCACCTCATGCATCCTATTCGCCAGATTTAGCCCCCTAGGATTATTTTCTGTTCCGAAACTTGAAAAAGCTCAGTGCTCAAAGATTTCACAACATATTTCTTTCCAAAATTTTTGTGTTGGCTTTGTTGGGCCGGGTACTTCTGGGACCATCCTCGTATACGATGTAAGAAGTGGTTAAAATTAGAATTTTTCATGATTACATGTACTTCTGTGTAGTTGTATAAGGGAACTGCTGCATCTTGTATGACTGGCGGATATACCAAATTCATCTGAACTTTTTGAACACATTTAAACGTTAAATTTTTTATTGCAAATTTTTAATACGCATAGACCTTAGGGTGTATTAAGGTACCATCCCGGTATTATTTATTTATTAATAAACCATAGCCATCAACATAATTCATTAAATATTAAACAGTAATGAAACATATATGAAGTTACGAGGTCACAGAGGACGGGCACATGTTGCACAGCATTTCCAACTTATAATTCGTTTCCTCCTTACGCGCTTACCACCGTCGGCTTTCGTTGAAAGTTTACCGGATCTTTGATAGCTCGGGTGAAATACTATTGTCACTTTGATCTTACACGTTCATTGAAATATGTCAAATAATTGTGCCAATACAAAGTGGTAAAGAGATCTTTACAGGCGTTCGTGAAACTCGAAGTAAGCTATTCTGCCGACGGCTTTTCCTTCCAAGAAATCATTTCCCATTTCTCTCTATCTTTTTCTCTCTCTCTATAATATATATATATATATATATATATATATATATATATATATATATATATATATATATATATATCTTTCACTTACTTCGTCTCTTTTTCCTTCTTAACTATTACCGTCTTTCTTCCTTTGCGTCGTTCTAAGTACGGTACCCGCTAACATATCGGTAAAGGGCGAACGATAGGGCCGTAGACTCTGCGTCGAGAGACACCCCTAGGGAGGACTCCCAACACGAAACAGTTGAGTAACCTTTTAATCCACTTAAGGGATCCGACACGGGATACAGAAGAAAAGGAACGATCCAAGATTAGATGACGTTATACATTATGGACCCTGGGAAGCTGTATCTTATTGAGATCGGCGATAAATAAAATTACAATAAATTATCTTGTTTAACTCCGTAAAGATAAATGATCGTTCATGCAGTAACAAATTATGTTTTAAATAAATGTAATTTCCGAAATGTATTTTCGAATTTGTTTGAAAGTAAATATACAAATGCTAATATAACCAATTTATCTTAATAATGAAGTCTATGTACGAGGTGTGGCAATTAAATAACGAGACTAGTATGAGAAATGTTATTTATTGCAAATAAACTTATACATATTTAACTTTTATCCCTTCGAAAATATGTAATATACATACGTATATATTGTATGTTAACGTGTATGGAGCATTCGACTAAAATTAGCTGTCGATATTGCAATTCCTTCTTGGACTGCTTTTATTTTATAATAGCATGCTGTTATACTTTATCACTTAAGGTTGATATATAACCCCTTTCCAAATTAATTGTCGTATTTTATATACATATTTCGACAACTAAGTTGTCATTATCAGCAAACAACTAACACGCACATAGTGTGCGTTTTGGCTTTCGACAGTACCGATCGTGTATGGAATTTGTTTCGTGCGTGTTTTTGCCGTAGTCTTCCGGGTGCGACACGGTTTAATTGTCTGCTGATGATGACAACTTAGTTGTCAAAATACTTATACAGAATACGATAATTAATATTGAAAGAGGGTTATTTATCAACCTTAACAATTCATTTCTGAAAACGATTTGTCGATTTAAACTTAAGTGTAACTATGAAACTCTACACTATAACCTTCACCATTCCTTCCTATCAGTAAGTCAAATGAACAAGCATTACAGACTGAGATCTCTTCCTTCTGTAATTATTGTTGCGTGTGATAAGTCGCACAGAACCGGGTACGTTGGATAATTTTAAAATCTACTTCAGTTTAAAAACTAGACACTGGAAGCGTTGAGATTTGATGTAATAAAATTGCTGGATCAATATGATTGTTGGTTGATCTCAACCAGCTCTTTCTCTTCACCGAGATAAAAGTAAAAGTTTCTGAACTCGTTCCAGCAGTAAATGTTGGCTAAGAAATAAGTAAAGTAAAACTTTCAGAGAATCCAAACCGCAAAAGTGTTTAAAAGATCTTATAAGAATTCTTAAAACTTTAGATGCGGAGGAAATGTTTTAATAAAATATTTGTTGGATCAAAAGTAAGCTAGAATGTAACGAACTCCAAAATCTTTAAACTTTCCTCTAGAATTCCTCTTAAAGAAAAAGAACACGACATGCCTATCAATATTTAGGCTTATGTCGTTTTGCAGAATTGGGCAGTCCACATAAAAAGCGATATTTTGGAAAATTTTAAGAAAGGGCGTAACCTAATAGTGCGTCTATATACTAGGTATCCCATGATATAATTGCCACAGTTTAAGGATGTGTTGGTTAAGCAATTTCAAGTTGCTTATGTTCAATGAACATATGCTCAAAATTCTATCGTAACTGAGCTACAAACGTTTAAAGTTCACATTGTTGTGCATTCGAAAACCCAAAGTAAACTTGGGAAATCTATTTTCAAGACAGATTTTCGCTTAATGTTTGGTATGGTATTATCGATGGCCGTCTCATTGTCCGTTTCGAAGAACGTCTCACGGCAGTGGGTTATTTACGTTTACTGGAAAGGACTTACAACATTACTGGATGATGTGCCCCTTAAGGTAGGCCGACGAATGAGGATACAGCACGATGGTGTACCTCCGTCCTTTAGTGGACAAGTAACAGATTTCTTAATCAAAATTTTACGAAACGATAGATTGGAAACTGTTCACCAATTGTTTGCTCGCCAAAGTTACTAAACTTAAATCCTCTAGATTATTTTTATAGACAATGCTGAAAAATTTGGTTTTTGCAGAACTTAAAAAAGAAAGAACAAATTTTGGCTAGATTATGGATACTGCAGAACCTGTTTGCGTTGACCTTCCCGGCCCCTCAGCATCCTCCATAGTTAAATTTCCCCTTTGGAATTCTCTATACCACCTGAATATCGTTGTGCGATGTAGACAAACATCATCTAGTGCAAGAGTCATTTCTTCGAAGCACTGGTCTATGTTTAAACCACGCACGAAATTATAACGCAAAACTGCCCTTATCTCATTTCGTGACCACGATGCCATCGCAAGCACTTTACACTCTCACTACCAATGAATAACTGAGCCCATCGACATGGTGCGGCGGCTACTATGCACGTATGAACATATCTCAACATGCAGCAACAAGCAGCTTCCTGCGATTCATTGTTGCGTCATATTGAAAAACTTTCCTTGTACCCTTTGTAGTTTGCGCAGTATTTACTGATAAAATATAGACAAATTGTAACTAATAATTGACTTAATAATTAGCCGTGTTATCTCCCTCGTCA
The DNA here is from genome assembly GCA_031893035.1 of Dermolepida albohirtum. NCBI lineage: Eukaryota > Metazoa > Arthropoda > Insecta > Coleoptera > Scarabaeidae > Dermolepida > Dermolepida albohirtum. The sequence continues at coordinate 97,882 of JAVIWB010000788.1, forward strand.
ATATACACATTATCTAAATTAAACGATCGCTGCGAAATGAAGTTAGTTCCTATATACGTCGTAGCAGTACTTGCCTTACATCTTCATTACATTTAACTGGAGAATTTGAAAAGGAACTGTGCATATATCTGCATTATTATCTTTTTCCGTAGCAATGTTATTTTCTTTAACGACCATTTTAAGTTGATACATAAGTACACACCAGGCACTTAATAATAAAACCTTAACGCCAGACGTGCATCGTGTTTCCAGCGCCTTAGGGCGGCTTTATTAAGATTTGCTCGAAGACGCCACCATTTCCTCAAAATATATCGTTACGAGCACATTTTGCACTTGAATTACGGTCTCACATTAGATGAAGCGAGACCGGGACACCACCATTACGTTAATAAATATATGTAGGAAAGTTAGAAGAATCGCGACCTACAAGATTTTTGTTTGGTGTCGTTGATGCATTTTCTCGCTTCCCATTGCATGAAGACAAATATCGTCGTCTACGTTTTCGAGTTGGCCCAATTTTTCTTCGTCTGTCGTTTAACGGTGCGTCGCCGAGAACGTCCAATGCAGCACTGGTACCATTCGTGGGTGGTGTGCTAATGTCGGCGCATCTCGCCGTCATCAGTCTTCATTAATTGTACAATGGAATGTTCTCTCGCATCGTCTGTTTCTAGATGACGGTGCCATTACCACTTTCTTTTTCCTTTTTATTGCCGCCGAGGTTTCTTTTTGTATTTCTAATGTTTAAACGTATGCTCACGTGAGAAATGTTGAAGTATGGGGTTAATTGCGAGTTGCCAGTGTTTATTGCACGTACTTTTTATTTAATTTTAAATGTGCAATTTGAATATATGAACAGATTGAGATGAGACTTAAATATAACGTAATTAATAAAGTTTTTGCTTTTAATAGCAATTCTAGGAGGTGGAATTGACATGCTAACATGGTTTTTTTAGTACAATACATCACAAATAATTTCAAACGTATTCATTAAGCTTACTTCTAATAATTTTGTAGCTCATAATTCTGAAATTGTTACTGTCTCAATTTTCCTATTCAATTATTCCTATTAAGATAATTACCTTTTGTTTTATATTCCATTTCCTTCATTTATTACTTCACTTATAAGTTTCTAAAATATATTCTCTGCTTGACATTTCTTCCATCGTTTATTATTTATTATATACGAGTATAACATGGACGTGTGTCTAGGCGATTCACTATCATCAATATCTGTTTTATGGCGCAAAAAGAATTGCTGAGACTTTAGGTAGAGGCAGTTAAATGGACGTCGTCTGTACTGACTTTAACCGGAATCTTTGTCACCAATGACTATCCTAGGGTACTTTATAACCTCTCCTCCTTTACTTTGAATAATACTTTTGTAACGTTACACCTAATTTTGTGTATAGAATAGTTTTATTTTATATTTTTTATTTTTTAATTTTATTCAAATAAAGATGGTATTTAATTGGTATTTCCAAAGATAAATGTTTTAGGATAATGCTCAGTAAGAATCTAATTATACAAAGGATATAAATGCATTGCCTTGTCGAAATGCATTTATATTGCTGTTATAGGTTTAATCTTCAGAAAGAGTAATAAATGTAAATCCTTTAGATACAGCTCATATTCCTTTTAGGGGCACTTATTGTGCCTTTTAGATATTAAGTATATATTGTATTTGTGTTGTCCTTATCGTAATCCCTGAAAGATTTTATTGATGTACTAGCTGTTCCCTGCGCGCGTTGCTACGCTACCAACTATGATAAAATAAATTTGAAGGAAAGACATTACACAAATATTCAATTCATTTTGAGTCATTTTATTGATTTTGTTCATTTTGAAAAAATTGTGACATTGCAGCGTTTCGTTTCAATTCGATATTTATTGAAGTGCTGTAGGATACACAATATTTCTTGTTTTCCCATCTGGTGCGTAAACGAACAAATCAGAAGGCTTTCCGACGCGTGAGCAGGCCACATAGGCCACATAGAGCTGCCCACGTGAGAAGCTTGGATTCTCCTAATTTAATCCACAGACTTGCAACGATTGTGCTTGTGCTTTGTTGATAGTCATTGCGAAAGCGAGTCGTACCGGGAACTGCAAACGTTTGAATTCGAATGGCATGTCTGTAGGGATCATTGGGATACGTGGCAACAGTACGTCTTCATCTTTGAATTTTACAGTCAAAATTGTTGCCTTGATAACATTGTTCATCATTTTCTTGACTGAGTGTCTGGTTTCGTTTCGAAGTCGTGGTGGATTTACGAGGGAGCGTTTTTATATTCGCGGAATGAGCGGGTTGTAGAGGGGGCGCATTGGAGGCGTGGCCTGTGCAGCGACTCATGATTAGTATAAATACGAAGTTTCATTGTTATTAGACAGTTAGTCTTTGAGCTATCGTCAACCAAGTAACATAATCAGGAGTGAAAAGTGAAATATGGAAATAATCGAATATCGTGCCGTTATAAAGTTCCTTACCAGGCAAGGAAAATCAGTCGCGACCATAATGAATGAGATGTCGTTGGTTTACGGCGACTCTTGTCCAGGAAAAACCATGGTGTACAAGTGGCATAGTTTATTTAAACAAGGAAGGGAATCCCTTGTAAATGTCATACATCACACTTTTTAAATGCCCACATACCTAGACAAATTCAGTACGCCATCTATATTTTATTTATTCTTAAAAAAATCGCGCAATTTGAAACAGCCTTTAGAATGGTGAAATCTGAATTAAAACAGTAACAATAAGTATATAAATGTACGACATAGTTGGAATCATTTTCTTTATAATTAAAACTTCTTTTGTATACTGATATCTCTGTTTCCATAGATCTTTCAGTTTGTCCGATATACTTGTATCTTAAAGTTTATAGAGCTTATAGACTCCCGATGTGCTGGATTTATTTATTTTGTCTTTGTTATTTTCAATTAAATTTCCTACCATATTGTTAGTTTGAATAGCAATATCTAAATCACATTTCGTAAATAATTTATTTGTTTAGATTGTAGACCTGTGCAACTTCACAGCTAAATAATAATTTGGTTTTTGTGTAGTTGGATAAATAATTTGTAGAGTTTTCACGTTAGTGTTTACTTAGCCAACTGTTAACTAGCTCGCTCTTATAACCATTATTAAGCGCAATTTGTTTTATGATATTTAATTCTTCCTGAAAATTTCAATTGGTGTAGGAAATAATTAACAATCTGTATATCATACTATTATAGGTTATTTTTTGAGTAAACGGGTGACTGGAAGAACTATCTAGGCTGATATCTGTGTGGACAGCTTTATAATAAAATCGCATATTCAAAACGATTATTATTTTTAGATATTGTTAAATCTTAATGTTGTAAATTTTATAGTTAGGTGTAAACAGAATCTTTGTTAAAAACGGACTAATGGGGTTACCCATAATTAGACTTTTGCTGAAAGAATTAGTATTATTATTAAATTGAAAACAATTTCCAGAGAGGCAAACTGATAATGTGTTTTAGATTTGATAATACAGTGCACTCGCGATAATATTAACACTAATAAATGAACACCCCAAAATATGAATACTTTTTCTCTGCCATTGACTTCTCCAAAATATGAACTTTGTACAAAAGCTTTAAAATATGAACATTTATTTTTTATTTTGAAACGGATTTCAGTTACATAATATGTATAAAAATTAGGGGAAACCCCGAGCTATTAACATTTGAATGCCAAATGTCAATGGTCAAACAAACAAGTGCACTTTTTAGTTAGGTTTTACATGTACGCAGACGCAAACCCATGTTTGGTTTTTAAGTGTTGAAATAAAAGTGAATAATTTGTCAAATATGCATACAAAAAAACATAAATTTCTAACTTTAAAGGAAAAATATGAAATTTTGGAGAATTTACAAAAAGGTGCAAGTGTTACTAATTTAGCGAAGAAATATGGAGTGACAAAGTCCACAGTATCTGGAATAAAAAAAGAATAAAAATGCAATTTCAAAATGTGTCAACAATACATTCATCAGACATGGAAAAAGAAAAACTATGCGACCGTCGGAGTACCCAAAAATGGAAAAATCATTGTATAAATGGTTTATGCGTATGAGGGATAAGAAATTCCCCATCAGTGGACTAATGTTGAAAGAAAAGGCCAAGGAGCTTCATTATAATATTAAGGAAAATAACTCTGACTTCAACGCGAGTGACGGATGGCTGCAGAATTTCGAAAAGAGATTCGGCGTAAGATTGCTCCAAATTTCTGGAAAGAAACTTTCTTCTCAACCCCAGTTGGTTGAACCATTTAAAGTGGCACTTAGATCGAAGATTGAAGAGCTTGGATTAAGTAATGATCAACTTTATAACGCCGATGAATTGGGTTTATTTTGGAAAATTTTAGCAACAAAAACATACGTGTCGTCTCAGGAAAAATCAGCCCCAGGTACAAAGACTGAAAAACAAAGAGTTACTTTCCTGTGCTGTGCAAATGCTACGGGATCTCATCAGCTCAAACTGCTTGTTGTCGAAAAGTCAAAAAAAACCCGTTGTTTCCAGAATTTTGATTGCCCTGTTCACTATCGTCATTCTAAATCAGCATGGACGACTCGTAACATTTTTAAAGACTGGTTTCATCGCCCATTTGTTCCAGAGGTAAAAGTTTTTATATTGACATTAATCGACACATACTTATTCATTTAAAAATATTTTTTACATAATTTATATGGAACAATTTTTAACAAAAAAAGGGCTTCCAGTGAAATCTATCCTCTTAATAGATAATGCCCCATTTCACCCACCTGAGGACGAATTAAAATCTGAAAACGGCTCTATTTTTGTAATGTTTATGCCACCGAACGTGACCCCACTCATCCAGCCCATGGACCAAAATGCTATAAGGATCACACAGCCGTATTACAGAAATAGCTTTTTGGCTTCCATTGCTGCTAAAGGCGGTGGTTTGATAGAAACTATGAATAATTACATTAAAGGAAGCTATCATTATTTCGGAATCAGCTTGGAGAAGAGTGGATTCAGCTGTGTTATCCAAATACAGGAACAACATTTTAAATATGGTAGTGAATCAAGATGATCCCGGAGTGTTGTTAGAGAAAATTTGCAAATGAATTTACGTGAATTGGAAGAAAGCGCCGCCAATGTTTTATGCGCCTTACTACCCGAGGTTTGTATTCTCTGAAATGTACTAAAAATTGTGTGTTATTCTATATTTTTTCATAGGTTGAATATACAGCCTCGAACGTTAAAGAATGGAATGAGGATGCTATTGAATATGAACATAATGAAGTAAAAGCTACACCCAATGAAGATGATTGTGTGGAGGAACCAAAGAGGACGGAGAGGCTGTCGATATTTTCAACAAGGCGTTGGATTGAGCTGAAGGTGAAATGGTTGGGTTGGGTTGGGTTGCGAGTTTTAAATGTTTTAAGAGACTTACATGAGAAGACAGTTTTAAAAGTTCCCGACCACGAGAAACGGCAAAAGAAGATAACAGACTTTTTTGAACATTAGCTTTATATTTATTTCTTGCATTTATGTATATGAATATGTATAGAAATACGAGTAAGTATATTTTTGTTTGTCGCAAACAAACTTAACTAACTTAACTAATGAAAACAAGGGCAGTTCGAATGCCCTTGTTTTCATTAGTTCATATTATCGCGAGTGGACTGTATAATATTAATAACATCTTTAGGCGGAATGATAAGAAACGAATTTTTAACGGTAAAAAAAATAACAAAAGATTAGCGATATTTAGATATTAATAAATGCTTTATGAAAAAGGAGAAAAAGTACATCCTTCCAACCCAATATTTACATAGTTAACCTTATTTTTAGGAGTATATGAATTTTGATTATTTCCTAATTATTGATATTTTATTGGCTCTTAAAATAATTTTAAACAAAGCTAATATACTTTGAAACTTTAACATTTCCCTTACATCCTACACTGTTTCATTTGTATCCTTTCACCCTTTTACGTTTAAAAATATACATACAAATGGGATTTTAATCTGGTCGAAGATCGTAATGTTATTAGGTTTAATCGTCATGAAAGGAGGGCTATTGTGTGAATTGTTTAGCCGGGTGGTATTATGCAGGTCGAGGCATTTCTGGAAACAATAGTCGCGTCGCGTCGACAAAGACGCCTCGAATTGGACGCCAGACGTGAGTTTATGGCATCGGCATTAAAGTTGCGTGAGTCGGCCGTATCTGCTCCCGCTTGCTGGCGTTTGTTGTTTCTGCTTCCTTCCATTCACCGTCGCGGGCATTGTGTTCCGTAAGGTATTGCCGCGAAGTTTTTATTATTCCGGTTATCATGACGTCGTCTTCGATGCAGAGAGTCCGTTCCCATTGTGGAAGAAAAGGAAAATTTATGTAAAATTTGCTTTGGAATCGTAAAAAAAATACGCGTGCTTCGTTTATATCTTGGAAAGAAATTATTACGAACGACAAATAGTATGGTTTGCTAACGAGTTCATGATTGAAATTATTACATTAAATATAATGTAGAGTAACTACTTACGGGTAATAATGTGCAATACAAATTTTAGAGATCTCACGGTTTGCTAAATTTGCATAAATTTAATCGAAAATGTAATAAATAGTAATAATAATAATAACAGCGCTTACTTAGTACAGAAATACAGTCTGTATAGAAACAGATAATCACTTATTAGTAGAGAATGAGAGAGGGGCGGAGGGGGACGGTTAAGTAAAGGGACCTTACCTCAAATGAGTTTTGAACCTTCTGTGAGGTAGACATTCATTGTTTAAATGAATTGTGTATGCAAAGCGCTTTGAAGCGGTATTCTTGTATTCCCACCCAAAAAAGTCAAAAATGTCCATAACTGCCACTTCAAGATATTTATGCAAGTCCACAGGATTGTGAATTCATCGTTATAAAGCAACAAAGGTAGTACACCAAATTCCAGGTCGAGTAAGGTTTTGTAATGGTACATTTACAGTTTTTTAATTTTTTTTATTATTTTTGTATATATATATATATATATATATATATATATCCTTGTTTTATTTAGTCATGTCATAAAATAGAAATTCCAAAGCATATGTATATTTGGAATTTCTATACCAAATGAATATATTAAACTGTGTTACGGTTAGTTTCAGAATATTATAAAAGAAGCAGAGTTATAGGTGATTATATATTATAGAAAATTACCAAATTATGTATATTATAAAAGTAATTATAGTTTGTGTTCAACATTTACGCGAAAGTCGAAAACCCTTTCATCGAAAAGCATATATTCTTAGGAAATATCGATATCAGATTAAAGAAAATGTTAATGGGTAGTCTAATGTGTTCCACGAAAACCATTGTTTTTGAATTTTTCGGGACCCATATTAGGCCAAATCACCACTTCGACAGTGGACACAAGTCGACCATAGTTGCGGATAGCGATAGTCAACGTATAGTTGCGGACAGCCGCAGTCGAATAGCCGACACGTGTCGGATATACGAGTCGTCGTCGAATAATCGACATATATACATATATATATATATATATATATATATATATATATATTATATATATATATTGACAAATAGTGTAGAAAATCTTCGGGTGGTCAAGTGTCAAAAGAAGAAGTGATACCCATGTTGAAAAGGTACCTATTAAGAGTAGCAAGAAGCGTTTTTTCTAAGCGATTCAGATCGTTTGTCTTTTGATCGCGTAGTTTTGTGTTTCCGGATTAAATTTAAAAGGGGTGTGTTCGTTTTTTTTGAAACCCCTTAGCGAATCTGAATCGCTCTGAGGTCAGTGTAAAAAAGGAAAGAGTCTCTCTAGCCGGAGCTAATTTAATATTTTATAAATTTTGTATACATAATAAATAATTTTGCTACATCACCCCATGTACTTTTATTTATTTTTTTCAAGGCGCCCAACAAAAAAAATGTTTTACAACGAGGCAACTGCTTAAAATACCCTGAATTAACTGTGTTACGGAGAAGCAGAGTTGAGGAAGAAGAATATAAAAGTAAGTTTCGTAACTTTACGCAGTCGTTTTCACGAATATATTCTGAAATATCTCAGTATAAGAACAAAACCATTGTTGTCAGCAAATCACCGTGTAAAGCGTCTTGTCTGGGCTTGTAATAACATTGAGCGAGATTGGTTAAATATTTCTTTCTGGGCTTGGATGCTTGATCACTATGTAAAGCATCCAGCTAAGATGCATGTGTAGAAGTGCTTCAGCATATGTGCTTTTGTAACGTTGTGTATTTACATAAACTTTGGACTCGGGTGGAATGGTAAAATTCTATCAAAAATGACTTCTGCCTTCCGTACAAAAGCGATTTGTTAGTGATACGCCAGAATGGTATTTTGAAGGACAATGACCCTAAATACCACAGTAGATTGTGTGTTGAATGGAAAGACGCAAACGGTTTTCATAATATTTGAATGGCTTTTGCAAAGTCCGGATACAAACCCAATAGAAACTATGTGTGCTATCCTAAAACAGAATCTTCGTAGTCATCGTAGCTTCAACATTAAGCAACTTTCACATCATATGAGGAAGATATTGGGATAATTACCAATAAGCTACGCAAAAAATTTAGTTGTTAGTATGAGGAAATGCCGTGAAGCCATCATAATAATTCTGGAGACTGGACTCTATTAATTATATAGTGCATAAGTATTTTGTATGGAGATTTTAGTAGAATAGAGTCTTTGTTGCTGCCTTCATTGAAATATAAACGGATTTTCATTTTTATAAAAGGTTTTCCAATAAGGACTTGACAACTTTTTTTCAAAATAAAATGCAGACCATTTGAGATATTTCAAGAACTTTATTATCAGGTTGAAGTACAATCAAAATATTCATGAATGAAGCTCGACTTCGTTCATATGGCCACTGCGGGCACGTTTGCAGCGGTCGATTCGCTGGACCCAATTTTCGATGACTCGGCCACACAATTCGGCCGAAACGGCGCTATTTCGCGTTCAATGTTGGCTATGAGCTCTTCCAACGTTGTCGGCTTGTTGGCATAGACCAATGACTTGACGTATCCCTAAAGAAAAAAGTCTAGAGGCGTCAAATCGCACGAACGAGGCGGCCAATCGACTGGTCCATTTCTTGAGATAACACGCTCATCAAACTTACTCTTCAATAAATCGATTGTAATGTGTGCTGTGTGGTTTGTGGCACCGTCCTGCTGAAACCGCATGTTGTCCAAGTCCATATCTTCCAATTCGGGCCAAAAATAATCGGTAATCATGGCGCGATGACGATTACCATTCACAGTAACGTGACGATCATTATCGTCGACGAAAAAATATGGCCCTATGACGCCGCCGACATGCAAACCGCACCAAACAGTCATTTTTTGTGGATGAAGTGGTGTTTCATGAAGCACATGTAGATTTTCCCCCGACCAATAACGCACATTTTGCTTATTGACGAATCCATTGAGCCAAAAATGAGCTTCGTCACTGAAAATGATTTTGCGATGAAATCGATCATCTTGGCGCATCTTTTCCAGAGGCCAATCTGAGAACGTACGTCGCTTCGAATGGTCCATCGGCTTCAATTCTTGAGTCAGCTTGATCTTGTATGGGTGTAAACCAAGATCTTTACGCAAAATTCGCCATAAAGTGGTCTGGGCGATGCCCAACTCTTGAGAACGCTGTGGAATTGACTGATTTGGATCATTTGCTACGGACGTTTCAACGGCAGCGATATTTTCGACACTTCGACCAACCCGTTGTTTCACTGGCACGGCAGCATCACACAACGAATATGTAGACTCAAATTTCTGCACTAAACTTGTTCCTGCCTGTCTACTAGGGCGAGAATTACGGCCGAAAATCGGAGTTAACGCTCTTAAAGTAGCGGTCACCGACTCCGAATTTCTGTAATAAATTTTTATAATTTGCAGACGTTATTCGATCGTGTACTTTACCATGATGGAAATGTTAAGTTTACTGAATAAATTGACAGTGACAGTTCGATGATTAATGAAAGGGTGCGTTCACAAATTGAATTAAAAGTTGTCATGTCCATATTGGAAAACCCTTTATTAACTGTATATAGAAATAATTGAAAAATTTCAATACAAAAGAAGATTGCTAATTTAAATTGTCAGACTTTAAACCATGTGTTTTGACGACCATCTGCAGAGTTTTAATCGGGATTCCACTCACCTTCTCCAGTCGGATCTTATGCAGTTTAATTTAGGTAGCCAATACTTTTTGTTCTATTTATCAATGATCTTTTTATTAAAAACCGATTACCCTGCGGTAGCATATGTTAATGACATTCAGATTTACTATAAAATAGCTTCCATTGACGACATTTATAATTGCTATCAGGGCTGGAATATAGTGAATCTTAGTGTAACACTTATCGACTAAGGCTGAATGTAAATAAATGTGGCGTAGTGACAACAAGAGTACTTCAATGTAATTCAACGCAAGTAGACCTGGTACACAGACAGATCTAAAACCGAAGATGACAATGAAGTAGAGTATTAATGTGGAAGCATTTGGAAATAGCTTGGAGATGTTTTCTGAGAAAATACGCGTCTGTATTTCGAGCAGAGACTGATGCAATTCTGAAATGAATGGAAAGAGCTAATAAGGAAACACTTAGGGACAATTCACTCGCATTAGAAGTACTGAACAACTCTAAGATTGTGTCTAGATTAGTATGGAAATGTGGTGAAGAATTCAGAGAACTGGCACAACGAAACGCAGTAAAGCTGCCTAGATACTGGACACTGGTGAATCACAGCGAACGAAATCACTGATAAGTTTGCCCGAGGAGGATGAAGACCAGAATATGAATTAAGACTACGTAAGTGCATTATATATGAGAATATGGGTAAGTAAACCGCACGTACAGAAGAACAAACGCAAGCATGAACATGGAAAGAACTTTCTTGGTGAACCATATCGTAAAAAGTTTGGAGAATTGCATAAGTGTAATATAAGAATACTTCGCAAGCACACCCATTAGATAATTGTTGAACAAAACCAGCAGCAATAATGAAGACCATAGTTGCAGATTCTGCAATAGGACTTCAGAAACGTTTAGCCACATTTTGTAAGAAAAAAACAATGGATCACAAGAAACAACCTGTCTATGGATACCTTAACGTAGGCTCAACATCATGTAATAGCCGATGTAGCCAATCTGTCATGAATTTATCTAGAATAATACAAGGAACAAAATATCCCTGAATTAAGTGTGGCGGATATATTGAGGGAATGCACACTAAGCTAAATAGCTGGCTGATAGCTCAAAGGAAAGTTACTGGCCTATTACGCCGGAGATTGAGTCTGATAGCCTGCTGTTCAGGAAGATGTTTCATGGTTTTCCTTTCGCGTTTAAATGAATGCTGACAGCCAAAGATATTAACTGCACCACAAGTCTAATACCAAGTAATACCTACTCATGGTCGCCAATGCTCTCTGTAATTGGCGCTAAACTATTGCAGGGTGTAAAGGCATGAATTACTAAATAAAATGACAATGCTTGGGGACTATTGCAGTCGAACGACCTCTAAAGGAAGAAAGAAAACTTAGATTCCGCAATTTATCGATTTTGTTAAAATCATAAAACTAACACACCACAGTTAATAAATAACTACGCACTGATTAAGCTCAATATTAAGAAAATATCCCCTTCTTTTTGTGGTTGTGGTTAATATCTATCAGTTTATTTAATCGGAAATAAGTTGTCTGCGTTTTACATAGTTCCCGCAAGAACCGAGAGAGAAATGAAAACGTACAAAGGAAAACCTACATGAAACGGGTATATTGCAATGACAATTAAAAAGGAAAAATACTGATTGGTAAGTACTATGGTAGATTTCTTTTGCTCGTATTTAGATTGTTCTACCAGATAGATTTATATTTTTAAACTGCATCAGATTATACTACGTGCTTTTCACTGTATTTAATTAGCTAATGCACCGTGTTTTAAATGCTAACCTTCCTGTGTATTTCTACATTTCAAAAGCTCATTCGTAATTAATGATTAATGTACAAGATAATCTGTTGTGAATATTAAAATATTGCGTAAATGTACATATAACGACCAGTAAAATTTATGGACATAATTTCTAATAATATTCGAATTTTGGCAGAAAGCGTAAAGAATAAATAGCTATCAATAAAATAGATGACTAAAAGTAAAGGCATCGAGGAAGTCCATAAAAGATTAAGAATATAAAATGCAAATGCATATCCATTGCATCTGAAAAAGTTTGTCCATTCGAACACAATAAATTTTACCAGATTGTATTTTTATGTTCAGCAAAAATTTCTAGTGGTTCTGCAATTTAAATTGCACTAGGATGAATTTATGTTATTGCTTCGAAAGTTCTTGAATAGCAAAAAGAATTCAATCGTAATTGAAATATTTTTAAGGAAATTACTTAGAAAAGTATTGAAAAGTACTGGCAGTTTTATATCCTCCTGTACCCCCAAAAAATGTAATTAATCTTATGTTATGAACTCGGCCGTTGTAATATGTAAAATAGTAGTTCTAAACTAGCAAGATACTTTCTTCTATTTATACCAAAACTATTCAAGCTTTAGCAATAATGAATTTATACGAGGATGTATCGAATGAAAATTTTATGTTTTAAAAACTTCGCTTTTAATTGACTTGATATGTAACAATAGTATCCTTTGAATATCCCTAAAATACAGAAGAAGCGTCAGTAAAAATATGGGTGCCCCACTATCACATGTATCCGTATTAGAGCAGCGATCTGTTATGCGTTTTTTGAGAAGTTGGATGTGAAACCAATCAAAATTAACCGCAGAATAGCAGCGCAGTACGAAGATTTGTGTTTAACGCTGCGACAAGTGTAGAAAGTGGTGTAGAAAGTTTAAAAATGGCGTAACTTCTGTGGACGATGCCTCGAGACTAGGGATGCTCACCGCGTAATGGCGGCCGAAACCATTAGTGGAAGATTAGTTACGGTTCAGCGCTGAATACTGTTCACATTGCACTGAAATTCAATAAAGTATCTGAAAGATGGGTACCACATCAGCTGACTACCGAATTGAAAGGCCGTCGCGTCGATGCCCATGAAGAACATTTCCGTCGTTTCCACGTCAAAGGTGATGCATTTCTGGAAAAAAATGTTATAGGCGAAAAGGTCAACGAGGGTGTATCAAATGAAATCATGTCGCCATAGCTTTTCGCCGAAACCAAAAAGATTAATCACTCACTTGATAGGAGAGTGATAATAACCAGTATTTCTTATTCAAAAGTGCTTAAAATTAACTTGCGATAGGTGAAAAACGACGAGGACGACTTCTGGTGTATTATTACAACATGACAATGCTTAATCGCATACAGCTTGATTGAGTGTTGGGTTCACATCCAGGAAGTGAAATTTGAATCCAATCTTGTTGTTCACCTGATCTTCTTCCTAGTAACTTTCGTGTATTCAGATCTCTAAAAAAGTAATGGGAGGCGAAGCGCATAGGTACCACGTTTAAAAATTTCTTTGGTCGTGGCTGTAGTCATTCTTGCATCGCGGTTTTTACCTCTTCATTGCTTCTGAGATGAGATTTAACCATCTCACTAATGATGGTAAAGACTAGTACTGCGGGAGTTGGGAGCCCACCGAAAACTTCTTCTCCGGGATCGACTGTTTGAAGTATGCTAGCGGGAGAAGTGGTTAAAAGCCCACGCGGGCTTAAGGCTGTTTTTTCTTTGCCGGATGAGAGACTGTATCTGCTCAGGTGCTGACTTTCAGAGATAGTAGAGATTTAAGTAGGCCTCCCATTCCGCCGATAAGGTGCCGATGGTTCCTGATCAACGCGAAGCATACAGGTATAGCTAGCAAATCTTTTTTGAACCAGAATTCCTAGAAAACTGCTACGTCACTTGGAATAAATTGCACTCGACGTGCGAGCGGGATACGCATTGACACCGAGGTGTTCACCATAGCGGATTATAGTTAGTTTTGGGGTAATGTGGCTTGCAGTCGTTTCATGTAGTGTGTATACGCCATTGTTTGTAAATATCTAATCGCGACAGACTCCTGCATCAAGAGCGGTTTATTCCAAGAAGAGACGTAACGGTCTTCTAGAAATTCTAGCTCAACAAGTGTTGTACAGGCAATAGCTCGTTTTTTGCAAACGGATGCGCTGATAGAGCGTATTTCAATCCCACTCTTCTTGATAGCTGTGGTGAATGTATCCTCGTGGACAGATATCACTATATAAAATATCAACAGAGATACTAATTATTTAGATTAGTACCTTTATATTATGAAGTTTTACTAATTAATGTAACCGACTTGAAACAGTCCAATTAATAACATTAGCTTTGTACTATCTATTGCAAGAAGGCAGGCATAGAGATAAGAAATTGCGTAGCACAGAATGGTTCTCAGTTCATATACGAAGGCGGATACCTCAAAAACTATAGAAATATAACGCTTTTCCCCTTAAGAACGAGTATTTGCTTGTTTTGTTTGAAATTCTATGCAGTAATATGTTAACTTGGAAATGTCCAGTACTGTATATACTCTAATATTTCTGTATCAACTTATAATAAAAATGTTTTAATTGTCGAGCAAGTAAATCGTAAAAATACATTTAAAACGTGAATTTTCAACAATTTAATCAAAACGGACAATCTTAGTGTTATCATCGAAAGTGAACATTAAACAGAGGATTAAAAACGAACTGGCATAGAGGGAGAACCGAGCGGACAAAATAAATCAGTGAACCCGGAAAGGGACGCGATTACCGCCTAACGTAAAATTCAACTCGCATTTTATGTGTTAATTAGCATAAGCTTTATACGCGATCTAACCTTTCGTGTATCCTCAATAAAAATTATGAGTCAGTGGGTCGACGGAATAACACTACGTAGATACTACACAGTTTTATTTTGGGGGAGGGTGGAATCTAAATGGGACGACGGTGTTTTCATAAGCCGTTACGGCATAACTGTTTCAACGAGTTTATTATATAATACCTAACCCGTTCATACAACAACAGCACAACAGACCCTGCAGTTCAAACAATAACAGTTATCCCGAAAGATATGGAAGTCGATTCCGCGAATGAACTGCCCTTAATAATAATAATAAATTTTTATTATATTAGTTGGGATTCCGTATTGAATAACGCCGTACGATATAATGGAGGAATACTGCGGGTGTTTTAAGAAAAGGATATCGTTTACTCGCAACCGACTTGAATATTATTGGAATATTCCGAAATCGACTAGTAAATAAATATAATGTACACATACATACATTAAGAAGATTACATCGAAATATGAAAAGTTTCTTTTAATACTATGAACTCTAAAGAGTGATTTGTAACTTTGAAATTCTTTTATAAAATAATTCGCATCTGGTTAGTAGATTTCGGCGGTTATTGTCTATACTTTGTTGATCTTAACTTCAATAATTTTCAATAATTTCACTAACTGCGCGACTGTTTACATGAACAATCCGAAATATATTTTCCTTAATAGCAGTGTTTTTAAGTACACATTCATTAGAATTAATGTCTTGCATATCCGACAGATAATAGCCAAACAATTAATGAGACGATGTTGAAAAATCTCTAGAATGAAAATAAAGAAAGAAGTTTGCGGTTTGACATTGCAAAATCATTCCCTGCCATCTCGATACATTTGGATCAGCGATTTTCCAATATCTCTGGCCTTGACGAAAAACAAAACTCTCATTTTTGTTATAATAAGCAATCATATACTATTAATCTGGTACGTAGACTTCCGCGGTCGTGGTCAATACTATCTGCTTCGGAGCTTCCGGGCTGGAACCGCGTCACTTGTATAACTGCCGACGTTTCGTATCCAATCATATAGGACATCTTCAGGCCTCAACTACTGCTGAGCACTGAATTTCAGTGCTACAGACAGTAGCAGTAGATAAGCCTTGAAGATGTCCCATACGAGTGGGTACGAAACATCGGCAGTTATACCAGTGACACGGTTCCAACCCGGAAGCCCAGAAGCAGATAATCATATACTATTGTTTGAAGAAAATTTCTGGCCGTAAGGTATTTTTTACGAATGAGAAAATGTGGTAATCCAACGGTACTAAATATTGTGCAAGTTTGTTAATTCTTTTCATAGTCACAACGCTTGTACAGGGCTGTGCATTGTCTTTGGTGGAAAACGAATTTTTTCTGGGAAAAATCAGCTTTTTATTAATTTCATTTTGCTCTACACTGTTGAAAAGTTTAGCTTTCTGGAAGATAATTAACAGTAAGAATACCTTTTTCAAAAATGAAAGTCAAGGTCTCTCTTATCGGTACAACAGCAATCGCCTTCTTTAGGGAGAACCATGGTGCCGCTATTGTTTAGGTTCTTGTTTTGCTTTGATCGTGCAATGAAGAATCAAATCGGCTCATAATATTTCCCTTATAAAAGGCATTCCACACATATGCAGCAACATTTGTATGATTTTGTAACCACCTTTAGAATTACGCCGCTATAACTGTACTATAATCTTTGTCGTAATTTTATTTATTAAACAGTTTCATTGTAAGATATACAGGCTGTCTATAAAAGAACTCCGGGGTTTTAAGACAAAATATTTTAATAAAGTAAAAAACGTACATACATGTTTTATACATGATAAATTTTGATTTTTTAACAACTTAGTGAAGTTCAATGTGATGGTGGCACGGCACACCAACGGTATATGTCCTTGGGGGAACGGACGCCACGCAATTCTCTATTCGTTCCCTGAGATGGCGAACATTTCGAATTTTCTCCGCATACACAAGATTCTTGATATGCCCCCAGAAGAAAAAGTCCAACGGAGTCATATCAGGGCTCCTTGGTGGCCATGGAATAGGTCCTTCCCTTCCAATCCACCTGTTGCCGAAACGAGCGTCCAGTGACTCACGCACACTCAAACTGAAGTGTGGCGGCGCCCCATCTTGTTGGAAGTAAACTAAACCTTTCTCCGCCTCAATGTCATCCAACTGAGGAAAAACATACTCCTCTAACATGTCACAATAGACATCACCATTGATATTCCTTTCGACATTACACTAAGCACACCAAAAATACATATAACGAACCCCAAATTCTGTATGCCTGTTTAATTTTACATGAAAAGTATCTTCATATAAAAACCACACTTTTTAAAAAATATATTCAATTTTATTGAAACAGGAATCTCTTAACCTTGTCTGCCTAGTTTCGTCTTGTTAGGTCTTCGAGTGCATGAAGCTCGAAATTTGCCAACTGTTGAGAGAAACATTCCCAATTGGTATGAGTAAAATTATTCATTGATCAAATTTTGTCTTTTATAGTTTAAAAAATCCTGTTCTTTTATAGACACCCTGTACTATTGAATATGTTATAAATGACTTAGTGTATGGTACCAAATAGTTGATTGTTGAAGTCGTTACTTTGTGAAGTTCCATTACACTAAGAAATACATATAACGCTTTGTAAATTTCACACTATATTATATATTATTTGCGACTAGTTTCGTCTGTTAGACGAAATTTAGCAGATAATTACAAAATCACATACAAAACGCATAAATTACAAAATCACCGCAGTAAATTTAATATATTTTTCGTAACCTTAAAACTAAACTTAAACAAAGATACATCCCCTCTTCCTCGTTTCTTTAACTATGGGTTTTTCCAAAGAAATCAAAGAGGTAAGAATGTGTTACTGACCCTTATCCGTGTTTAACACGTGGTTTATATTCTTTGCAATGTACGTGCTTTCAAAGTTATCTATTTCACAGTAGTTATTTACATTTTTGATTAAATGCAGACAATCCGCAGTTACACTATGATTATTTTGTAGCACATGTTTCGCTAAACTTGATTTCTCGGGTCGATTAAACTTGATATAAAAATATGTTCTTTTCACTGGGCTCCTATCGAACGTTTAGTCTGGTCAGTGTATTGCTTATTACAATATAGGAATTTTATTTAGTAAATCTCCGATTTCTGATTTAGCTCGACATTATCTTTCGCATTTCTTAAACAAAATTTAATAGAGTTCGTGGACTGAAATGTCACTTGCAAACTGCGCACTAAATTTTGCGTCATTGGGTAAAACGGTAAGTGTATAAATTGCTTGTCTCGGTTGTTTTGAGATGACCGACAAGTGGTATCCCGAATTTTCTTTTTTAAGCTAGCTTTCCTAATTAATCTATTGATCATTTCCAAATCAAAACCATTGTATCTCGCAAAGTTCTCAATAAAATCAATTTCTCTTTCGTATCTCACTTTTATTAGTGGAAAAGAAGCAATATTTTGTTACACTCTATGATTAAAACCCGCCGTGATAAATCTATTAACATTAGTTCTTTTTCGGAAAATATCGATTTCTATTTAATGATAATTTCTAATTACTAAGGTATCTAAGAAAGGTAAGGTATCGTTTTCCTTTTCTACCATGAATGTAAGCGTCGAAAATTTTGAATTTACTAAGTTACATTTATGTAAGTCAAAAATCATGAAATATAAGTCAGTGTATATTTGGCTACTGCGCGAGTTCTACCACGGATACGCCGGATGCTGATAATGACAACTTAGTTGTCAAAATACGTATACAAAACACGAACATTAATGTGGGAAGGGGTATTTATTTTTTGGGGAATTCAATCAACCATGATCTCCATTAAAATTTATCTTATTACTTCCTAGGCCGACATCTATATGTGTTAAGGGCTTAAATGTCCCCTTAGTTAATCTAAATAAATAATATTTAATAGAAAATATTTATTTGCACGTGGTGGTTTGTGAATTTATTACGAGCGCGTATCCGACTAGCTGAAGAGATAATATTATTTAATAGAAAATATTTATTTGCACATGGCTGTTAGTAAATTTACCACGAGCGCGTGTCCGGCTTGCTGAAGCCTTGTAATAAATGCAAATAAAAAATAAGTAATTGCAGGAGTTAATAATTAGTAAAGTTTACAATGAGCATCAAAAGTCCAGGACGTGTGCCAAGCTGAAAGAAAAATATTAGTGGAAATGAAACAATAGGATTGCCCTTAAAATTTTATTCACTATTTTAATTCTTTAAACTTGAACATATTAAATAGAGATAATTAATAAGATCGAGAGCAGCAGATGAAACAAAATTAACATAATGGAAATGCTGTAATGAAAGTAAATTTAAAGATATGAAGCTGTTTAATAAAATATAAAACAGATTAGGTTAAAATATGTATCGAATGATACGTTAGATACTTACGTGTGTATATACATATCCTGGGGCAGGATGCTATGTATATTTTGCGATCACAAAATAAACACGCGGACACTACATTAAAACTTAACTGCACAAGTTCGCGGAAGTAATGTGTGTAGCCTTGATCATAGTTAAAGTAGTAGTCTCTGTTTTTTCTTACAAGCTGGGACTTTTAAGAAAAGAAGCGGTAAGCTGAAGGGTAGGATGTTGGTCATCTTTGAACTAACCAATGAGACGAGAGAATAGGCACGCTAGTAATTAGGCGCGCTAAAAAACTAGCATACATTAAAAGTGCGATATCAATATCAATATAAGTACCAAGCAGATAGACATCTAGACAGAATTATAGACGTGTATTATGTGTGAAAAAAGAAGGATTAGTGTTTCAATCTTGAATTGAATTCAGAAATTGATAAAAATAGAATGAATATTGATGTGAGTCAGTGGAAAGTTACTAAGACTATTCCAAGAAAAGGTTCGAAAAGTTGTAGGTATTTGCTTCCTAGAAAACGATGACAGTTCGTTTTATTACAGCCTGACCGTATGTGACCAAAGCAAATGATTTTGCATCTGAATATAACTATATCACAAAGAATGTCAAGTAATAATAATTTATGAATTCAAAATCGAATTGTATTTAAATTGAAATATATTAATTTAAAAACGGCATAAAAGATTGTTATATATGCGAGGCATAACAACATAATATATCAAAATTTGGAGTTTTTTAAAAAATTACATAAATACCGAATAAATCTTTTTTCATGTTCTTTTAATTTGAAAATGAATGTGATTTTATTTGTATTATTCGAGAAAAATGGGTAAATCACTTCGACCTTACTATTATCGTCGACCGTAATGGAACCTGGTTCAATACGGATTTTAAGGAAAACTTGGCAAAATTTCCACGTTAGGGATCATTAGTTATCCCATAATGGTTTATAAACATATCTACCTCAGTTCCACCTATAGATCTATTACGGAACTTCTCTACGTCCGCGCGAAATTAGAGTCATATATTACTTGGAGGCGGCTTGGAGGAAATACGGGGGCGTAAGAGGGGCATTTCCGAGAATGAGACGTTCAATCAGGGCTCCTTGTAAAGGAGCCAAAGTTATACTCGCAAGGATAATCTGATTTCAAGCAAAGCGGAGTTTCTGTTGGGTCGGAGCAAGTCTCGATTTCGACAGAAATAAGAGAACAACAAGAAAGAGGGACGAAAGAGAAAACGCGAGAGTAAAGGTACATTTTATATCTCATTGTGTCCATTTTTCGTCCCTGTTTGGTCCTCTAGCGAGAAATAACATCGTTAAACTTTAGTACGAAAATAAAATGTAAATTTCCCGCTCCTGCGACTTCACTCTCTTCTTATCTAAATTGTTGTTTTGGGGGAGAGCCTTTGTGCGATATTAAGTGTTGTTGTTTAAAGTTGGATTCTACATTGTTCTTCGGAGGTAAAATTATTTTATATATTTGCGTGTATATGCGAGGGAACGATATCGTAGAAATGGAAAATGATAGAAATTAATTTTCTAGTTTCATCATGTCGCTCTTCTGCTCTTGCCTCCATCTCCGCCGCTATCCTACCGCTTTCAATTTGGTCTTTGAGATCTAAATTCTGAGGGAACGATTCACTCCACAGACAAGCTTACGTTTGTGTTTCCGGTTTATTAAACTTGGAAAAGTTTTCTTTTTGATAAGTTAAGTTAAATTGCATGCCTGTTATGTCGAAAGACTCGACAATGTTGTTTTTTGTGCAAAATGAAATCAACGCGTCCATTCAATTTCTTTATATTTAGAGTAGTTTCGAGAAGATTTAAAGTTATTCACTATAAAAGAAACAACGTTTATCAACAGAAACTAACGAATAAAAAGTAAAAGATATAATATATTATTTGTTCAAACGTATAAAATATTTCTATTCGTTATTCTTAATATTAACATAGTTAAAAAAAAAACTAAAGTGCAAAATACAATACACGTACAATGGTATAAAATATACACAATACAATATAGAACATTACATTCTCAGTTATTCTGTACAGACAAAAATATTTATAAACACAAACTGCAAACAGTCACAGAGAGATATGAGCATATTACCAGGTGTACCGAAAAGTCATTACCGGTGTTTTCGTAAAAAAACTACATAATTTTCAAAAAGATGGAAAACTTCTTTTATTCAAAGTATTGTATATTTGATTCTACACATCTTCCCCCTCTTTTAGGCAAATGATGGATGCCATCCCAAAAAAACTGTTTGTCCTTTGAACAAAACCATTAATCGAGCCATTTTCTAACTTCTTCGAAATTGGCGAAGTGCTGCTCTGCTGACACGTGTCTCATTGATGTGAAAAGGTGACAGTCAGACGGGGCAAGGTCTGGAGAGTACGGCGGATGCGATGTTGTGTCCCATCCAAGTACTTTCATCGCTTCCTTGACCGGGTTTGCTATATGTGACTGTAAAGTCACTTTACCGTGTCTTCGGACCTATTCTGGACGTTTTTCTATCAATGCATGGTTCAAATTGATAATTTGTAGTCCGCAGCGATTAATATTAACTGTTTCACCAGGTTTCAACAGTTCGTAATACACCACACCACTCTAGTCTTACCAAACAGAGCATTGTCTTGCGGCAAAAACGATTTGGCCTTGGAGTCGATGAACTGGTTTCGCCAGTTGTTAACCATAATACCGTTTTAAATGTTATGAAACATGTAACGAATTTATACCTATTTCCCGCTCAAACACCCGATTTCAGAATAGCGGAAAGTCACGAAATCTGACACCAAAAGTGCAGATAGAGAGTTTCACATCTGCTAGTAGTTTAATCTGTGCCGATAATAAACTAATAAGAGACACACACAACTTGTCAATCACTGTATCTACTTCAGCACAATGTCAGTTGTTATGGCGACCACGTATTAAACTAACACCTGTCTATGTATTATTTCTATGTTGCAGAGGTGTCGCAACCCTCGACAATTATAGCCGTTTTGACGTTATTTTCGACCTCATTGCTACCTTGTACGTCCCAAGGCCCCAGGCTATGCCCTTACTGACAGCACAGGTGTACTTCAGATTTTTACCAAGCTCATTGAAATTTGAGTTCCGCTCTTGCTGTCTCATAGTCACCTAAGGTAGATAATGACTTAACCTCTGCAGTTCGTAACCTCCACCATCCCTGGCAACCCTGCGAACCCCAGGTGGACCCAGCCCTCTTACTAAAAGCATAAATGACAAGGCGTCTACTTCAAATTTTTTGCCAAACTAATTGAAATTTGAATGCCACGCGTGTTGTGATGTGTTACGCGGGAGAGGTAGTGGAGGGGATGAAATCTCACAGTAGATCCCTGTGTTATTTCTTATTTTTGGTCCCGTACTCTCTTAGCTATACTACTACCACTCTGGTCTCAGCAATCCCAAAGCATTGTCTTGCGACCAAAACCATTTATCTTTAGAGTTGATTGTCCGGCTTCGCCAGGTGATAACCATGATTTTTTGCGCTTAGAGTTTTTGAAATAAATCCATTTTTCATTACCCGTCATTCAATTGATGTGACACCCATTTTCCAAACTGGGATAAGGTCTCCGAATAGTGTTCAAACAGCACGCTATCGATGAACGTCTCGAAATGTAGAATTGTGTACAACTATACTCTGGAGAACACAGTGCTTACTTGAAGTCAGGAAAATAAAGACTTTACTGTTTACTTCGATGACAGTTTCAGTTTTGCTAAATATATTGATCAAATATGTAGGTCTGTGTTGAAAACTGTGGGATTTATTTCATGAACTTCTCGAGCCTTCGTGGACCTGCGCAGTATCATGATTTCATATCATGCATACGTCCATTAAAGGTTGGGATACGCCTCTTTGGTATGCTGCCCTTGCTACGAAGTGCATAAATCTACTATTGAAAAAGCTTAGCGAAAGTTTCTGAAGTTTGCGTGTTACTCCGTGCAGTAAAATATGGTAAAATCGCAAGTGAAATACTCTTCAAGAGTATATAACGATTATTTTACGAACCACTTCTTCATCACGATACGGAAAATTAGTATATGTAGGTTCGTTATGTCGTTTGGTACCTGGTTTCATAATTGAATACCCATGAGATTTGTCCTTATTTATATTTTATTTACTAAAGGAATGAAGTGGTGATGTTTGCTTCAGTTGTGTTGCTATACTGATTAAGACCTGTATGAAAAAAGATGAAAAGAGACTGTATTGTAAGGATGGCGTAGTATTTGAATATGCATTTGCAACTGGTTCTACCGGAGACTCCATCTAAGGCTTCAATATCGTCTCTATGGTTTTTAAACATTGATCCAGTTTGGCATAAAATTACCCACAACACAACACAAGATGCTGTATGATATTCGATTCTAAAATTTGCAAAAATAAGAAGTCCTTGCAGCTTTGTTAAGTTGCAGTCTTGAGGGAAAGAACAAATAAAGAAGAGCCATTCAATAAACCAAGTATGAGAATGTAAAGAGCTAGATGGTTGAAATTTATAGCCAAGATATCATGGCAGACGTTAACATGGGAGAAGAAGAAATAAGAAGAAAATAATGAAAAGACGGCTGGAGTAAGCTAAGAAAGTTCTAAAGGAAAAAGGAGATATGGATTAGAAAAGAGAGGTAAAATATAGAAGGAAACAGTGGCAGAACTCAATAAATTAATTAAATTGTAACAAAAATAATCAACATTTAACCAATTTATGTAGGAAATAGGCTAGTACTAGGTTAGTTTTGATTTGGCGTAAATTCCTTCGTACATTTCCAAAACATGCGCATAAAAATAATAAACAAACACGAACAATTTGGATTATTTGATTCTTATGGATGAACTATCGTTAGATATTATTATCATTAGCTATTAGCTTCTACTTTGACATGAGACCTGCATAAAATAACAACAATGGGTTGTTATACATGTTAATATTGCATATTTGAGGAACGTATAAATGCGTGAATTGGCGGCAAACATTTTACGAGAGGTTTTATTAACTTGTGAGGGCCTGTTTTATGGTTTTTCGTATGTTTTTATGCGCCGTGTGTGCGCCGGTATTACCGAAATTTACGAGTATATATCGCTTCGGGACGATATTTGACCGGAATCGTCATAAAAACAACGTGTTGTAAACAAACCTCTTAGCGAAAATTTTTGTTATTTATATGTATACCGTAGATAAATATACATGGTACGTTGTATGTACATATATATGCGCGACTATATAATCGCAATGCTGTTAAATAATATTCAAAATGTTTAATTTTATGGGCGATAAATCGGAATTATTATTGTTAGAATCGTAATATATTACCTTTGTGTACGGTTCTGTTGCGTCGTTTCGCAATATTGAATAAAATCAATTTAGTTATGAATCGAGAACGAGTTATTTTACCTATGGGAAAATTGAAACTTCCATCCAGTGCAGATGCATTAAGTAGAAGTTTCTTGGCAATAACTCCTATTTCTTCCGAACTTTGTAGACGTAAGTTTTGATCGATTTAAAATTTATTAATAAAGTGTGCCATTCCAGTTGGCAAGATAGTTTCTTTCGGTTGGCAGTTTACGAAATCATGACTTTCAACATATCCGAACACTAATTGTTTCAGAGCAAGTACATATATTGGAAATATAAAATTGTAAAATGTTAAGAATAAATACAGAAAATATGGGCTAAGTAATAAGAAGATAATAAGTAAATTGAACTAGTAGATTATCTGACTATCCCCAGATTATAGTTTATATTTGTATTTCTGCAAATTAGTCAAAAATATGTGATAATCTAAACAAAACCTAAATTGATCTATCCTCAGTATCCTGGCCCTTTCTGCAACTTCCATTCTAGCCAAATCGTTGATTAAGGCGCATATTACCTGGCGATTTCCTTGTTATTTAAAATACTAGGGTGGTTTGATAACTACGTGATCTAGTGCAGCGATGACGTGGATTTAACGAAATTGTACTTAATATTCTTTAGAACAACTTTCAATAGATTAACTATGATAGTACAGAGCTATCTTTCAATTGAGCTATGTTTGATAATGAGCCAATGAGTGCTTTCTGTTATTCCCTGTTTTCTGGTGAGGGACTGTGCCCATGTTTTGGCCGTTCCATTGTGCAAAATTTTTAATCAGGCCATCCGCGCGTCCGTGTTTCCGGATGTCTGGAAGGTCGCTAGGATATCACCTGTATTCAAGAGGGGGGACAAGTCTGATGTCCGGAATTATAGACCTGTCGCAGTGATCTCCACTTTTGCTAAAATATTTGAAATGCTGCTTTATAGGCGTGTGTCTGCTGGCATCAGACCACATCTGTCCATCGCACAGCATGGCTTTACGACTCAACGGTCTACTACAACTAACTTGGCCATTATATCCCAGGAGATCGCTGAATCTCTCAATGCTGGTAGTTAATTGGACGTCATTTATATGGACTCTTCCCGTGCGTTTGACTTAATTGATCATCGACTTCTGCTGTGTAGACTGAGCTCCTTTGGTATCGGTGGATCGCTGTTGAAGCTGTTCCAATCGTATTTGAGCAATAGAATGAATTATGTTTATTACAATGGGTTTAAGTCTCGGTTTTTTCATTCTTACTCCGGTGTTCCACAGGGGTCTAACCTTGGACCACTTTTGTTTAATATTTTTGTGGATGACTTGATTAGGTCTATCGACTGCCCGGTCTTGGCTTACGCCGATGATATTAAAATCTTTCATCGAATTGATTCGCTGTCCGACGTTGATTTGTTGCAGGCCAATGTCAGCAAAATCTATAACTGGTACTTGTGTAACCGCTTAAGTTTAAACATTGAGAAGTGTTTCCTGGTGTCTTACTCTAGAAGGATTTCTAGAATAGAATCCTCTTACTCAATTGGCGGCGTTACGATTTCTCGTAAGTCCTCGATCAGAGATCTTGGGGTAATATTTGACGAGAAATTTACTTTCTCCGATCATGTTCTTGGTGTGACGGCTGCGGCTTCCAGATCTCTTGGCTTTATATTTCGCACATGCCGATACTTTCATAATATGGACACTTTGAAGACCCTTTTCTTTGCTCATGTCGTTTCCAAACTGGAATATGCATCTATAGCCTGGTACCCTATCTACAAATCTCAAACTAGCCTCCTGGAACAAATACAACGCAAATTTCTGAAATACCTTTCATTTAAATGTGATGGTCGATATCCTGTCCGTGGAGTGAATTACAACGAGTTATTGGAGCGACATGACATCGTATCGCTGTCTGATAGGAGAAAAACTCTTAGCGCTTTATTTATGCAGAGTATCGTTACTGGGAGGGTTGATACGCCGGATTTACTGTCACGTGTTTATTTCACTGTTCCACGTCTGGGATCACGGGCAAATCAACTGATTTATGTCCCTACGGCAAGGACCAATATTTTGCTGAAGGCCCCTTTGGTTCATTCGGCGGTGAATTTCAACAATCTGCAGTACGATTTGCTATGACCACTATTTGTAAAAATATATTTTTGTTTTAAGATACATATTTTATTTTCACAATGTAACTATTGTTTAATTTTTTTTTGTATTTCTTTGTTTGTTACCCATTTTGGAGTAATAATCTCTGTTGGGTAACTTAATAAATATTATTATTATTATTATTTTCTAAGTAATTGAAAAAGCTACAGTTTCAAGACGTGATAAAATATTTTAATTTGAAAGGCTTTGCACCCATCGAAACCAAAGCAGAGTTGAATTAGTTACTATAAGAATTTGCTTCTTCGAAATCAATTACATATTACAAGACTGGGCTTTCGAATTTAAAAATACAGAAAAAGGCAAAAACTACTGTTATGAAATTATCAGGGAACTGTCTAATTATCTTCCCTAGCTACGTAGAAAAGAGAAAAATAATAAATGGCGAGTATATAATGATTTGTTGCAACAATTGAGAGACAAAATCAAAGAGGAATCTCTTCATTTGATAAAAGGAAAAGTACTTCTCCATCAGGATAACGCATCTGCCTACAAGTTTGCGATCGCCATGGTCAAAATTTAGAAATTGAGCTTCATTTGTCCTTTTCCAAGACTTGGCTCCCAACGACTATCTTTAAATTTCAAAATTGAAATGGTTAGGCGGAGAAAAATTTTCATCTAATTTCGAGGTAATCGTTACTGTAAATCGCTATTTTGAGGAGTTGGTGTAGATTTTCACGGTCATTGTACGTTACATATGAGTTTTCTAAATTAGGTGTTGCGTTTTATTCGCCGACGTTTGCTTGATGTTTTGCCGGTCTTCAAAAAGTTTCTAGAGTC
Source organism: Dermolepida albohirtum (assembly GCA_031893035.1). Taxonomy (NCBI): domain Eukaryota; kingdom Metazoa; phylum Arthropoda; class Insecta; order Coleoptera; family Scarabaeidae; genus Dermolepida; species Dermolepida albohirtum. The sequence goes on from JAVIWB010000788.1 coordinate 125,375, forward strand.
TTTGGAAATTTATCATCCAGTCAGCTTTTTCAAAAAGTTTTTCAAACTTTTATCAACTGATCATTTAATCAACCGACTAAAACAGCTTCTAAACCCTTTAAGAATTGATTATCCACTTAACTTTCTCAGAAATGTTATCATGCCTTTGGGAACTGATCTTCCAGTGAGTTTTTTCAGAAGGTTTTAGGAACTGATCAAGTTAACTCCTTCAGAATGTTTCTAGCATCTTTAGAAGTTTCTAAAATCTTTAATTACTGATCATTAAGGTAGCTGACGTTTTCACAAGTTTATTAGAGTTTTTAGGACCCGATCACGCAGTTACCTTATTGAGAAGGGTTTTTAAAGTCTTTAGGAGCTTATAATCCAGTCAGTTTTGTCAAAACATTTCTAAAATCTTTAAGAATTAGTTATCCACCCAGCTACTTTAGAAATATTATTATGCCTTCGGGAACTGATCTTCCTATTAGCGTCTCCAGAAATTTATTGTAGTTTTCAGGAACTAATCATCAAAGTTTCTAAAGACTATAGGAACTTATCATTCGATCAGCTTTTTCAAGAAGTTTCTGAAATCATTAGGAGTTTCTAATTCAGTCAGTTTACTTAAACAGTATTTAAAGCCTTTAGGAGTTGATTATACACTTAACTTCTTTAGAAACTTCGTACATTTATGAACAGATTTTCCAGTTAACGTCTTCAGAAAGTTATTACTTTTTAGGAATCGATCATCGAATCAACTCTTCAGAAAGGTACTAAGGTCTTTAGAAATTTACCATCCAGTCAGCTTTTTCAGCAAATTTCTAAAGTCTTTAGGAACTGGCAATTCGGTCTGCTTACTTAATCAGTTTCTAAAGTCTTTAGGTATTGATTATCCACTTAGCTCCTGCCTTTAAGAACTGATTATCCAGTTTAAATCTTCATAAGTTTATTAAAGTTTTTGTGTTCATCAAGCTAGCTTCTTCAGAAAGTTGTTAGCCTTTAGGAACTTATCATCCAGTCAGCCTTCTCAAAAAGCTTTTAAAGCCTTCAGGAACTGATTATTCAGTTACCTTACCTAAACAGTTTCTAAGGTCTTGAAGGATTGAGCTTTTTAGAAAATTTATCACGTTTTTGAGAATTGACCTTCCAATTAGCGTCTCCAGAAATGAATTAAAGTTTTTAAAAACTGACCATCCAGTTAGCTTCTTCAAAAAGTTTTTGAAGTTTTTAGGAACTTATCATCTAGTCAGCTGTTTCGAAAAGTTTCTAAAATCTTTAGAAACTAATTATTCACTCAGTTCTTAAACAGTTTCTCAAATCTTAACTAATTGATTATGCACTTAGCTCCTTTAGAAACTTTATCATGCCTTTAAGAACTGATTTTCCAGTTAACGTCTTTAGAAAATTATTAAAGTTTTTAGGAACTGATCATCCAGTTAGTTTCCTCAGAATGTTTCTGAAATCGTTAATAATTTATCACCCAGTCAGCTTTTTCAAAACGTTTCTAAAATATTTAATATATGCTCATTCAGTCAGCTTATTTAAACAATTTATAAAGACTTTGAAAAATGATTATACACTTAGCTTCATCATAAACTTTATCTTGTCTTTGGGATCTTATCTTCCAGTTACCGCTTTCAGAAAATTATTAAAGTTTTTAAAAACTGATCATCGAGTTAGCTTCTTTAGAACGTTTAAGTCTTTAGCAGCTTATCATCCAGTCAGCTTTTTCAAAAAGTTTCTAAACTCCTTAGGAGCTGATCATTCACTCAACTTATTTACAGAGTAAAGTCTTTCAAGTGATTGATTATCCATTTAACTTATTTAGAAACTTTATCTTGCTTTTCTGAACTAATTCTCCAACTAGCGTCTCCAGAAACTTAAATTTATTCTGAAGAAACAAATGAATGATCATGGTAAGTAGTATTATTTACTTTTCAGTTACTTTCCTCTTTATAATTAAACTACATCGTATTCTCCGAATCTGTTAAAGTACATATATGAGTACATATTTATATATTTATCAAGATGAAAAGAAAGATTCGCCAGGTTTTCCAAGTTAATTTAAATTCTTTCTCTTCTGATTCCTCCCTCACAAGTAGGTTTCATTCGAGAGATAGAAATCAAATTAATATCGCTCGTGGTGGCGCGGAGATGCGTGCGGGCGTGAACCGAACGACATTTTTCAAATGTACCCACATCGTTATTCCGTCAATGCGCAGACACGAAATTTATGCTGTCGATAAATAACGAAGCCGTGCGAAGGAAAAGTCGGATAGAATTTATGCGATTCAAAGCTGACAGTGGGTGAAGCCTTATGTAAATTAATTTAAATCCGAGAGGATTGATAAGTCATTTAGAAGTTTACGTTTGAATTGTACACATACACGATTTAAATAAACAATTATTAAGTGTTAGGCACATGTCTTAATTAATTGTAAGAATTGATTTGGAAGTATGATAGCTTTGCTATTCAATTTCGATTTTTAAAGAAATTTTAAGAAGTTACGTAATTTGTTGAACATAATTCATTTTTCCTTTTGGGGAACGCTACAATATCTACTATATACTACAATTAGTAAATTATATAAAAACTAAATATAGGTGGTTTTTTTAAAAGCTTGAGAACTTAAAATGATAATACAAGACAGAAATACGAGTACTATTGGAACGACATTTCTTTATTATGATCTGATAGACAATTTCATAGCATTTCTCTTTTAAATATGATTTCCAGTATATGTCCGCCGCGGCTACATTGTCCATTCGATCAGTCCAATTTTTGACTACTTTTTCCAATAAATCTGGCCATATGGCGTCAATGGTGGCTTGAATATTGACTTCCAATGGTTCAAGAGTTGGCTGTTTGTCGGCTTAAACCAATGACTTAACATAGCCCCATAAAAAGTAATCTAGAGGCGTTAAGTCGCACGAACGAGAGGGCCAGTGAACATGACCACTTCTGGAAATAAAGTTATCACCAAATTGATTTTGCGATAAATCGATAAATGTCGTCGATGTTCAACTGATTAATTTTTGGAAACAAAAATTCAGCCAGCATGGCTTGTTAACGCTCGCCATTCACCATAACGGCGGCTTCTTCCTCATTTCGAAAGAAATAAGAACTGAGGATGCCGCCAAATACGGCAATTTTGCTTATTTACGTAGCCATTTAATCAGAAATGAGCTTCATCACTAAACACCATTCTTTGATAAAAATGCTCATCTTCGGCCAATCAGTAAAAATGCAACGCAAACGATGGTCGTTTGGCTTCTATTCTTGCACGAACTGTATTTTATAGGCACGTAAGCGAAGATCCTTACGTAAAGTTTTCCACGTAGTCGAAGGAAAAAGGCCAAAAGTTGAGAATGACAACGAATCGAAATATCGGCGTCTTCAACAATACTTCGAGCTACAGCAACAATATTCTCTTCGGTACGCACATTTCTTTGTCTTGTTAATGGTTTTGAATCGAGAAGAGTAAAATTAGTGCGAAAACGATCAGTAACTGCACCAATTGCTTGCTCACTAGGCCGATTATATTGACCGTAAAATGGACGAAGTGCTCTATAAACTTCGCGAACAGATTTACTATTTTCAAAGTAAATTTCCACAATTCGGAAGCGCTGTTCTGGCGTTAAACGATTCATGATGACTTGCCAAACCTTACTGAACAGAAATATCAACACAGTTTGACATTATCGGCTGTCAAACCATAGTTATCGATATCGATAGTTCTCATGCAGCTTAAAAAACACCCATTACAAGATTTATACTTTGTAATGTTTTAATCAGTATATTTTGAAAGGGATGATTCATTTGGAGGTACTTTTTTCAGAAATAAAAAAAAACATAAATTTCAACTTTATCGGGGATTCTTTATTATCATACAAAACCCCATTCTTGAAATTTATTTTTTAAATATTATTTGCTTCAGATGTTGGCCGTAACTACGCCTAACATGGTTCATTCTGAAGTTCATATTTTCGATGACCCGTTCGAGCATTTCAAGTGGTATTTGGTAAGTAACGCGATTAATGTTGGCCTAATTGCTTAATTGTAGCTGATTTATCCATGTAGACTTTGAACTTGACGTTGCCCCAAGGGAAAAGGTCTAAAAATGTGATACCACATGATCTAAGCGGGCATTGCACATGTCCATTGGGCGAAAGTCACGAAATCGTTCTCGTAATAAAGTCATATTTTCACGCGCTGCGTGGCAAGTAGCGCTGTCTTGTTGGAACCAAATGTCGTCGAGATCACAGGCTTCAATTTCAGGAAGCAAATAGGCCGTTATCCTGGTGCGATAACAGACATAATTCCACTTGCCTATAAACCACACCGAACCGTAGTTTTATCTGGATATAATGGCAGCCCTTGAATCTCTCGGGTTGCTCTTCACTCGAAATACGACAATTATGCTTATTAAACTAGCCATTAAGCCAGAAATGGACCTCATCGCTGAACGAAACTTTGGTCGAAAACGGTGGATCTTCTTCAAGCTTTTCAAGAGCACAAAGACTGAAACGGTGACGATTTGAAAGACCTGCCATTTTCAATTCTTGAACGAGTTGAATTTCGTGTACTTTCAAACCAAGATCTTGACGTAAAGTATGCTATGTGCATACAACGAGCTACGAGGGTAGTTTGACAAGTAGTGAGAATGGAAAAGAAAAACGAATTTTTTAAATACAAAATAATTTTTATTGTTCAATATATTCTCCTAAAAGAGCAATACATTCGTTCCAACGGTGCTCCAATGCCCTTATGACATTTCTAAAATGCGATTCCGGAAAGCTTGCAAAATACTCATTTATGAAGATGATAAGCTCGTCGTTAGACGAAAATTTCTTTCCACCTAGTGCCTAGGTGGAACTCGGAAGGAGCTAGATCCAGCGAATAAGGTGCATGCGGTACTAATTGGGAATGCAGCTCGTAGATTTTGGACATCGCAATTGTTCTGGTATGCGAGAGAGCGTTGTCCTGGTGAAACAGAATCTTTTTCTTTGCCATTCCTGGCAATCTAGCAGGAATCTCAACATTTAATTTTTGTAGTAGTTCTGCATAATATTGTCCGTTTATTGTGGCACCTTTCTGAAGGTAATCAATGAGCAAAATGTCCTTTGAATCCCAAAAAATTGATGCCATCACCTTGTTTGCCGATAAAGTGGTTTTCGCTTTCTTTGGAGGTGCAGAACCATGTTCTAACCATTGTTTCGACTGTTGTTTAGTTTTGGGTGTAGTGTAGTGTATCCAAGTTTCATCGCAAGTAACAAATCGCCTACAAAAATCAACCGGGTTGCGCTTATAAAGGTCCAAACACTCATTGAAAATGCGCAAACGAGTGAATTTTTGATCAGTCGTAAGCAATCGGGGCACCCATCTTGCCAAAAGCATGGAAAGGCCCAATTCTTTCGTTAAAATGTGGTGTACGCGTTCTGTTGAAATGTTTACCATATCTGCTATCTCTCTCACTTTGAGTCGTCGATCTTGCCTAATAATATTATGGATTTTTATAATCATTTCCTTAGAAGTCACGATTTTGGGTGCTCCAGAGCGCGCTTCATGAACACAGCTTGTTCTACCACGTTTAAATTCATTTACCCATCTACTTATTGTGGCGGATGATGGAGCAGATTCACCTAATGTTTCCCGTAACTCATCTTTTATTTCGGTAGCTTTCATACCCTTAATTACGGAGTATTTAATCACCCCACGATACTCTGCTTTTTCCATTTTAACAAAACGCCGTGTTGCTTCTTTTTCAATCAGCTGTCAAAAATAAACTAATCAACCTATTCCATCTGCTTCTGGGTTTCCGGTCTGGAACCGCGTCACTAGTATATCTGCCCACGTTTCGTACTCATTTGTATGGGACATCTTCAGGGCTGAACTACCCAGAAGCAGATAGCATGGACCACGACCTCGAAAGTCTACGTACCAAATTAATCAACCTATTTATCTAAATATCGGAATGTAAACATATAAATAGGCAACCTAAATTACAGTGCATTTATTTTACCAATTAGAGCGCCACCTATGTGCCATTCTCACTACTTGTTAAACTATCCTCGTAAGCTGTTAAGCGTAAATTCACTATGTATCGCTCGAAACCTACTTTATTTTACTAACCCTGGTAGATTTTATTTTATAGTTCTATTATTCATTCCTTTTATTATAATATTTACAATAGATTACGTTTTATGTTTTATTTTTAAATATTGCTTTCGCTAATCATTTTTAATAGTATATTCAAAACTTTAAGAATTTCTTCAATTTAACTTAATAAATAAAATTTTACGGACAAACTTGTTTCATTGGTACTAATATCCTTTTTTTCAACTTGACACACGTCTTAGACTTGCTCATTATGAATTAGTTTATTATTAATTGTTTTCATTATTATTGCAAGGCTATACCTAGTTTAAAACTCAATCATTTTCTTCCCTTTTCTATTTTTAATATAACCACATCACAGGGTTTGTAATCTCGTATTATCTAAAGGAGATATACAATAAATTGAAAATATGTAAAAAGATTGTATATCACTTACCATATAATCATTATATAAATAAACACGAAGAGAGAAGTGTATGTATACTATATATGTACATATGTACATTATGTGATAATATAATATATGTAGTAGACTTTATATGCAGTCCGACCCCGAAAATTTCGAATGAACGTTAAAATATTCACGGGACAGAGTCGGCCATAAATAGCCAGATAAAACTATAATGAATGGTAAAAGGGTCGTTAAATTGTATGCGAGGGCCGGGATACTCTTGTAAAATTACGCTGAAATATGGGCGCCTCGGAAGCGATGAGGCGCGTGGCCTATCCCTTGACTTTACAGTGTTAACGTTACTGATTGCGCCGCAAAACTCTTCCTGCTCTCTGCGTTGCCCCGAGCCCACACTGTTCGGACTTAATACATCAATGTGGAATTCCCGTCACGTGTTTCGCCTTGCACAGTGCTCTTCATCGTTTTCAGGGGTAGTCTGATGATAGTTCATCATATATTTATAGTTTCGATCATATATTTCGCTGATAAAGTGTACGTATGTAAAATATTGAAATATGTTAAAAAATTAGAATTCCAAAGAGGAAACAAAAGGACATTTAACTAGTATTAATAAATACAAAGGTTGTAACATTTTGACTTATTATATCTTTTAATTATTGCAGCCCGACACTATTCAATCTTATTATAGTATGAACACAATAAGGCAAGGTAAATTTTAATCCAGACTGTGTTTAATTGAATTGAGCAAAAAAAGATAAATAAAAGCCAACTTAGTTGTCGAAAGTTAGTTGTTGAAGTACGTATCCAGAATACGGTAATATGATATGGTAAAGAGTTTTTATTTTTCTTTTTTTTAAACGATAATGCAAGTGATCAAAATAAAAGTTAAGAGGCATCGTCTGAGGTAGCTCTTCTCAACATTTTGTCATCAACGACACTACTGGAAACATGTTGTTTTTTCGCAACACTCCAACCAAATTCCTCTGTTCTTTCGCTAAGTACTTTACTTTGGTATTAGGTATTTCTTGATAGGCTTTTTAATATATATATATATATATATATATATATATATATATATATATATATATATTAAAAATAAAAGCCAACTTAGTTGTCGAAAGTTAGTTGTCGAAGTACGTATCCAGAATACGGAGATTGATATGGTAAAGGGTTTTTATTTTTCTTTTTTTAAACAATAATGCAAGTGATCAAAATAAAAGTTAAGAGGCATCGTCTGAGGTAGCTCTTCTCAACATTTTGTCATCAACGACACTGCTGGAAACATGTTGTTTTTTCGCAACACTCCAACCAAATTCCTTCTGTTCTTTAGCTAAGTACTTTACTTTGGTATTAGGTATTTCTTGATAGGCTTTTTTAATATATATATATTACATATTCATACCTGTGACTACTTTTCAAAAATTTATCATTAATCATTGAGCTATCTGGAACCCAAGTATCAAGATCTAGTTAACACTAGTTAACACGATTTTTGCTGACTTAAAAATGAGACTTGTCATTTAGTAATTTGGGAAAGTTAAATCCAAAAATCATACTAGTTTTTATGCATCGTGTCTAATTTGGCTCTAGATCATATCCTGCTTTTTGAAGAATCACTAAAAGCTTCTAAGTTGTTGGGAACTGATGTAAAATAGACAAAGTACAAAGTTATAACGGTTTTTGTATTAAATACAATTACATACATACATAAATAATTACGCAATATTTAGTACAAATTACAAAAGTATTTGTAGAAAATAGTCATTTAACATATAGATTTCAGGGAATGAATTTCAACTTGGAGCACTTTCTGCTGTATTGTCTGATTTGGCAGTCACTATAAATATTTCAAGAGTAGTTCGCCATAATGTGAGGATCGCATCTCCCTTGGTACCAATCTTCCATACTTTTTAAATCCTGATGAAACTTTTCGCATGTTCACCGCTTATAGTACCTAAATTTTCGAGACATCTGTCAAGATGATTGTAGGAAATGATGTTTTTTACTCATTTTGCAACCTAGGCAGTTGAAATTTTCAGACATGGTTTCCACTAAGTCGTGTATTTGGCGTGTAAATACACAGTTCCCAAGAATTATTGGCAAACATCATGCATGAAGTCCAGGCCTCTTTATCAATTTCATTCATTACGGTCCATCGAAAACACCGACTTTAATTTTTTCGTAACTAAATCGTAAAAATTTTGGACGTATGTACTGAAAACAGTCGCCCTCGAAGTCTAGTGCTTTAACATATTGCTTTGTAGGACCTAGTTGGATGTGGAGAGGTGGAAAAATGACTTTTTCTGTCCACTAATGGATGGTTTATAACATTATTTTCTCCAACGTCTAACGATATTCTAGAAGGCCAGTATTTCTAATTAAAGTATCAATTTCTTGCTCGACCATCTCAGAAGAACAGAAGAAACGAGAGCTTTGTGTATCTTCTTTAAAATCCTAGTAGACAGTTTACCATTTCAGAATGCACGCAGATGATCCAGTTATGGTCTGCATATTTTAGTAACTTCAAAACTCAAGATCTTTTGAATTTCTTCATATATTTCTCCTAAGTGGCCTGAATAACCAATAGGAAAATAATCATGTACATTCCCATTGTGCAATAAGACACACTTCTGACTTCTGCTTGAACTGTCGATAAATAAATGCCACTTATTTGGGTGACATTGTTTAACTCTCATCTCAATTAGTAAACTTGACACATTGTTACAATGAACAAACCCACATTCGTATTTAAAATATTACCCAAAATTACTTTCTCTGGTACAATAAAAAGTTATCTTCGTATCTTGCTTGAGTAAGTTTTCTTCATGTAATCTTGAAGCTAGCAGTTCCGATGATTCCCCTGATAAAACTAAATCTCCTACGAAGTCATTCAATTCCAACTAAGAGAAACGTCGCGGTCCAGAATTAGGAATTAAATCTTCGTCATTCAGATCTTGCTCCTCAAGAACGTCTGGAATATTCTAATCGTCCTTATTCTCTAGTGAAGGAATCTCTTCATAAACTGGCACAGGTGCTCAACGGAATGAGGTACTGGTCTAATAGCTGACTCGAAATTTTATTCTTATTTTTCTTATTATAACCCGAAGTCTGAACTGAACAAAAATAGCAATCATCGACGTGATTTTTCGGTTCACCCCAGATCATAGAAAGACCAAAAGTTAATTTTCGGCGTTTCTCCTTGCTCCAATATTGTTAATTAAACAGTATTATTAATGGTAATTACCTTTTTGTAAATATTTGGTTGTGATTTACAAATGATTGTTGTGAACTTCAGTAAGTATTACTGAGACAGAGTTATTAATTATATGCATACTATGCAACGACTTGAATGTGTTTGGGTATCCGCATTTATTTTGACACTCAAACGATCAAACCAAATAAAATGCCATAGAGGAAAAACCTGACGTGATAGGGAAAAATGGTTTTAATATTTGAAATCACCTTGTGAAAGTTAATTAAAAACAGGTGTCAGATTATAATTAACAGAAAACAAGTACATTGTAGGTTTCTGCTATTAGTGTAATGCTTCAGGGTTAATATATGTTACTAAACATGAGAACGGAGAATAAATATGTAACTTCCTAAACGAAGCAAAATCCAAAGTAAATATAGAAATCGATCTAATTATGAAACCAAATATGCAGCTGGCTCAGGCAGTACCGTTTATGTAGTAGATTGAAGTAAAAGAACCATTGAATTTAGATTGGAGCTTCGAGTAGAAGGAAAATTGTACCAAAATAGTATTCACTAAAAAAAATGACTTACTTTAACAAAAGGTCAGTTTTTTTCGAAGTTAGTTACATTTCACAAGAAAAAAACCTATAAGACTGGATGTTTATAACCTGTGATGGATGGAAAAATTGAGTCGATTATCGATATTTGCTTTGTAATAGACATTACGTTGGAGTTGGTTATAAGCTGCAGCTACTGAAGAGATAGTGGAAATTGGATTTTATAGAAAATGTTCCTATACCTGAAGATTATATTGCCAAGTATACGAACATTCTATCGAACAATGAAGACTAACAACGATGCCTAGCAATGAAGATTATGTTTATACAAAGTAATAAATTCTACCACGCACATAATTACAAAAACGAAGGATTGATTCTGTGATAAATCTACTTGCAAGTATCTTGTAGATTAATATTATCCTGCGTACGTTGTAAGGGGTGTTTCAAATTGTGGGGTTTTTTTAAGAATAAATAAAATATAGATGGCGCACTGAATTTGTCTGGCTATGTCGGCGTTTAAAAAGTGTGATGTATGGCATTTATAAAAATGGTTTCATACACGGTATAACAACACGTTCAAATTGTTGCATTATTTTATGAAAATCAGCGTTCTGTGAAGAGTTTTTAGAAAATTATGTGAATTTTATGGTTTACATAATCGTCCATCTGAAAGCACTATTAGTCGAATTATTAAAGAGTTTTAAGAGACCGGTTCCGTGGAAGATCAAAAAAGTGAAAAATATAGTCGTAGTGGTCGTTCGCAAGAAACTATTGGTTTGGTTCGTGAAAGTGCTGCTGAAGATCCTGAAATGTCCATTAGACAACGTGCACAACAACTTGGACTTAGTGGATCAACAACATGGCGTATTTTACATAAGGATTTAGTCCTGAAGGCATATAAGGTTCAAATAGCACAGGAACTGAAGCCGCTAGATCATTTAAAACGTCGTTCATTTGTCAATTTCATCAATGAACAACCAGCTGATTTTTCTAAAAAAATAGTGTTTTCCGATGGGGCACATTTTGAACTTGGTGGCTATGTTAATAAACAAAATTGCCGCATCTGGCGTGAGGAAAATCCACGAATTATTCGTGAGAAACTTATGCATCCTAAACGAGTTACTGTTTGGTGTGCATTATGATCAGGTGATGTAATTGGATCTTACTTCTTTGAAAATGCTGCTGGTGAATAACACAGGAACTGGAACCATTAGATTATTTAAAACGTGTTCATTCGTTAATTTCATCAATGAACAACCAGCTGATTTTTCTCAGAAAATAATGTGTTCCGATGAGGCACATTTATGGTCACGTGGTGTAATTGTACCTTACTTCTTTGAGAATGCTGCTCGTGAAGCTGTAACTGTCAATGGTGATCGATATCGTCGGATGATAACCGAATTTTTGTGGCCTGAATTAATGAATATTCATCTAGAGCATATGTGCTTTAAACAGAATGGTGCTATACCTCAACTTGCGCACGAATCAATTGATTTATTGAGAGAAAATTTCCTGTACGTGTAATCTCAAGAAACGGTGATGTTAATTAGCCACCAAGATCATATGATTTGACAGCGTTAGACTATTTTCTTTGGGGTTGTTTGAAAGCTCGGGTTTACAAAAACAATCCACAATCAATTCCTGCTTTGAAAGATGAAATTATTCGTGTCATTTGTGAAATAGAGCCTGAATTATGTCAAAATGTCATTGAAAATTTTAACAAAAGAGTGGACGTCTGTGGAGCTGCAAGAGGAGACCATTTGCCAGATATTATTCTTCGCATATAAATGTCATAACTGATACTTCAATTACCAATAAAAAGTTTTTGAAAGTGAATGTAAATTATGTGTTTTATTTATTCTTTAAAAAAACCGCGAAATTTGAAACAGCCTTTATATTGTTACATTGCAATATTGTATTGAAATATTTCTTATGATAATTGGAAAGCTCTTTTCGCTCGTTTCTATTTGTACATTTTAAAACTTTTATCTTCAATATAAATTTTCAATATCTTTGTATACATATAATTTTTTTCAATTGACTTATAACGCCTGATGGAATGTGAAATAGGATGAAACGAAGCCGACTGAGAAATTCTAAACACCAGGTGCGATAACCATTGATTTTCGATTTGAACCGAACGTCGTTGCTTCAGCCATCATAATAACTTCATCCGCCGGAGGGCCATTCCTTGTATGTCAGTGCGTATGTGGGCCTTATATAACCGCTACAGCGTCCCCATCTTAAAAAATAATTACGTTCTGAAACCCATTTCCATAATAAAAAAGGCTGTCTGGTTATAAAAGCACATTTTTATGTAAGATTATCGTATTCGAAATTGTGAAAATGTTCCATTCTTCACTAGCCCATCTAACAATAGAAAGGTTGTTTATGGTAGGGCGAATGAAAAGTGACGACAAAAATGAAAGCAAATGTAACCGTTTGAAAGTAGATTGAATGTGCAGTTAGATAATTAAATTATAGTACGCATTGGAAGGTAATAATTGTTAACATTCATTACTTTCATTGAAGAAAATTCAAGTTCGTGTAAATAGGGCACTATAAATAGAATTAGAACATCCAAGATCATGCTTGTTATAAAAAGGTAATCCGTTTTTAAGTCTCTAGATATCCAAAATAACTTTATGATAGAGCGAATAATAATAATAGTAATAATTGTATTTATTGTCCAAGAGATTACTCGAGGGATTCCCAAAGTATGGGCCAAACAGTCTCCAGGGGCCACCACAGCCTCGCCAAAACGAAAAAAAATTTAAAAATATAAGATTTTAGACTTAAAATTATCAGGTCTCCAGTTTTGCTTCATATGAAGGGCGCCGCCGGAAATAATCTGAAGGTTGAGGGCGCTATGGCTTGGGAGTTTGGGAGCCTATGAATTATTCCATCAAGAGGGAAATACAATAATAAAGTACAATGTTAAATTAAACTATAATCCATAAATAGTAAATTTGAAAAGTTGAAATTGGAATTAAAATTGAATAAAGCACATACTCGTATAAATGAAACGCTAGAGCTTGCCAAAAATTTGAACATTATTAGTAATTACTTTCAAGGATAATTTAAGTTCAATGGTGGTTAAATGCAGTGGAAGAGTAAAAAGGATTGGGATAAATTTTGCTGGTATTTTAACAAAGTGCGTAATAGGCGAGGTGGAAAAAATGTTTAGTGTAGCTGTAGCGTCAGCGAATGTTTCATTGGATCACGGCTTCGTATTTTGGCACCTTCAAATCAACGAAAGATAGTAAGTTCGGAGCATCGACGCCATTGTTAACTAACTTAAACGTCAAATTTGCACTTTGTGACCTCTCTACGATCAGAAATCGAGATGAAGTTATGTTTCTGCAGCGATTGGTGATAGTCAGTACCTCTAGCAGGATAATTACCAGAAGAATAATAGCTTAGATATTTCAAAAAGTTTCTTTACAATTTATCGATCAGGGATTTCTGGTAGAGATAATGAAGGTACTAAACAATTGACGCATATTCCACTTTTGGACGTATCAGAGTAAAATAAAGTACCTTCAGCGTATTTGGATTTACTAATTTTCAACATGATCGAATAATGAAACAAGAGTTTACGCACTCTACCAGAATTTCCTGATCGATAAATTGTAAAGAAACTTTTGAAATATCTAAGCTATTATTTTTACGGAGTTACAAATGGGTGGAATGTGATTAAATAACTGAACCCGCTGATTGAATAGAACACCCAGTTTCTTGGTTTGTTATTGGCTAGGAATATTAAAGAGAGCAAGTTAAAAAGAATGAACCAGTGAATTCGCCCTTATTCTGTACTAGATAACTGCACATTTATTGGTGCTGACTTTTTTGTTACTATTACACCAGTAGTAGACAATATTTAAATCTTTTTGTAAAGCTTCGTAATCGGAGGTTGAAGTTATTTTCCCGAACATTTCTAAGTCGTCACCATATAAGATGGCAATCAAGCAAATGACGTAAACATTAAAGAAGAGCAGACCAAGGTTTAATCACCGGGAAATGCCTGAGAAGGCGGTAAAAGTGATGAAAGAAAAGCCATTATAACTGACATAACGAAAGCAATTATAAAGATAGGACGTTATCGAATCAGTTGTTGATGATGCAAAGCCGAATGAGCTCAGTTTTGATAGTAATATGGTGTGATCGATAGTGTTGAAGGCTTTCGCGTAGTCAGTGTAAAAAACATTGACCTGATCTTTTGAATCAATGCTAGAACTGACAAACTAATTTCAGACAAATTAGTTAATGAATAGTATCATGCCTCTCTCTTTCGTCCAGAACAAAAATGTATTGAACGACAAAGCGAGAACGTGTCTATCTCGCATGTCGATAACTAAGTTACCAGAGCTTATGGACACACAAATCTGCCTGAAGATCGGTGAATTCCGTGAAACATATGTAGTAGATAGGGTGTTATTAATAATAGAATGATTCCTTTTAACATTCTTTAAATTAGTTAAGTTGATCTTCCTGGCAAAACCCATGCTACGTGGTAATAAAGCACAGAATCGAACTGTATAGCCTGTTGTACAGTGTGTACAGTGTTCAAAAATCGTAGAGCAAATGGATAAAATATGTATTGATAGGTCTGTAATTCAAAATATCATATTTGCTTCCTTTTCTATATATGAGTGTAATATTGCTTACCTTTCGGATATTTGGAAAAGCAGGAATACAAGAAGCGAGATTATAAATTACACATAAGGGATTGCATGGAATAGAAGCATAGTTCTTCACTATAAAATTGGATAAGCCATCATGACCTGTTGTATAGTCAGCCTTAATGTGATTTATGGCTGTCAGTGTTTCGCTCTCTGAGAAGGTTCTAATGTAAAACAGTTTCCTCAATAGTCGATGTGAATGAGACTGTCCGTGGTTGACATACTTCTGAAAAAGTTGGATGGAATAAATGGATGAATGGGAAACAGATGAATGGAATAAAAGCAAATGTAACCATTTAAAACGATTTTGAATGAAGATATGAATAATGAAGAGAATATTTTAGAGGGTTTGGGTAATAATTGTTAACATTTTTAATTCTACTTTTACGTATTGAAAGAAACTTATGTTAAAAGGCGAATATGTTATAAATATGTCCGGTAAAAGAATAAGTCTTTCAATTCCATAGTATGTTATCACAGAACTTTTGTGTCCAATATATGATATAATATCAACGAATGGATCCTCTTTCTTCAAAAGTAGTGTTCGATTACTATTTTTGATACTTTAAAAAGAAAAGGGGGATGCTCAAGGAATCGATTATAGACAACTTGTTCCGATTTGCACGGTTATTGAAAATCAATTTATAATTTCATAATTTGCATACATCTTACTTACAAACTCGATCCTAAACCTGCTTCAGCACTTCTCGAAAAACAGTTTCTAGAAGCAGATCCATTATAAGTGGAGATCAAAACTATTCCACTACTTCCATTACTTTCTACTCACCTAAAACAAAAGAGATCTCCATTAATTTATTTTACTAATTACTCCCTTAGTGATACATGCAACACCTATACGTCTCTAAAACAAATCTACCACTCGCACAACCAATTTTACCACTCAGGCACGTTATGTAATCAATCTAAAAATTGACGTGTTTCCCATATGCGGTAGACAACAATAGGGGAGACGTGAAAGTACAAAACAATTTTCCGTTCATCTCCTCGTGAAATTGCCTTTGCTTTAGTTATTGATTTGGAAATGCTGAAGTTCGAACAAAGTGTATGTGAGCGTACGAATTCATTTCTGGCCCTAGGGGCATATACGAGCCGATACTGATAAGCAGTAACAACTACTTGACAGTGCTAGCTGCGTATCTAGTTTATAGTGTGAAAGTTTGGAATATCGCCAAAATAATTTGGTTATAAAATGTGCAAAAAATGCTTTTAAATGAATAACTAACCGAAACAACAGCTCATAGATTATATTAGTTTTTGATTTACACAAACCAAATTTCAAAAGTTAAGCGCAGTAATAAATTTTGTTTATTTGGAAATTTAAAATTTTAATTTTACTCTTATATTAGTAGCAACATAGCTTCAAGATTTTTTCAAAATACGAGAGTGATCTGAAAAGTTTCCGACCTAGCAAAGATACAAGACATTTTTTCTTATAATTTATATCTATTTTTCTAAATAATCCCTTGTAACTCTACACACTTCTCCCAGCGATGCTCCCATCTCTTTAACCCGTCCAAATAATATTCGGTGTTTTTTTCTGCAAAATAATTGTTCACGAAGGTGATTGCCTCCTCAGTTGACGAAAATCTCTGTCCTCTGAGCGCAATTTTTAGATGAGGGAACAAAAGGAAGTCGCCTGGGACTAGATCTGAAGGGTAAGGCGGCTGGTCAAGCCGTTCGAACTGTAATTCGTGGGTTTTCGCCTTGGTGTGACACGGCGAGTTATCTTGGTGAAACAGGATTTCCTTTTTCTGCAAATGTGGCCGTTCTTCTACAATTTCTGCTGTCAATTTATCAAGTAATGATGAGTAGTATGCTCCTATTATAGTTTTTACTTTTTGAAGATAATCGATATAATATAATTCCATGATTATCCCAAAAAAACAGTCGCCATCACTTTCCCAGCCGAAAAAAGTCTTTGCTTTTTTTGGCGTCGGTTCCCCCTTTGCAGTCCGTTGTTTTGACTGTATTTTTGTTTCAGACGTATAATGGTGTATCCAAGTTTCATCTACAGTAATTAATCGGCGCCAAAACTCGGATTTATTGCACCTAAACTGCGCCTGCTGGAAATGTTAATTCGAACACGTTTTTCGTCTAACGTTAGCAAAGGCGGCACCCAACGCGCGGACAGCTTTCTCATCCCTAAATCTTGATTTAACATGTGATAAACACGTTCTTTGAACATATTCATATCCTTTGCTATCTCTCCTACTAAAAATACCAGGAAAAAGTAGGGTAGGGCTACCACAAAGAAGATGAGAAAAGCAAGTTGGACAAATAACTGGATCCAGAGGAATTAAGTGGAGAAAAATAGATATAATGGCGCAAGACAGGCAAGTCTGGAAGAACTTCATTAGAAATAACTAAGAATGTAATATGATAAATAGTCTGGCATCTAATGGTATAAGGACGTTTGATTGAATTAAAAGAAGTACTACTATTTAGATATTCTCTCATTCAAAATATAAGAATAATATTGGGTTGGCAACTAAGTACTTTCGGTTTTTACTGATAGAGAGCGTTGCTTTATTTTTTGTATAACGTATGTTAGTGCTGTACTTTACCGTTTGTCGCGTGATACTAATCACATTGACGTAACTTCAGAAGCAAGTAGTGCGTGATTTTTATTAAAGTTATTAGTTGTGGGTTAATATTAAATGGAGTGCAGAAACGAACATTTTCGACATATTTTACTATTTTATTTCCGTAAAGGAAAGAAAGCTGCTGCGGCTCACAAAAAGATATGTGAAATTTATGGTGCTAATTGCTTAACAGAGCGCACGTGTCAGAATTGGTATAAAAAATTCCGTTCAGGAGATTTTTCTCTCAAAGGTCAGCAACGTTCTGGACGGCCTACTGAAGTTGATGATGACCAAATCAAAGTCATAATTGAAGAGGATTGTCATATAACTGTTCGAGAGATTGCGGAGAGACTACATGTATCGCACACAAAAATTGAAAAACATTTAAAATGTCTTGGGCTAGTTAAGAAGCTTGATATTTGGGTACCTCACGAATTGAAAGAAATTCATTTAACACAAAGAATCAACTTTTGCGATATGCACCTTAGACGAAATGAAACCGACCCTTTCTTAAAAAGAATCATCACTGGTGATGAAAAATGGGTCCTGTACAGTAACATAGTTCGAAAACGATCATGGAGCAAACACGATAAACCAGCTCAAACCACATCGAAAGCTGAATTGCATCCAAAAAAGATCATGCTGTCAGTTTGGTGGGATTACAAAGGTGTTGTGTTTTTTTGAGCTGCTTCCAAGGAACCAAACGATCAATTCTGATGTTTATTGTCAACAATTAATAAAACTGGATGAAGCTATCAAAGAAAAACGGCCAGAATTGTCAAATCGGAAAGGTGTAGTTTTCCACTAAGATAATGCAAGGTCTCACAGATCTTTGGCAACTCTTGGGAAACTATTGGAGCTTGGCTGGGAAGTGATGCCACATCCCCCATACAGCCCTGATCTAGCACCATCTGATTACCATTTATTTCGAAGTTTGCAGAATTCTTTGAATGGTAAAACTTTCACAAATGACGATGATCTTCAATCGCAACTGGTTCAGTTTTTTGCTGATAAGGATCAGAAATCTTATGAGCGCGGAATCATGCAGTTGAAAGAAACATGGCAAAAGGTCATTGAGCAAAATGGAAAATATATAATTGATTAAAAACTATTCTTTGTTAAAAAAAAAAGTGTTTTATTTTATACTACAAAACCGAAAGTTGCCAACCCAATACATTTCTATAAGACTATGAACAATAGGAAAGGGAAGAAATTTCATAAAAGCATATAAGTATCACATGTGTCACTGAAAAAGAAAATCCAGAATTGAAAATAAGAAAAATACGATTTCTTCCAGTTAAGTTCACAATAATCCGATAATGATCACGCTGCAATATGATAGTGAAAGATTCTAATATCCCATAAGGCGTTCAGAGTTTGTTCGTATACGACTGCCGATATTACGCATTATTTATTACTTTAGCCCAGTTGACCAATTTCAAGAAATGCATGTCGTTGCAGTTGAAGACACGTTAGTTGTTTCTTCGAGGTGAAATTTTAAGATATTTTATTTATCTCTATATTTAAAAATAATATATATATGTATATGTGTGTGTATATGTTCGTATATTATCGATTCAACATTATAGTTCTTATAATGTTGAATCGATATCATCTAAAATCAGTCTCAATAATATTATTGCTCCGAAGCATCGTGAAAATAGTAATAATAAAATTAATGTGGTAAAGTTTTTATGCGCAACTGGCCTAACAAATGTTTGTTTATTTTTTATGTCATTCAATAACTATAAAAGGTTATCGTGGTATTAAAAGTCACATTGGAAGAACTGGAAAATATTTTTATTATATATATATATATAAAATAAATAACTTTATGTGTAATAATGGCCATATATATATATATATATATATATGTATATATAGATCTGGAAAATATTTTTATTATATATATATATGTATATATGAGTAATATTAGGTGATCTAGCTCTCCGCGATGTTGACCGAGAATCTATTATTACTCATACTTACAACCGCGAGAACCTTCGTCATAACTGTTTTCGAATATATATATATATATATATATATATATATATATATATATATATATATATATATATATATATATATATACATATATACAGTGTGTATCAGTCAAATGGAATAAATTCGATAATAATTAAATGGAAGGGTGAAAAAACGCTCGGACACGTCGATTGGGATTTTTAGTTGCGTAATTTTTTAAATAAAAAGTTTATATACAGGGTGTGTCAACCAAATATTCCCGAATCATGTAAAAGTGGTCAATACCAACTTTCTTATTTTAAATGCAATATCATGTCAAATATTAAATTTTTTGATTCTTTAGAAAATTCCAGACATATTTCACGTACAATGTCCTATACCTATCTTCGACTGTTTCGGAAATATTAAATGTTTCACAGAAATTTTTATTAAATTTGTTATTATGTGTGTTTTAAATTTATGTTTTTATGTAATCTGATTTGATTGTACAAAATATAATAAAATTTTTTAATGTGTAGTTAAAATTTCTTGATTTATTACTTTAAAATCAATTCATTTCAGTAATAATACTTTCTTTTCTAAACTCACATTTAACTTCCTCTATCTGAATATTATATTTTAAATTTCATTAGTTGTTAGATTTTGCGATTACCTTCTACTTCTGATAATAACATACTATTATTATTTTTATGAATTGATTCTAATCATGTATTTTTCTTCTTCTCGTGTTGTTATGTCGAGAGGTGTACCGAAAAGTCATTAAAGATTTTCTTAACAGATGTTAAGTATGCAATGTTATGATTTAACACATGTCATTTTATTCTACTGACATCAACCTTCCAAGCCATACATAAAGGGTTTTCCAATAGGGACTTGACAACTTTTAATTCAATTTGTGAACGCACCCTATCACTAATCATCGAACTGTCACTGTCAATTTAATCAGTAAACTTAACATTTTCATCATGGTAAAGTACACAAACGAACAACGTCTGCAAATTATGAAAATTTACTACAGAAATTCGGAGTCGATGACCGCTACTTTAAGAGCGTTAACTCCGATTTTCGGTCGTAATTCTCGCCCTAGTAGACAGGCAGTAACAAGTTGAGTGCAAAAATTTGAGTTTACATATTCGTTGTGTGATGTTGCCGTGCCAGTGAGACAACGGGTTGGTCGAAATATCGAAAATATCGTTGCCGTTGAAACGTCCGTAGTAAATGATCCAAATCAGTCAATTCCACGGCGTTCTCAAGAGTTGGGCATCGCTCAGACCACTTTATGGCGAATTTTGCGTAAGGATCTTGGTTTACACCCATACAAGATCAAGCTGACTCAAGACCATTCGAAGCGACGTACGTTCTCCAATTGGGCTCTGGAAAAGATGCGCCAAGATGATCAATTTCGTCGCAAAATCATTTTCAGTGACGACGCTCATTTTTGGCTCAATGGGTTCGTCAATAAGCAAAATATGCGTTATTGGTCGGGTGAAAATCCACATGTGCTTCATGAAACACCACCTCATCCATAAAAAATAACTGTTTGGTGCGGTTTGCATGCCGGCGGCGTCATAGAGCCATATTTTTTCGTCGACGATAATGATCGTCACGTTGCTGTGAATGATAATCGTCATCGCGCCATGATTACCGATTATTTTTGGCCCGAATTGGAAGATATGGACTTGGACAACATGCGGTTTCAGCAGGACGGTGCCACAAGCCACACAGCACACGTTACAATCGATTTATTGAAGAGTAAGTTTGATGAGCGTGTTATTTCAAGAAATGGACCAGTCGATTTTCCGCCTCGCTCGTGCGATTTAACGCCTATAGACTTTTTTCTTTGGGGCTACGTCAAGTCATTGGTCTATGCCAACAAGCCGACAACGTTGGAAGAGCTCAGAGCCAACATTGGACGCGAAATAGCAGCCGTTTCGGCCGAATTGTGTGGCCGAGTCATCGAAAATTGGGTCCAACGAATCGACCGCTGCAAACGTGCCCGCGGTGGCCATATGAACGAAGTCGAGTGCCATTCATAAATGTTTTGATTGTACTTCAACCCGATAATAAAGCTTTTGAAATATCTTAAATGGTCTGCATTTTATTTTGAAAAAAAGTTGTCAAGTCCTTATTGGAAAATCCTTTATTATGTTTTGCGAAAGTAAGACCGTCTTAGATTTATACTTCTTCGAAGATGTCGAGTTTCGTACCTGAATGGTGCCTTTGCGATACGCATTACTTTTCTTATTTAATTAAAAGAACGAAGACGCTAAAAGCCATAGTTTACTGGTAGAAACTGGTGATAATTCATTTCAGTAATAATATAATACTTTATTTTCTAAACTCACACTTCTTCTTCCTCTATCTGAGTATTACATTTTAAATTTCATTAGTTGTTAGATTTTGCGATTACCTTCTACTTCTGACAATAACATACTATTATTATTTTTATCAATTGATTCTAATGATGTATTTTTTAGATTCATGGATCCAACGTGTAACTATTTACGAGGATACAATACATTAGTTCTATAACAATTACAAATATTTACAACATGCTCCTGACTTATGTATGGTTTAATTGTAATGAATTAAAGAACTTTCAAAGAGTATTATTGTGTTTAACAGTAAGTACTGAGGCTTACTTTACCTTTCAAAATTATGCATAATTAATTTTATACATTTTAGATAGAACTTACATCCGAAGTTTATTGTTTATATACGGTGTTCTTCGAAAATTTTTTAAAAATGTTTATAATTTTTAGTGAACTAACAATAAACGTTTCTCTTGCATTTATATCACAATAAAATATAATTTAAATCTGACACCCATTCCATTACTTGCTTCAGCAGTCTTGTTTATCTCTTTCGATGATCGTGGGCGTACCAGGTGAATTGTTTTCTTTTAATATCTTCACAACTGTGTCCACTATTCCTATTCTTCGACGAATTCCTTCATTTCTTATCCTTTGCATTCGCGATTTTCTAGTGGATATTGTCAGGGCGTCCATTTCGATAGCTTCTACTCTTCTATTGATTCTTTTCGTTATCCATCAAGTCTTAGATCCATATATTAAGTTCCTTTTTATCATTGTGTTGTAGATGTTGTATTTTCGTCGCTAAGTTACATATTTGCACCATACTGTTTTATTCAATCAGCCTATAACTTTCCTTGCATCTGTTACTCTTGTTCTTTTTCTCTTTCACCTCTACCACTGGCGTTGAATGTGATGCATAAATATTTATACTGTTGGCACGCTTTTATATCTTCCGTGTCGTCAATATCTAGATTAGTAGTGTCTTCCAGACAAATGTATTTAGTCTTTTCTGTGTTTATATCCAATCACCAGGTATTATATGCTTCTTTTAGCCCCTGCGTCATGTATTGTAGGTCCTCTTTGTCTCATACGATTATTGCCTAATAATCTGATAATTATAAAGTATAGTTCATCTCATCCTTCAAAGCACTTTCCCAGAGTATCTTCTGTGTCGTCAATATCTAGATTAGTTATTGTGTCTCCCATGCAAAGGTACTTGCTCTTTTCTGTTTTGATATCCAATTCTCAGGTATTATATGCTTCTTTAAGCCTGCGTATCATGTATTGTAGATCCTCTTGGTCTCCTACGATTACTGCCTGATAATCTGCAAATTGTAAAGTATAGATCATCCCATCATCCAAGGCATTTTCCCAGAATATTTTCGTTTCCATTGCATTGGTGCATATTTAACGTATATCTTAGTGTGAGTGATATAGAGCAAACTTGTCGTAACCCGTTTATTATATAAGATGGCCTCGATAGTTTGTTTCCCATTTTAATGCTTGACGTCGATTGATTGTATAGGCTTTTCAATACTTTTGTCAGAGTTTAGTTAAAGTTTGTACTCTGAAGGATCTCCCATAATTTACACCGAGGTATTGAATCATAGGCCATGATTAGGTCTATAAATAGAATATGTGTTGAAAGATTCACAGAGTTTTTCTTTTTAATTATCTGTTTCATGCGAAACACCTTATCTGTTCCTGATCTGCCGGCCCTAAACCCACATTGCTCTTCTTCTTCATTGAATTCCTTCTCTATAAAGCTTCTTGTGATCCTTCCGCATAGTCTAATCGTTCTTGTAACCGAAACCCCTCTAGTTGGAACAAATATATTTTTTCTTTTTTATTATTGATGTTACATAAGCTCCTTTCCAAATTTGTGGTATATTGTCTCCGTCGACACATCTATTGATTAATTGATTAATTGATTAGTTGTTGTATGTAAACTAATGTTTTCTTTGTTCCAGCCTTAAACAGTTGCGCAAATATCACTTCTGGTTTTCATGGTCTTCCACTTTTTAGTTTTTTGATATTTTCTATTCCTATTTCCTCATATATTCTTGTTTCCTCTCCTTATATAATAACTAAGGCTTCCAACCATATACAATTCTATTTCTTGGGACTCCTAATATATTTTTTGTATCATTTGCTTTGCTTTTAGTTTCTCTTTTTATTTTATCGTAAAGTTCCCGGTCTGCTGGTGATTTGGTGGTAATCCATTTTCACTGTTATAGTTCCTTCTAATTCATTTGTCCACCAGAACTTATTGCTATTGGTGACTCTTCTATATCCAAGCGACTTCCTTGCTGCTTGGTGAATATTTTGGATAATGTTCTGGTCTTGAGTCGCATGATTTTCCGAAGGCTTCAAATAATACCTCGAAGTTTTCTCCAATTTGACGAAGGCATTTGTCTCCCGGATGAGGGAGCTTGCGTACTCCAATGACCTTGAAAGCTATTCACACTGTCACGTAGCTACTGGTAGGACCACCCTTGCCGAATTGGTCGAAGGTGAGAAGTCAGACGAGGAGGGATACCTTGGTCTTCGAGGTTGAGTTTGAAACGATTAGTTAGCGACTCATAACTCCTAAAGAAAGAATGACTAGCTAAAAGTCTAGAAATACCGTCGGAAATAGTGATGGAATCATGTTCAAACAAAACAACTTAAGGCGAGAAAATAATTTATTTATTAATGAGGGAAATAAGCGCAAAAATTATTGAATAGCAACAAGTGCTCGCATGCTGATATTTTCATTGTGTAAAGCGCACTAATTTGAGAACGATGTATAAATTCGTCTTAGAAGATACTTTTTGGACAGACTGTAAATGTAGATTCTGATTACAGGTTGATTATATGAACAGTTTACTTCTTATATCGTCTATAACTGATTATACTTTTGGATATGTCTGACATCATTAAAATAAAATAATTTAAAAATTTTTAAAACGGAGGATGAAGAAAATAAAATAAAAAGTTAATATAGAATAACATGAAAGTTCTTCAGAAGTTGTGTTGACAGTGGTCCTGTATTCCATGGACATGTTACCGAAACACGAACGGATATTGAGGTCACTGTCGTTGGTCGACTTCGCCTCGAAGAAGTTCATCCGGACCCAAGGGAGGAACCTCCGGACGAATACTCGGTCCTAACGACATAAGGGATCACTGCGCTAAGACTCCGGTCTCTAATCAAATACGTGAACTAGTCCGTTGTCTAAGCGACTTCCCAGAGGCAGTTGCCCTCTAACGGGCTTAAAGTACGATAGAGACAACTATAACTAGCACGGACATTGGCACAACTCTGCAAATACACGCGAATACTTCATACGTGCACATTCTATTGTATTGGTACAAAACGGAATGTTTTGACAAGAAATAATATGCATTATTTAATTGAGACATTGCCTAGTAGCAAATCTTTGTTAATAGATTACTTTCGAACATATTCAAATGTACTTCAAAATAACTTAATTTAAAGCCTTACAGTAAAGTTATAATAAGTTTTGGTGTTAACGAACTTAGTAGAAACTTCATAAAATAGAAATGACGTGCGCACTAGCCGATAGTGATGTTAACTAATTTAATAGAACTACAATTTATTATTGCAAGCTGGTTGCTAATTTCGACTTCATTTAATTAAACATGTATGTAACATCTTGTAATTTTGCGAAGCATAGTCAGTAAAAAATTAAAACATTATGACATGTCCTTATGAAGAACGTACGCTAACGTCAGATTTTCGAATACCACATCACCAGAGCAAGAGGAAGAGTAAATACAAATAACTCGATTGTTCACATGATCGTAATACACTCAAATGACAGCAAGATCCAGATGATGACGAATAACATGTTAAAACATTGAGATCACAGGCACGTGGAATAACACCTAGGAAATTAAATTGCAATATGTAGTTCTTTACAGCGTATAAATTCTATTTAGGAAAGAACCGTTGTGGTCATCTGATATGTCAAAAGGTGTACTGGAAAGTTATTATCGGTTTTTCGACGTCGCCATGCGTAAGTATGCAATGTTATGATTGAACACATACGTCATTTTATTCTACTGAGATCAAGCTTCAAAGTCATACATGCTATATTTTGCGAAAGTAAAAAAATATCGAGTTTCGTGCCTGATAAAGTGCATTTGCGGCACGCATTACTTTTATTATTTAATCAAAAGAAACAAGCCACAGAAAGTCATCGTCTGCTGGTAGAAACTTACGATGAACATGCTCCCAACATTTATACGTTTCAAAAGTGGTGATTTCGACGAGCAAGAACATTCTGGTAGACCGAAAAAGTTTGAAGATGCGAAACTGCAGGATCTATTGGATGGAGATCCAACCCAAACTCAAAAGCAATTGGCAGAAGCGTTAAATGTGCCTCAAGAAATGATTAGCGACCCATTACTAGCAATGGAAAGAATCCAAAGATGGGAAAATGGGTGCCACATCAATTGAATTACAAGCAAATGGAAAATCAAAAAATTATGCATTCGGTATTCCCAAAAAAAAAGGCGTCTGTGACAACTTCTTGCATGCTACGTGTAAAATTCATGCTGTTATATAGCGGTAAATGATTTTATAGCATACAAAAAGGCAGTCTTCTTTAAATACTCTCAACGTGTTCGAGAATTCCAGATGAATATCCTGATACTGTTACACTCTCTATATATAATAATTTCTTATATCGTTTTTAAGATTAATTTATTTAATTTAAAATACAATTCGATCATTAAAACAAATTTATTATACTGTCATTATTTGTCCGGTACTCGTATATATATTCAGATGCAGAGTCCTTTGTGTTAGTCACGTACAAATGGTCAAGGCTGCAATAAACACCGAAATCAGGTACCACAGACTGTACTTGAAATGACCAACTTTTCACTGACTCGTAGTCGATATCAATTCAGTTATATTGATTTCTAAATGCAATTCGCGATTAAATACCAATCCACACATTTGGTATTTCTTTTACACAGAATACACGTCTACTATTCTGTGTAGATAATTTGCTTAATGCTTATATTGAAATTAAAATCACAATTTTAATGTATGCTAATTTATTTCCCGCCAAAAAGTAGCGTGCCTATCCTTGTTTGCTATTGGTTAATTCAAACATGACCATATACATATTTCAGTTATGAGGTCGGTTCCTTATAAAGCCATAGTCGTAAAAGAACAAACCTCTTCGCTTTTCTGTCGTCATTCAGACTACACGCGTCTTTCACGTGTTTGTGCCGCGAACCGTTATTCGCGCTTCTTGTGACCTCGTGTTTAATTTCGCGGACGCGGAATATAAGCACAGCCTCCTGATCCAGGATATATACATATACACAAACACGCGAGTACACGCATGCACATTTTAATCTAACTCTTTGTATATTTTATTAAACAGCTAAATATCGTTAGACTTATCTTTTATTACAGCTTTGCTATTACGTTTATCATATATTATTTGTTGCTCTTGTTCTTGTTAACTATCTCTATTTAACACATTCAAGCTTTAAGAATTAATTTAACTTGTGAATAAAATTTTAAAGGCATTCCTGTCGTTTTATTTAAACAAATAATATTTCTTTCAGCTTAGCACACGTTCTAGACTTTTGATGCTCATTGTACACAACTATTAATTATTAACTCCTCACCTCACATTACATTCAATTATATTACTTCCTTTTCTTTGTTTACTGGCATTTATTACAGTGCTTTAGCTAGCCGAATACGTGCTCGTAATAAATTGACTAACCAACACGTCCAAATAAATATTCTCTATTAAATAATATCCCTATTATTATTTATTAAAACGAAGGAGGTAATAAATTGTCTCAATCAGTCAGATCATCCACATCCAACCACATATTGAATTCACTCATTCTTCATTTTTAGATTCATTTTCATCTTCTTCAAAGGAGGATTTTATACATTACTCTCGAACTTTCACAGTCAATTCTCACACTGGGTAACATGGTTAAAGGCAGTGTTTTATTATTTTCTGTATTCCCAAAAAAATAAGACTACTTTTTCATTTGAATCCTAAAGAAGCAACTGTTATCAAGGAAAGTCAAAACAAATTCCAAGACGCTGAAGTTAAAGCAGATTTACAAATAATTTGTGACAATTACAAAAGAGTAGTTGAAGCAATTATAAACTAAAGATCCTTGGTTACCATTAGCGAATTCATTGCAAATACTGGACACTGTACAAGCGTAGTTTGCTATCAGCTATGACAAAAATATTAGTGTTACAATTGAAGTAGAGAGTGTGCTAAAGAAAGAGTTTACCGCATTAAAACAAATTTATAGTGATAGTGAGTACTCAGATGCGTTAAGTATTAGTATTAAGTAAGTATTGTTGTTCTCTTCATGTAGAAAAATTTTGTCTTTACGGCGAACTCAATCCACTGAAACGCTGTGGAAAAATATCTGATGTTTCATATATTTAACTGATCTTATCCTTGCACTGAAAATGCTCCTTAAAAGAATGTTTCATATTTCGCAAATTATATACAAGCGCACACATGTGGTGTGCCCATCATATTCCTAAATTTAATTATTACATAAAATAAATAATTTACTTTGATTCTAAATATTTTTTTTGGAGTAGTTGATTTATCCTTATAAGTTTATTAATATTACATATACTAGACTTTAAATATTTAGATTGATTTGACTTTATTTTTTCAGTAAAAAATATTTTCTTCATTAACTATTAAGTAACGAATTGCACAACACATAAACATATAAACATATTTTAAACAATAAACGCCACTAATTGTTACTTATATACTCACAAAAAAAATTAACATGCAATAATCTAAAACACATTTCTTTCAATGTTCCTAAGATACTTTAACGTACTTAGAGACGTAAAACAGCTGCTGTGTTTCATTTGTGCTATGATGCAGAACAACAACATAAACATTGTGGTAACATCAACAATAACACCAGTGACCAAAGTGAGAGACGACAATCATAAAAACAGTGAAACTAGTAGTATAAAAAAACACTTAGAAAAAAAAAGTAAAACACAGAGTGAGTTGCGGACTGGCCAAATATAGCCCACGTACCACAAAACCACCATTTGTGAAGGGGAAGTGTGTTGGGACACGACCGGCCAGAGTCGCCAGCGAGATGGCGCTGCGGTCAGTCCCTGTAACAGACAAAACGAGTCAGTCAAAAAAGAAGAAGAAATTTCTATGCGCGATGATGGACGAATTAACAACATTACAAAAAAAATTATTTCTGAACGTATCTTTCGACTAGATATATTAAGAATATTATGTAGAAATATATCTAAAAGATTACAGCAAATATATATATATATATATATATATAACATAACGTACACTTCCGTTTGCTTGTCTCTTGGAATGAATGGAATAAAAAAAGAAAAACGATAAACAACTTTTGCTTAATGGACTGCAAAACTCAATTTCATATATAAATTCACTACAAAAATTATTTTATAACATTATTACTGTTATTATGATTTCTTAACATGACATTTTTACTTTTTTTTTATTTTTTTGGTCCAACAGAATTTCTTTCATTAATAGGACAAAACCAAACATACATACATACAAACAAATATATTTAAGAAATGTTACAACAAAAACTAAATATGAAATTTAACAAATTTTATCGAAATATGATAATTCCTTACATGTAAGTACAGGATATAAAAAAATAAAAAGTACAAGAAACAAGTATAGAGAAGGCATGTATTAATTCCCCTCACTTGTTCCTAATTACCAGTTTGAGTAGAACTCCCGTAAAGTGTTGATGAATATCACCTGCACAAAATATTTTATTCGAATTATTACGCATTAAGCGTAGGATCTTTTAAGTTTTGCATAGTGGGGTACAGAGGGCGCTACTGATAAAATGTCAGTACTAAAAATTAACCCCCATCTTTATTTAATCTAAATCCAAAGTTTCGGTGCGATACGTGTAGTGTTGTAACCACAACGAACTGCCAAAGTTGATAAGTTAGTTGAAAAATGGAATTAAACCAAGAACATTTTCTCGGAATAATTCCTTCTAATTTTCAAAGACAATTATCTCAACAAGAATGCCTCGCTGAGTTGGTTTCTGTTTTCGGCAATAAAGCACCACATCAGTCAAAAATTTCTCGTTGGTATGAAGAATTCAAACGTGGAGGAATTAGTCTTAGCGACGATCCAAGAGCAAGTTCACCAAAAACGGCAGTCACTAAGGAAAATGTCGACGCTGAGCGCAAGATAATCAACGAAGACATATTGCCAGATCGAAGTATTGGGAAATTCAAAGACTTCAATTCGAGAAATTTTGCATAAAGAATTGTGTGTAAAAAAATTAGATTCCCGTTGGATACCGCGTCTGTTGACCGAAGACCAGAAAGCAGTTCACCCTAGCTGCTTGGTGTCAAAAAATTCTAGATCGCTTCAACGCCGGAAACTCTAAAAATGTGTACAATATTGTCAGTGGTGATGGATCTTGTATTTACACATACGAGCCAGCAAATAAACCCCAGATGTCTGTTTGGGTGTTCCAAGCTGAAAAAAATCCGACAAGTATCATCCGTTCTCGAAGTGTCTCCAAAAAGGTGGTCCGGACATTTGTTTCTAAAGCAGGTTATGTAACAACAATTGCCCTACAAGATACACATAACCATTTTTGAACAGCTTCTGTTTTCCGCGTGGGATTCGAACCCATAATCCCGTTCTGTCCGGGAATGTGCTGTGTCCATTAGACCCCGTACGTAGTTAATTCGAGTCCTTCTAATGTGTTACAAAAGGCAGTCCCACACGGAGATCAAATTTTTTCAACAAATTTTTGCACTACATATACGATGTATAGAGGGGTTAAAATTAGAATTTTTCATATAATTGACTGTTTACTATATATTTGCGATTAATTTCCGATTTATTATAATTACAATAGTTTCGAGCGGTGTATAGTGTTATTAATGAACCGACGAACAAATTGAATTCTTATAGCTATAGCGCAAAAACAAATTTATCAAAGGAAAAATCCGATAAGGCATTGTATAGTAAATGATATCGAGGGGGAAAAAAACTTTCTTAAGGCGAAAAATAGATTTGTCTTAATTTATTAACGAAACTGCCCGGTCGCAATCAATCAAAACATATTTATATCCTTTCAAGCCGTCGGTCCGACTGTCGGATTTCTAACAATGACGTTCCAAAATTTCTCCACAATCAAATCAAATATAAATCTTACACACTCGCAGAATATTTTCTCGACGGTTGATGTTATTGGTGGAAATAGAGAGGGGGTAAGAGGAAGAAAAAGGAAACTGGTAGCTCGCGGTTGTGGTGGTGGTAATTCTGGCAGTGGTAAAGTTATTCAAGTGAGGCAGGACCATTTGATTTTGTAGGCAATATATCCCCTCGCTTCTGACATTTGAAAATACACGTTCAGGCGATAGAGTGAATGGCAGAATAACATAAAGCCAACACCACACATACACACACACATACTACCATCCTATCAATTCATCATATCGTCCTCGTTGTCTGTTACAGTAGTTGGAGAGCTTTTATTATTTAGTCCGATTTGTGATACAAGAGAGAGAGACAATCTGGTTACGATGAGCGACATAAACAAGTCAGATCCAGGACAGATTCGTCTAATTGTTTATGCAAATACGACGCAGGGTTCCGTATCGATTTCGTGTGGGGAGAACAATTATTGATAAAACCATCGGAGAATGTGACAGACGGAAATATAAGTTCTGAAATAAATTTCATTGTTTAATTGAAGTAATTATTGACATGTCAAGTTATGTTTCGTATTTCTCACATATCACGAGACTTTGTCAATGTTTTAACACAAGGAAATGTATGTATTTTTACATTAATGGAAAAATAATACTTGAACGTATTTAATTAAAGTTATTTAAAAAAAATTTTAGCCTTCCTTAACTCTAGTAAACTTGAGGATAAGGAACCTATTTATAGAAATACACAGTCTGTTTCAGAGAAAACCGAACTGTCTTAAAATAAAAACAAATCCTTATTATTTTGGCAAAATTCATTTATTTTAGTCAAAGTAGTCGCCTTCGGTTTCGATACAACGTTTTGCACGGTCAATTAACATGTTGACTTAATTTTTAAGTTCATCTTTAGAGATTTCCTTCAAGATCGCTGTCGACGCCTTTTTAATGGCATCGACGTCGACATAACGCTGTCCTTTCATTGACAAATGTAGTTTGGAGAACAGATTGAAATCACAGGAGGCAAATCCGGTGAGCACTGTTTGGGAAGAAAATTCACCGTCAGGCAACTGTTTAGATTGTTGTTTTGTTTCTATTTTGCAATGATGAATCGAAGTCTTATGTGTGGTGATAACTGGGCGTATAAAATCTACCTTGTTTTTTTTTTTCAAAAACGCCACAAATAGAAGGAAAATTTACATTCGCACCAATTTTCAATCAATATTTAGCAGTCAACACACTCATCTCTATAACTGCTTCTCCATAGACAGTTCTTCATTTAAAACTATTGTTGAGCGTTCTTTAATAATAATAAGGTAATTTATTTCTCAGAAGGTCAAGCCCAGTTACAGGAATAAATAAAAAATAATGGAAAGTACATACAAAAAAAAGTAATTACACTTTATAAATAGTAAACAAAACCAAAAGAAAAATATATGCTTATCTGCTAAAAATAATATAAAAAAAACAATATTTCCTTTTATTGTTTTTTTTTATTACCAAATATACTCCAGTACAAATTGAACGACGATCTTCAATGAATACGCCAGTGTATACAGCATCACAGTTCCTTATCAAATGGATTAATGGATATCTCCTGAAAATGTTTAACTCGGCGTCCGTTGATCGAATGTATGTAGAAGAAAACTGCCAGTAGGTTATGGGTTGAATATTAAAATTAATTACAGAAGGCAAGTCAAGACTGGCTATTGATTAATTTATGCAAAAAACTTTTCTCCGATTCGACAAAAATTTGTATATTATGTTGTTCCAGCAAAAATAATTAATTCCTCTATCCAAAAAAATACCAAAAGTTTCGTACCACAATAATTTTAAAAATCTACGTTGAATTGTTTCTACAGCATATTTTTGGGTATCGTAAAAAGGATACCAAAGAATAAATCCATGTTCAAGCTTGACATGCTACACCGTTGAATAAATCCTACTGTTTTAACCGCTGACACATACGTTGAATAGATTTATAAATGCACGGGAAAAATCAAAATACGTGCAGTCAGCCTGGCCCTGACTACCAACAATGTCACTAACAAAAGAAAACGATCCTGTTGCGGAGAA
Source organism: Dermolepida albohirtum (assembly GCA_031893035.1). NCBI lineage: Eukaryota > Metazoa > Arthropoda > Insecta > Coleoptera > Scarabaeidae > Dermolepida > Dermolepida albohirtum. The sequence continues at coordinate 158,521 of JAVIWB010000788.1, forward strand.
ATAGAAGAAAGATGTAATGTGTGATGAATTATGTAAGTGTAAATGAGACTTAATCACTTAAGACTGATGTATAACCCCTTTTCACATTAATATAGTTTATAGTTTTCCAGGTGCGACACTGTTTAATTATCTGCTGATGATGACAACTTAGTTGTCGAAATACGTATACAGAATACGAAAATTAATGTGGAAAAGGGTTATGTATCAACCTCAAGTGATTAAGTTAATCAACCACAGACTCCATCAAAATTGCCTGTAAATGATATTTTATTTTCATTTGTTCAACTTTATTAAAAGCAGGAACAATTCTAGCACGTCTCCACAATTTTAGAAATAGAAGTATTAATGATAATCAGCAAAGGCGCTGCAAGAATATTTCTAGCTTTTTTAATCAGAAAACTAGAGATCAAATCATCACTAGATATGTATTTATTCGAGAAAGAAGACATAATATTCACCAACTCGGAATCAGTACTAGAGGAATCAAAAAAGAAGCGAGTTTCGTTTGGGAAGCCCTTGAAACGTATGTATTTGAGGAATTTGTATACATACTAGAAAAATATTGAGCAAAGCAATCAACAATAGCTTGAGAATTATCCACTTCATTCAATTTATTGTTCATAACACCGGAGATTCGAATAGCACCTTGTCGTGGTTGCATCTAAAACCATGTACATCGAAGATCTGATCTAATGGATTGCTGGATATTATATAGGCTCTGTAGGCGCCCCATATTAAACATTTTGTCATTACAGGAGCTCTTTTAACTCTTCTCTCGTTTGCACTCTCCGCAATCTCAGTTTCTGCAAGCAACTATATCTTAACAACATCAGTATACTGGTAGATTTCGAACGTTGTACGGCCACAATTTAACACACAAACATATTTATCAATGATGCAAAATGAAGAAGCCGAGTTTCTTCAAACCATTATTTATCTCGCTGTGCATATTTTTTGCTGATCGGTCTTCCAAAAAAGGTGTGCTGTCATTAAGTATTTGATAACGACACTTTCCATCTCGTCAAAATCATTAAACAATTTCCAGACAATGTGCAACCAGAAAGCAAAAGAGATGGAATGCTTTTCCATTTAGTTTAAATCGTTTACAATCCTATGCTACAAACTATACTCCTTTAATTTTGTTTCATAATTTATAAGGATTACAAAAAAGTTCGTAACAGCATCTTCATTTGTACTAAAATTTCTCTTTCGCCGAACAAAAGCAGATACTCAATCTCGTTTCGTTCACCGCATGCAAACAAGAAAATTAATAAAAAATTCTAAAACGTGCAAGTGCAGGTTATACATTAATGTCAAGGGTTGTTGCCGTTCGTAAGCTCGGCGATTAATTTCTTTTTCATCTCGCTATTTCTCCGCACATTCATTAACGTTCTAGAATTGACCTATTTCTAGCTAACTGGCTGATGGCATATTCTGCAACGAATTAATGGTTTGCAGATAATGTTAAGGTTATTAATCGTTTACAAATGATTATTTCTTCACTGCTATAACACAGGCCAACACACATTTTGGTGCCTGCGATTTTTTAACTGTTCCTGGGTAATTTTTGGATGCAGGATGTAAAAAAGTCCTCAGATTTGGTCTATCAGATCTAGTTTTTGAGATTTTTTAAAAAAATTGTGTATATATTTTATGTTATAACTGTTATAATATATAATATTACTATTGACAGTTAAAAAAACAAAGACACATGGATTTAAGTATTTATTGCAAAAACTTAATTTACATAATTACATTAGTCACTAATCACATAAAAATTTTCTTTTATACGACTTTCTAGATTAGAGTTTACTAGGGCAGTCTCGCTGAAGGCTCCAGCAGTAGTCCGCCATCATGTGGCTATCCCATCGTCCTTGATAACGATCTTCCATAGTTTTAATATCCTGATGGAATCTTTCCCCCTGTTCTTCACTATAATCACCTAAGTTTACTGGAAAACGATCTAGGTGGCTGTGGAGGTAGTGAACTTTTATACTCATGTTACAGCCGAGAATATTAAAATTTGAAAGCATAGTTTCCACTAATTCTACGTAATTCTCTGCTTTATGATTGCCAAGAAAATTTTATACTACTTGAACAAATGAACACCAAGCGTTAGGTTCAGTCTCGTTCATTGATGTGGTGAATTGTGGATCTTTAACAAGTTGCCTTATTTGAGGACCATCAAATATACCAGCTTTTAGTTTTTCCGTGCTAATGCCAGGAAATTTACGTGATAAATACCCAAAACAATTTCTATCTCGATTTAAAGCCTTCACAAATTGCTTCATTAAGCCTAGCTTGATATGCAAGGACGGAAGTAAGATTTTTTCTCTTGCAACCAAACGTTCGTTGATCACGTTTTGTTTTCCTTGAATCATGACATCTCTTGAAGGCCATTTTTTTTTAACGCGGTGCTCATTTTTATCTCTGCTGTCCCAAAGGCACAAAAAACAAGGATATTTTGTATAACCACTCTGCTGTCCAAGGAGGAAGTTAACCATTTTTAAATCGACACAAATTGCCCACTGATGTTCTTCGTATTAGATTTTTCTTAAAGCTAATGCAATTGTTTCATATTCTTCCTTCATGGTGTTACACTCTCTATATATAATAATTTTTTATATCGTTTTTAAGATTAATTTATTTAATTTAAAATACAATTCGATCTTGAATTCCTAAATTATTATACTGTCATTATTTGTCCGGTCCTCGTATATACATTCAGATGCAGAGTCCTTTTGTGTTAGTCACGTACGAATGGTCAAGGCTGCAATAAACACCGAAATCAGGTACCAAGACTATACTTGAAATGACCAACTTTTCACTGAATTCGATATCAACTTAGTTATATTGATTTCTAAATGCAATTCGCGATTCAAATACCAATCCCAATTTGGTATTTCTTTTACACAGAATACACGTCTACTATTCTGTGTAGATAATTTGCTTAATGCTTATATTGAAATTAAGATCACAATTTTAATATAAGCTAATTTTTCCTTGTTTGCTATTGGTTAATTCAAAAATGACCAATACCCCCTCAGTTATGGGGTCGGTTCCTTATAAAGCCATAGCCGTAAAAGAACCACTCTCTTCGCTTTTCTGTCGTCATTGAGACTACACGCGTCTTTCACGTGTTTGTGCCGCGAACCTTTATTCGCGCTTCTTGTGACCTCGTGTTTAATTCCGCGAACGCGGAATATAAGCACAGCTTCCTGATCCAGGATATATACATATACGTAAACACGCAAGTACAAGTATTTTAATCTAAATCTTTGTATATTTTATTACACAGCTAAATATCGTTAGACTTATCTTTTATTACAGCTTTGCTATTACGTTCATCATATTTTATTTGTTGCTCTTGTTCTTGTTAACTATCTCTATTTAACACATTCAAGCTTTAAGAATTAATTTAACTTGTGAATAAAATTTTAAAGGCATTCCTGTCGTTTTATTTCAACTAATAATCTTTCTTTCAGCTTAGCACACGTCCTGGACTTTTGATGCTCATTGTACACAACTATTAATTATTAACTCCTTACATTAACATTGAATTAACCTTCATATACCGTCATTCGTTCATTTTTATATTCCTTTTCATTTCTTCTTAAAAGGAGGAGGTAATAATGGTAGTAGAATAACCAATAGGAATTGAGCCATATTTGTTACCGTTATGTAAAAGAACACATTTTAAACTACGTTTTGAACTGTCAATAAAAAGGCACCAATCATTTGGAGTGTATTCAGGCAAACCCATTTTTTCTAAGAGCCCTTTTATATTGTTACAGAATACCAAGTCATTATCCAGAGCGAAAAAAGGCAGCAGATCCTTATCTCTTTTACGATAAAATGTAATATTAGTACCTGGACAAAGTAGATTTTTTTCTTTTAATCTGGATGCAAGTGATTCAGCGGATGCCTTTGAGAGATTCAGGTCTCTTATAAGATCTTTTAGTTCTTCTTGATTGGAACACTGCGGAGTTGCTAAATCTGCTTCAAAATCTCTGTCGTTTTCTGATTGAATTCTTTGAACTTCGTCAGACGTTGATGTTTCTGTATCATCTTCTCTCAGTTCGGGTAGACTGCTAAATGATGGAACGGGTATTTCTTCTGAATGCGCTACAGGCCTTTTTGCAGAATCTAGATCAGGATATGTCCATTTGTGTCTATTGTTTCTATTCATGCCTTTAATATTAACGAGACACAAATAGCAGTCGTCATGATGGTTTCGCGGTTCTCTCCAAACCATTGGTACACAAAACTTTAGGCACTTCCTCTTTCCAGTTGTCCACTGTCGCAAATGTTCAATACATGTTTTACATATGAAATGTGGGGCCCAAGATTTATCTTGATCTCCTAAATGAACGCCAAAATAGGCAAGATAAACTCTTTTCACAAAGTCAGAAATCGTTCTTCTGCTCTCTTTCAAAGTGTATTCACCACACACATAACAAAAAACATCTGGATGATTTACACAGGTACGTCTGCTTGTAGATGCCATTGTTTCAGTTTAGTGTCTTGATACTACAAAACTACCAAAATTTACACAAAATATTAGCACAACTTTACCTGGGAAAACTCAGTAATATACTAAATCGAGTACAGACAAGAGGGTATAGAAGGATCGGGTCATAGGCAATTACAGGTATAAAAGTAATTAAGAGCAGTGTATTGAGTAGTTCCTAGTATAGGAACATTGGGTCAGGGACAATTCCAGGTCTCCATTTGGCTAATTACATTCTGGGAAATTTCTATTTTGACGATTAAGTACATATTTATCTCTTTATTTGTTGTCCTTTATCAGAAAAAAATATCAATTGACATGTAACATGTATCTCAAAAACTAGAGCTGATAGAAAAAATCTGGTGGCATTTTTGGAATCAGCACATTAAAAACATCTAAAATCAGATGTTAGATTTCCGGCACCAAATTTTTTTTTCATTTTCTTACCCTGTGTAATTAATAACAAAATCTAATAAACCAGACAAAGTATATAGGATTAAATATATGTATATTTCCATTGCTATATCACTTGTACAGGACAATCACGATCAAAGTCAGTACACTTAATGGCGTTTGTTCTAGGTTGATATATATTTCTAAAGTATAGATTAAGCATCATTTGATTGTTAAAATTGTAATAGCAGTAGGGCAAATACTAAACAAGACAGTTAATTACATTCTTATAATACATATGTTTCATACTAAGGAGTATTTTCTTTGGAGGCGGAAAACTTTTTTCTGTAACAGCCGATTTGACACTCTCAGTTGTTTCGGACTTTAGTTTCGCAATTCATCATAAACAGACATGCTTCAATTCGAGAAACACATCGGTTATTACGTGTATTTTATGGTGCTCATTATCGTCTACCAAAGCAATTAATTTGAGAAATTACGAATCGTTTTCGCAATATCTTTAAACGATAATACGCAGTCCGTAAGACGTCTGACAGTGCGCACACAACAAGTGATTGATGGTGTGCAGCGTAGTTTTGGTGATGATCCAAATGCGTCAATTCGTCATTGTGCTCAACAATTAAACTCGTGTCCATCCATTTTATGGAAAGTTTTGCGTAAAGATCTTGGTTTACGTGCTTACAAGATTCAACTTGAACAGGAATTAAAATCACGCCTGATTTACTGCGAAGAGTGTGTGAAAATTGGAAATGCAAATTACGCCATGTACGCGCCAGCCGCAGCGGCCACAAGGAAGTGTAATTGACAAAATTGCCAAGAAATTACGAAGATTTCAGATTAGAACTATTTTTAAACGGATCGTAAGATCGCGAATATGTTGCGAACTCCAAAAGATAAAAACAGTTAAGAGCATCAAGGAGTTTTCGAAATCTCATATTCAGCTTGCTCTGCCAGTTACATAGGGCAAACGAACCAGCAAATACCTGTGCAACGAGACGAACACGTAAGATTGGTTACTAAGCAAGAAAAAACGTCATCGCTATACCAAAGTAAAGTACCCATTGGACATGACATCGACTTCGACGATTGGAAGACGCTAAAATCGAGCACCTGAATAAGCGAATAGAAGGTGAAGCCATAAAAATCGGAAGACATATGGAAAATATGAACAAGAAAGGTGATGCTATTCGTATACGTTTACTGCGCGTTTGGAAAACAGGGCTAACCATTCGAAGAAGCTAGGATGGAGGCGAAAGTACATCTACATTATTAGATGAGAGGAAACGAAGGCGTTATCCCACTGCAAAACTTTCCAACTAATGCATTTATAAATACCAGGGCAGGGTCGATTAACATACAATAAGACCCCATTCGACAGAGAGCATCTCCTGAAAATGTAAAATGATATTTTACCGAAATGCCTCACTGGTTCTGCGCAGGACAGAGCTACACCTACACGGGAAGAAACCCGAATCTAATGATACTGTTCTTATTATTGTGTATATGGTTTTTCGCGGGTATAATGTGTTCACGTGGTTATGAGTATATGAGTCTTCTCGGGAATATCGTAGCGCGTCGTTGTATTATCCTTTAAAGGGTAGTTTCTTCGCTGATGTTGCGATGAAATCCCATCATTTTTTTTAAGCTTCTGGTCGCAATAGTGATACCCGGATACGCACTGGTCGGTTCCTTATTGTCCTTCTCACACGTCATTAGCCGACGTGTTCTGTCAATCCGAGTGCGGTTTCGTGTGATTTCACGAATTATTGTCGTTTGCACACACGAGTAGTTTCTGAAAGGTTCTGGATTGTGGTGCTTTCTTAGTACTCGATTTCCACAATTTTATCAAAAATTACCTCTACTGGGAGTCTTAAAATTGAAATAAATCGTCACATTTGCAGTTACTTGGCGGTCCTTTATTTGTCTTTATTCTTAACATCACGAGCAAATTAAGAATATAGAATTTCAGCTCAATCAATATGCCATAAATTATGCATAAGTTGAACTTATAAATGTCTGTTGAGCTTACGAAGAAAGTCAAACACGCCTTTATGTAAGGTATAAATCTATATTTCACAACGACTGCCCCTGTATTTCTTCGACCGATAAAATCAATCGCGTTTACACATGTAACTAAAGGTAGGGAACATGCCAAATAAACCTGAGGATAAAACATAAAATATCATGCACGGTACCCTAAAATTGGAGTAAATGAATGAAACTGGGGTAAATACCCGTGTTCCAAACAGAACAGCGGAGGGAAACGGTTTCGACGAGCAAATTAATTGAACTATTATTTCAGCAATAATCGGGCAACAGTTTTCAAGCTGGGGCCTATTATAATATATGGGAAAAACGTTATGACTGCTCCCGGTGTACCGCTCACTTCGTACACAAAGAGAAAAGCTCCGGACGCAGAGGTGTGGTCCGTTATGGTAATTGTGACTAATGTAGCCTTTATTCGCATAAATCAGTCGCTAATTATGGTCGCAAACATGCAGTCGCTGCAATAATATCAATGTTCATTATAGCTAGCTTCGAATGGTTGCACTATACATAGTGCACAGAGAATGCTAATATTAACTGTCATGGTATTTCTAAAATATTGTTTGTTTCCGGATACAAATATGAAAAAAATCATTATTGATTTGGGTATATACATGTGTACCTATAATTGTAACAATTTATTTTTGAATACTGATATAAATTACTACTTGTGTAATTAGTTTTAAACATTATTTCCAAAACATATTGTTACGCTTTGTATGTACGCTACAGGCCATAAGTGAGGGATCAGTAGATGAAATTTAAAAGAAAACATGCACGCTTAGTGAAACAAAACTATATCTACGAGACAAATGAACAGTTTTCCTTATAAAGTAAAATAATTTTAACATATTCTGTAGAATTTTTATCATATTCGATTTTCGTCGAAGTATCCACCTCTGCGCTTAATGATTTCTTTACAAATATTAGGCAACCGCGATACAAGTTTCTGGAGCGTATCCATTGGTAAATTATTCCACACCCTTGTAAGTTGCTCCCAAAGCTGTTTCTGCGATTATGGACAGCTTTCTCTCACGTTTCTATCTAATTCATTTCACAGTAATTCGATAGGGTTGAGACCGGGTGATTGTGGTGGCCAAATCATATTTATCAGCACCCCATGCTTCTCTTTTTGATTCACATAGTTTTTACAAAGTTGGGAAGTGTGTTTGGGATCATTATCTTGTTGTAGGTGAAAACCTTCACCAATTAACCTTAATCCAGACGGAATTGCATGTTCCTCCAAAATTTTCAGGTACCCCTCTTTTTTTAAAATGCCTTCAATCCGACACCATCAAAGGAAAAGGATCCCCAAACAAGCACAGAACCTCCCCCGTGTTTTAACAGTTGGCACTACACATTCTCGTTGATTACTACCAAACACTTGGAACTTTGACTCATCTGTCCATAACACCTACTTCCACATTTCCATGTCCCAGTGTTGATGGTCCTGGGCCCATTGTAACCGTTTTTTACGATTTCGTGGATTCAATAATGGTTTTCGAGCTGCAATACACCCATGTAGTCCCGCCTTTGTCAAACGTCGTTTTACAGTAGTCAGTGACACCGGCTTTCGACGGCCTTCATTCAGCTCTGCTCGAAGCTGAGGAGCTGTGAGGCGCCTATTTCGTTTTGATAGTATTTTTAGGCGCAAATCCTCTTGTCTGGTAGTTACCCTTGGCCTTTCACAACGTTTTATTGGTTGTAATGATCCACTTTGTGAATATCGTTTCACTGTTCCTTGCACCGCGTGATAAGATAAATTTAACTTTTGGGCTATTTGCCGCAGTGAAAATTTTTCACCATGTAGCGTTATTATAGAACTACGAGTTTCTGCACTAAGTTCCTTTCTTTTCGGCATTTTTATAAGTTACTTTTACGTCTGTTCTCAAACACTCGTATTGCAACTTACTCGGACAAATGCTGTACGAAAACTAATTTTTAAATTGCTAAATACTTTACTATGAATTCCTAATACTTACTACTAATAATAATACTGCGTTGTAAACCCTATTAAATTTATTGGGGTATATAAAATATTTCTATTAAATAGACGCCATAAAACTATTAAAAGGATTTACAATATTTTTCAGAAACGAATATATTTATCTAATTTATAATAATAATCCGAATAATCCTTCTCAGAATTACATTTACAACTGTTATTTCAATTATTCTCACCAAAACAGGTAAAAGTCTAAGGGACGTGTCTAAAATACAAGTGTTTTGTTATTTATGATAAGTGATCCCTCACTTATGGCCTGTAGTGTATATGTTCTTAAATGCCTTTTTTGAAAATATAAATTGATTCTACAAAATTTCTGAAAATTCTTACATAACTTTCAAGATGTTGGAAGTATGCCGTATTTTATATATATTGCTATCTAAATTGTATGTTTTACAGCTGTAAATTGATTTTAAATGTCTAATTTCTTAACTTTTCCTGAAAGATGATTAATCTCTTAATATTCTTTTCTATTAAAGTTTCACCTATTCTTACTGTGATTAATTTGAAATTTATTGAAATTAATAAATTTTTTTTGATATTTCCTTCGGATCCCTACTTCTATTCAACGTTAATTAAAGGAGATTAATTGAAATTTATATTAAATTTAGTATATGTGAACAAGCCCGAGACAATCCTTGAACTCAAGGTCAACATTATTGCAGAAATTCGAGCGCTGCAGCCACAAATTTTGAAAGATGTTATGGAAAATACTCTAAACCAAGCCAATCATTGCGAAACAGAAAACGGGGGTCATTTAAATGATATTATTTTCCATACTTAATGTAAAAAAATTTCCATTTTATATATTTCATTATCTGAAAAAAAATTAAAAAAAGATATATAAACGCAAAAGTTATTAAATTTTTAAACCCCATGGTGATTTTTGGCCCACCCAATATTACCACAAGTAAGGGTTACGTATTAAATAGAATAATACGTAAGGTATTTATTCTACATATATAAAACTCGCGTTGTCCGAAAATTCAATACATATTCAGAATGAACCTACATTTCGTGGCATAATTTTGTATGTTTATTTGAAAGTCATTAAATTAATATTTTGTTCATAAGTGTCATTATTAAAATAACATAATACGACGGTGGTCCAAGAAGTACCTGATCCAAGAAAGAAAACACAAAAATTTTGGAAAGATACATATATACTAATATTACAACATAATCTCCTTTCAGCTTTATACACTTTTCTCAGCGATGTTCAATAAGTTCGATACCCTTTTTATAATAAGAACTGTCTTGCTCCTCAAAATAGCAATTAACTGCCGACATCGCTTCTTCGTCGTTGGAAAATCTTTGACCACTGAGTCGAGGGGGCTAAATCTGGCGAATAGGGTGCATGAGGTAGCAATTCAAACTTCAATTCCAGGCTCCAAAGTAAGCGAACTTTGGAGCCGGCTCTCACTTTTAAGTCCATTGATTTGATTGTTCTTTTATCTCGGGTGTGAAGTAATGGACCCATGTTTCATCCATGGTTATGAAACGGAGCAAAAATTCTGCTTTGTTACTGTAGAACTTCGCAAAGCACTCATTTGAAACTTCTTCGCGACACTGTTTTTGCTCGAGTGTGAGCAAACGCGGCATCCATCTCGCACACAGTTTTCTCATGTCCAAATTTTCATGTATGCGATGTACTGCACATTTTGGAATGTATACTATGTCTGCTAGCTCACGCACTTTCGGTCGACGATCATCCAGTACCGTTTTGTGGTTTTTCTTCACCATTTCTGTCGTTACCTCATTTGGTCGACCACTGCGATGCTCGTCTTGACAGCTCGTACAGCCTCGTTTAAGCTCTGCTACCCAATATTTCACTGTTGTAAATGAAGGCAAACTCACCCAGAGTAGAATCCAGTTCAGAATTTATATCAGTTGGGCTCTGGCCTTTCAAATAAAAGTATTGTATCACGTAACAGTGACAAATTTTCCCAATTTTTACAAATTCACTGAAAACGTTCACTAGTGATGGTTGCCAAAGAAATACTAAATAACGTGGTGTCTTCAAACTTGAAACATATACTTTATAGATTGTGTACTTTCTAATACAGTAATATTTTTCAAACAACTACGGCCATCTCTAGGTCAAACCGGGAGCCAGGTATGGGACCACCCTCGTGTATATATAGGTCTCCAGTTTTGCTTCATATATATATATATATATATCAGGTTGTAACATATATTCTGTCCGATTCTCGCAGCAACTCGCATATACACGCATTACGACGAAACGTTGCGAAATCTCTGCAATATGAGTCATATTGGTTTATTCGCAATAAGTTAGTCAGTACTTCTGCAACTTTTGAAGAGTGTACATATTGTTCTCAATTTCTTTTTCGTCCATTAAAGATGGAAGTGACAAAAGAACATATTCGACATGTTATGCTTTACGAATATAAAAAAGGAAATAACGCGAGTGAGTCGGCTAGAAACATTAAGGTGTCTATGGCAATGATGTTGTTAGTGAACGGATGTGTCGGAGATGGTTTGAAAAGTTTCGAAACGGTGACTTAAGTTTGAAGGATGACGAGCGTACCGGGCGGCCTTCTGTATTTGATAGGGAGGTCCTTCGAACTCGGGTTGAAAATAATCCATTTACAACAGTGCGAGAACTTGCACAAGAATTTGACGTAAGTCATATGACTATACATCGTCATTTGCAATCATTGGGAAAAGTGGTAAAGTTAGGAAAATGGGTACCGCATGAACTATCGCCAGCACAACTCCAACATCGTATTGATGTGTGCATTTCAATGCACTCTCGTCATCTCCGTGCTCCGTTTTTAAATCAAATTGTTACCGGAGATGAAAAGTGGGTGCAATACAAAAATATTAAGCGTCATCATCAATGGCTTAGTCCTGGTGAGAAGGCGGTGCAAACGCCTAAAGCTGGACTGCATCCAATGAAAACATTGCTCTGTGTTTGGTGGGATATTAAAGGTGTAATTCATTTTGAGATGCTAGGAATGAACGAAACCATCACTGCCGCACTTTACTGTCAGCAACTCGACCGTTTAATGGAAGCCCTGCGAAAAAAAAAACGCCCAGCACTGGTCAATCGACGCGGTGTTCTGTTCCATCAAGATAATGCCCGCCCACATACGGCTCGCATCACTTCTCAGAAATTGGAAGAACTTGGCTGGGAAAAAATTTCACATCCACCGTACTCCCCAGACCTTGCTCCTACGGATTACCATTTATTTCGAAGCTTACAAAACCACCTTGATGGAAAAAGCTTCAATTCCCAAAGAAGATGTTCAAACCGCAGTAACTTTATTTTTTAATTCAAAATCCGAAGAATCTTTCCGTAGAGGAATTCATATGTTACCTGAAAGATGGCTAGCGGTAATAAATAATGAGGGAAAATACATTGACGATTGATAAATAAAAACTTTGTACAAAAATTTAATAAACAAGTTTTACAAATTTTCGGACAGGATTTATGTTACAACCTGATATATATATATATATATATATATATATATATATATATATATATATATATGTGTGCGTGTGTGTATGTTGCTTTTGTCTGTTGTCTTTTTCTTCCCTCGAGAGGTATCTTCTTCAAAATTTTTTATGTTAATTCGCTATTCATCTACATTCTACAGAACCATACCAAATTATGTTCCTTATTATTTTCTGTTCTATTTTCATAATTTCTCTTATTCTGCTATTTATTATTCTTTTAAATCTGCAGATTTTAGCCGATATTCTTTTCAATTGCAACCATAGAATAAAGCATTCTAGGAGGGAATTGTATAGTTACTGTAATAATGATTATTGAGGAACTATTATTCACATCAACGGAATGTATTACTCATTTCATTTCTCGATTAATATCTTTCTAGATGTCTTTCATCGTTTCTGAATATACAAATAATAAAAATATATGTGTTGACATTAAGTATTTCGTCATCATAGATACTAAAATTAAAGGCTATTGTTTATCTGTTCGTAATGGAAATTTTAATGGCGTCTCATAAAGTTTTGTTATAACCATTGCAGTAGCAAAATAAACGAAGCAATGATTTCAAAAAGGCGCAATTGCACGTGCCCAATACAAAACAAATACTGTCCGAAAAGAAAATATACACACACACAGTAAATCATCGCGTATCGTATATAAACATATAGGCGATGTTATTAATTTTATAAGCACGGCACACCACCGTTCGCAATAAAATTCAGTGGGATACGTGACACGAACTGGAAACACGAAAATCACGCTTAATACAATCCGGAAATGCAAATTTCATTTGATTAATTCTAACTAACAGTAAAATGTCAATTTAACGAACGCTTTATGGGATCTCATTTTAACTCTTTCCATAACACTGGTATATTGCACAAATTAAAAGCGATATTTTTCGTAAATTTCACCATGTATACGTTTATAAATGGACGTAAGAGCGGATAAGGAAGCAAAACAAATTACATGTAGTGAACGCGATAAAGATTACTATGTGGAAGGAAACGTTTTGCAATTGTTGTAACGCACGAAAGGTCGGTTACCCAGACTATAGTTGATACTGGAACATAGATGTGGTGGGTGGCAATATCGTAATAAACAGAGGGCATTTCCAGTAAGAAGAACGTTCAATGATGGTTTCCGCTTGTATTTTGAAACTTACGACTAACACATGAGTCGTTTTCTCACGCACACTATCAGCATGGGGGAGCGGAATCGGTCACAATACTAGTCATGAGCATTGATGATTTCACATAGTAACTTTTTTTTCGCATTTTTTTTGGAGGAAAGAATATTGTTAATCAAGATTTAATAGTATAAATTATATTTAACAAAGTAAAGACAAAATAAAAAATTGTCTTTTTCTAGTCTATAAATACTAAATAACGAAAAGAATGGTTACAGCAGCCACTTTTTGTCAATGCAATAGGGTACAATGAGTTGCAGTAAGTAAGTATGTACCAACATACATACAATACATACAATTCTTTCTATTCCATTTCAAACAAATATGAATAAATGTTTAAATAATTTATACATTCAGGAGACAAAATTTTGAAAAATTTTCTAGCCACGTCAATTAATTTGACATAATCGAGTAGAATTTGGCTTATTCTAATTAATATTTACCATTAGGATTAAAAGTGTTCTGGTGAAACACCAAACACTTCCTTTAACATTTGTAAACATTCTGTAGGCGATTTTTTTAATTTGACCAGGAATTTCAGGTTAATTCGATTTTTATGTCAACCATTATAACGGCACCTCTAAGTAATAGTGTCCTCTACAACTAAAGCTAGTGCAAGTAAAATAAAGCA